>VWZW01001386.1:37195-59211 GCA_013397115.1 Edolisoma coerulescens | reverse complement strand
GTTGTTTCCCTCACATGTTCTCACCTCCTTCTCTTCTCTGCCTAGGAAAAAACTGTGCATGCCCACTTTGTTTGGATTTTCTTCTTAGATCTGTTATCACAGAGGCACTGCCGGCCTCTCTAATTGCCGCAGCCTTGGCCAGTGGTGCGTCCATCTCCAGAGCCATCAGGGATTGGCTCTGCCCGACACGGTAAAAGCTTCCAGAAGTTTCTCGCAGCTGCCACCTCTGTGGCCCGCCCGCTACCAAAAACCAGGCCCTGCAAATCCAACACAGTCCCCAAGGGCGGGGCTGCTCCGGGCCCGTTCCCGGCTGCCCCGCTGGGGTTGGGGTGCCGGGGTGGCCCTTGGCGACACGGGCGCTCTGTGTCGGGGCCCTTTGTGACACGGGACATGGTGGTGGCCAGAGACCTTTGTGACATCAGAGAGCCCCACCCTGGCTGAGGGGTTTCTAGGGGCACCGCAGGGCCCGGGGTGCCCAGTCCCAGGAGAGCCACTCCAGAAGGAGGAAGCAACTCCGGGGATCTGTCTGCGCCGGACGCCGAGAGCGACGGACGGCAAAAAAGCCACCAAAGCCACCCCAGAGTCCCAGTGCCCCGGCCACGTGCCCAGCTGGCCACACGCCCAGGCCCTCAGCGGGCAGTGGGTGGGACAGGAGGCAGGTCAGGCCTGCCACTGTCACACAGAGAGGAGCACAAGGGGAGCTTTGCAGACAGGGCCGACATGGGGCAAGAGCTTTCCCAGTGGCAAGGGGAGCCAGCAGCTGCTGCCCCAGCCAGAGTTGCCCAGCAGAAGGAAAAGGTACTGGAGCCTCCTGTGTGCAGCCAGGAGCTGCCATCAGCCCAGGTCCCTGCCCCACAGAGCCCCCCAGGCCGCAGCCAGGCTCTGGAGTCGGCCCGGTGCCACACCCATGAGGGCGTGAGGCGGATCCTCCCGGAGATCCAGGGATCCGGGTGGCAGCCGGAGGGACAGCGGGACCTGGAGCAAAGCGTGGCTCAGGAAACGGGAGAAACAGCCACAGCTGAATGGCAGCAGAGCCCGGTGCCGGCCCCGCTGAGCCCTGCCCGCCCCTCGGCCGCCCAGCTGGGAGCCCTCAGTGAGCAGCAGGAGGGGACAGCGGCGTGGTCAGAGCACGGCAGCGACGAGGAGACCTCGGACTGCGACATGCCCTGGGACTCCTGCCGCGACAGAGACCTGTCCCAGGGAGAATATGACACGGATGCATCCCCAGAGGCAGACGACGGAGACCAAGAGCTGTCCCAGTGGCTCGGTGTCACCTTCTACGGTGGGAAGAGACCCTGGAGCCCAGAGCTGGAGGGGAAGGAGGAGCCAGAGCCTTGTTCCCCAGAAGGGCCCGGCCAGCCGTCCCGGTGGGTCCCTGTCACCTTCAGCGCTGGGAAGAGACCCTTGAGCGCAATGATGGAGGAGGAGCTGCAGTCTTCTTCCCCAGAGGGGCCCGGCTCCCCCAGCCCCATGGGCACAATGGTGGCAGCAGAGGCAGCGCCTGCCCTGCCCAGCGCCTCTCCTGCCCCAGGCAGTGCCACGGAGGCTGAGCCGGCAGCTGCTGCCGAGGAGGAGGACGACTGGGACGACCTGAATGTCCTGGAGCTGCTCCCAGAAGAAGACCAAGAGCAAAAACAGAGAGTTTTTGCGGCAGATTGGCTCCCAGTGCCTGTCCCCCGTGAGGCCTGGGTTGAGGGCCGGGCAGCGGAGCCGTGCAGCCCAGGGCCGCTCTGCGGCCAAGGCCCTGTGGGACACGCGGCTTCTCCTGCCCTCGAGGAGCCGGTGCCAGGGGCAGGGACAGAGAGCCCAGGGCCTGCCCCGCACAGCCCTCCCAGCCCCTCGCCTGCCCAGCTGCGAGCCCAGGCCCTCCACGGGCAGCCGGCTGCCCCCACCAAACGTCCCTCCCGCTTCAGGCGGGCGCTGCGGGGGCTGTTCCGGTGTCCCTGCCGGGGGCCACCGCCCGAGGAGTAGCCCGGACACGGCACGGACAGCAGCCATTGCTCCAGGGCCCCCTCCCACGGGGCTCCGAACCCACGGGATCGGGGAACCAACGGGATCGGGAACAGGAGCATGGGCAACATGGAGATGACAAAGACAAAGACGACGAAGACGAAGACAACAAAGACAATGATGAAGACGAAGATGATGAAGATGATGAAGACAAGGAAGATGACAAAGATGATGAAGAAGAAGACGGAGACTAAGAAGATGAAGACAATGACAAAGATGACAAAGAAGAAGAGGAAGAAGAATAATTGAAAGATACATAGAAGAATAAGAGGAATAAGAATAAGAATTTTAAAATCCATAGGAGAAGAAGAGGAATAAGAATAAGAATTTTAAAATCCATAGGAGAAGAAGAGGAATAAGAATAAGAATTTTAAAATCCATAGGAGAAGAAGAGGAATAGGAATTTAAAAATCTATAGAAGAAGAATAGTAATAAGACTTTAGTGATACATAGAAGAATAAGAGGAATAAGAATAAGAATTTTAAAATCCATAGGAGAAGAAGAGGAATAATAATAAGAAGAATGTAAAAATACATAGAAGAAGAAAAGAAGTAGAATAGTGAGAATAAGGAGAATAAGGAGAGTAAGAATAATTTAGAATTCCATAAATGAAAATAAAATCTTGTAAATAAAGAAAATTAGCAAATAATTTCTATTTGTTCCATAGCATATATTTATATTGCAGTATAGGACATAAAAACATGAATACACAATAGGTTGAATAGAACAGAGTTCAAATTCCTGAAAAATTTTTCTCTTCTCCAGTAAAAAATTTGTGAGGCACAAGAGCAGAATCCCCAGATTTTCTTTCTCCTCTCTCCAAGCCATTGATGGATTTTCCACCTCAATCCCAGGGAGTGCCCTGGGAGCAGCGACTCCTCAGCCCCAGCGCCCACGGGACAGTTCCCGGCTGGAACCTGGAGAGGTTGGAGCCAGCTGGGATCAGGCTCTGCTCCCAGGGAATGAGGCCTGGGATGAGAGGGAACGGCCTCCAGCTGTGCCAGGCGAGGGTCAGGTTGGATACTGGGAGCAATGAATGCCTGGAAAGGGTTTTCCAGCGCAGGGATGGGTTGCAATGGGATCCTGGAGCAATGGGAGCTGCACATGGTGGGATGCTTCCAGGCCGGATTTTGCCATGGAAAACAACCCTTTCCCTGGGTTAGGAATAAACCTGGAATCAATCCAGGTGCCACGCAGGGCTCTGGGCACAGCAGGGCCACGAGTCCCTGTCGTGCTTTGGCACTGACCCTACGCCAGGCACCCACGAGAGTCACTCACTGACCCTCCCCTGCCACAGCTGGGCAGAGGAGAGAAATGAATTTGCTTGATTTTAAGCAGGATCCTTCCTTTTCTGATGTTTGCCTTGGCATGAGGAGATAAACTCACATTTATAAGAATATAAAAATACAAGAAAAGCAAACACACTGAATACTTTAGAGGATGGAGCTGTATGAATTGTCAACAATTCCAAAGCTTTTCAGGCAAAACTCAAAATCTTTGAAAGTCTTTGCTCAGTTGAGTTTTGTATGTTTTGCACGTAATTCTCAGATGTTCCAAAAATACTTTCACAATATGGGACCTTCTAATTCAAAGCAGAAGAAATTCATCTGTGACAATCAAAAATCCAGAGAGGTGCAAACCCCACTCACAGTGTCTGATTCTAGAATCATCTATCACTTCAAGCTGCTGTGACTTCTTTTACTGGTGACATAGTTTATAATAAGCTGAAAATAATAAGTATCAAGCAGAGTCAGATGAAAATGCAGGCTAGGACAGAACTATGGATCCCTGTATCCAATGTAATTAGGGCTGCAATATGCTAACCGTGGAAATTAAACTGGTAATAAAATAGGAATGTTATTTTCCATTACATAATGAGCAGCCTGCATACTTTAATAACCACTAACTTAATGAGTTTGGAAGCAATGAAATCCTTTACTAGTATTAGGAATATAGCAGAATTATATTTACCTCAGGTGTATTTCTCCTCCTGTGTTAATTAGACAAATAAAAGGCAAACTATAAGAAAAAAAAAACTTAGACTAATGTATCTGTCTCAGAAACCAAAGTCATGGCATGTTTATTCTTGAGAAAATGATAAAAAAACTTATTAAACAAATGTGACAAACACCATACATTAAAATATTGTGTTGTTTGTATTCTGAATGAAAGCGAGAGATTAATGATCTGTAATATAATTAGTGAGATGTGGTATAACCACACAGGGCAGGTCCCTCTGTACAACACAGCCTGGCCAGGATTCAGCAGTATTTTTACACTAAAAATCAATGCATCTCTACAGCCATTTCTCTTAATCAGAGAGCTGCTGAAGTATCCTATTCAAAACCAGGTTTTTAAAAGGTGCCACTCTTTTTAGTTTGCTTCTTCCATGAAAGAAAATACCCTGTTCTCACAGCTCCATACGGCAAGCCAGGGACATGGGAGAGGATCTGCCAGAGCGAAGTCTTTTGTACTCCCTACATCTTACCAATTGTTAAAATTCCCTTTTCTTAACTAAAAAAAAAAGAAAAAAACCGTGGCTCATTCTCAACCCATGGGAATAAGGAATAGAGGTAATCTAGATATTTAAGTACTGCAAGAGAAAAAGCCCCCTTTTTTTTTTTTGTGCTGGCAGTGCCCTGCCTTGGTCAGTGTCCAAATCCTGAGCTGCTGTATGTCAGCATAATACTCCACATCGGGTGAAGTTTTAACCTCAAATGTTTCAGTTTTCCAATTCCATCTTTAATAACAAATCAGACTTTTTACAATGATTAGCAACGTTGGGGGTTGGATGTTCCAAATGTTTAGAAGTAAACAAGTTGGCATACAAATACAATTGAGTAATATATTCCCCTTTTCCCAGATTGAGAACTAATGATTTTTCAGAGAACTCTTTCACTTTTTCTGTTCAATTTGTTCAGAGTAAGATTCATGCACAGTGATGTTCATGCATGTTTTGACTTGCTTGACTCCTCTGATCCTTTTGATCCTGGCAGTTGCACAAAAATGAGTTACCTTCCCACTTTATCCTAAAATGAAGTATAAAAGCTCTACTTTGTCTCAGGGAGAGAAAAATCAGATTCTGACACTGACCCTTGTTCAACAAAACTCATACAGACAGAGGGGTATCATCCATGCCATCTGCATTTGGATTGTGGTTTCTCCTTCTTTCCAGAACAAAGAGGTGTGCAACACGTTAACCTTGAAGTTTGACCCATTTTTCTCTCACACTTGCACGCCCCCTGAAAGTGTGCAGGTATTTGACCTTCTCTGGCTCAGGTGCTCCATTATTCCAGACGTAGCCTGTGACAACCAGAGTTTTCCATGAGATGGAGTGTGCTTTGACTCCTGCTCCAGGAATCAGTTTTTTGGACTGAAATATTTCTCCAGAGAAGTGTCATGATACAATCTTGGCAGCTCATTTATTCTCCGGCAACTCCTCTTTCCAAGAGCATCTATGAATGTATTCATAGACAATATTTCACCCTGAAACTGCTTGAAAAGGATGCAGAACAGAGCGCCCTGTTTTCATGCTGAAAAATATGCGGCTAAAAGAGGCTCCCTCCTTTGTTCAGCTCTTCCAGGAGTTGTACACCCTGTTCTGCAACGAGACTCTAATCCATGCTCTTGTCACTGAGTGCATCAGAGAAAAGTAACTTTATTCATTAATTATGCTTTCATTTGCACGGATCCCAATGTGGCTGCTTTGGACTAAGCCATCATCATAAATTAGTTCTTCTATCACATATTGCAAAGAATGAAGATTTTTTCGGTGAGGAAGAGAGATATTGATGGTTTTAACTTAGGAGAAAGAAAATGCACCTACAAGTCTGTTCTTTGGTTGTTCTCTAAAGTGTGCGGCTGAGAGAAATTGTTTTTTCCAGGTGCTTTTTCTCATTTGTCCCTCTTTCAGAACTCCTACTGTATTATCTGCACAGGGCTTGCTTACTCAAGGGTCATACACTGTGAGTACAAGTGAATGAATTCTGAGTAATAAAAGATGAGAGCCCCTCTGGACTTCATTTAAAGTTTGCTGCTCAAGGAGCTGGAAACTCGCTGTGTTTTCGCTCCTTCCTCAAGTATTCCCAAAAGCTCCAATCTCAATAGATCACTTGGGAGCCTGAAATGATATGTCTGTTGCCTACCAGCCTTGGAGCTGAGAGGAGGGAAATTGAGGTCTCGACCTGGACGTCCAAGCCTGTATGGAAAAGGCTACTCATCAAATGCCATCTATATTAGGATCTCTCCTGCTTATTTCAGCTTGTTGGGAAATTACATGTTCAGTAAGTGTTGTCCTTGAAGTGTCTCCAAGACTTGCTGAACCTCAGCGTTAACCTTTCGCCAGCCTGAAAATCGACCGTTTATTTCTGCTCTTTGTTTTCCACCTCTCTCAGCTGGTTTCTAATCCAGGCAGACCTTCACCTCCCACCTCAGCACTGCTTCCTTCCCACAATCTCCTTCTGGGGAGGACTTTGCTGCAGACTTTTTGAAAGTCCAGACAAATCACACGAACTTTTCCCTTCATCCTCTCCTTCTCAGACATTCCTGGGATTGGCAGCAAGGTGGGATGTGCAGTGTTGGGTACTCAGTCAGCACAGCCAAACCATCAGCAATCTTTCAGGGGTTCAAACTGGGAAAATGTAGAATCATAGTATCATTAAGATTAAGGGAAAAAAAAATCCAAAAATACCAAGTGCAACCTTTGACAAATCCCACCAAGCCCAGTAAATTGTTTCATAAAGTGTCACATCCACTGATTTTTTGGACACCTCCAGGGATGGTGATTCCACCACTGTCCTGGGCAGCCTGTTCCAGTGCTTCTCTTTCAGTGAAGAAATTTTCCCTAATATCCAATTGGAAACTCCCCTGGTGCAACTTGAGGCCGTTTCCCCAGGAGGAAGCAGAGCTTAGAGTGAAAGTGTAATTTGGTACCTGATGAATGACCTTTCCTCCTGGTAAAATGAAACCTGGTTTTTTGGATCAGAGATGTTATTTTCTCTGAAAAAATAAGAAGCTGAAGTGGTTTTTGTGCATCCAGACACACCTAAAGGTTTCTTCTGCTTGATTATAGCATCAAGCTCTGTGAAGACACAAGACACTAACAGAAAACATGAGGAGTCTTCTTGGAGTGAGAGTGGAATGGATTCATGGATAAGCCATAGGGCAGTTAGATCAGATTAGTTTAAAAAAAAATGTGTTTTAACGTCTTTAAGCTTTCCAGTAAAGAATAAAAAAATAATTGCAAATATTATCACCAAACCAGTGCTGTATAGGTAAAGGAAAAAACCCAAAACAAACAAAATAACCACCACCAAAAAAACCCGCAAACACCAGTGACAAAAAACCAGGATAGAACAGACAAAAAGAATGGAAAAAAAGTAATTTCTCTCCCCTCTTCTGCTTTTCACTTTCCATAAGCAGTCAAAATATTGTCCAGCATATTATGCAAATCTTTTGGGACAAGGTGATGGAAATCCCCTAATTTCATATTTTCCCTTTGCTTCCCATTTTGCTATGTCTGCACAGAAATTTGGCATTTCCAGTACCAATGCCAAAATAATCATGGCCTCAAGGGGTGTTACTGGTGCAGGCCTCAAGGTGCTCTTGGCCCTGCAAGACTTCCCTGACCAAAATATCCTTTCAGTTACCTCTGAAGATTGCAACTGCCCCTTATGTGGCTGTGAAGATCCAAACACCTCCCAGCGTCCTGCTGGACATATTTGTTGCCTTGTCCCACTTCTTTTCCACATTCAGCAGCTTCCCATGCCCTACCCAGCAGTTTTCCACCCCCTGCCTGGTCAGCTCAGCTGAGGGCAGGACCTGCTCAGCATTTACTTCTAGGCTGGTAATTGTACTCACGAAGTATTTGGTGAAAAATTTGTAGGACTGCCTGAAGAACCTATTCCTGTTAAAGGCTGAGAAAAAAACACCTCCGGGTTTCTCCATTGGGATAAACTCATTACTGTGTTCTCACCACGGTTTACTTTGGAGGAAAAAATTCTTATTTTCACTGGGAATGCAGCTAAAACAAGTAGACAGGGAGAAAGGTCTCAGTTGTGGTCATTCAGTCCACATATTCTTGATCCAACACATGGATCTCTGCCAGGAACAGAAATAGGTCAGTGTTATTTAGCCTCTGACCCAGACAGTCTTTGTCTTGATGTCCTCTTACAGCTCCTCCCAAGGGGCAGCTCCGAGCTCTTCTCCCTGGGACCAGGGACAGGACCCCAGGGAATGGCTGGAGCAGGGCCAGGGAGGTTTAGGTTGGATATCAGGGAAAGGTTCTTCCCCCAGAGGATGCTGGGGCACTGAACAGGGAATGGGCACGGCCCCGAGGCTGCCAGAGATCCAGGAGCATTTGTACAATGCTCCCAGGGATGCACAGGGTGGGATTGCTGGGGTGTCTGTGCAGGGCCAGGGGTTGGACTGGATGGTCCCTGGTGGGTCCCATCCCACTCTGGGTATTCTGTGATTCCATAATTCAGATTTCAGCTGGTGAATACATAAAACTCACCCCTGTGTTGGGTTACCCATTCGGGCACCATTAGCAGGGAACAGAAACTCTGCCAGCAGGACATGCAGGACTTCGAAATAAACCCATTATTTATTGTCTGACACAAAAAAGACAGGCCAAGGACTCTGAGACTCTTCACTAGCCAGGTCCTGGTGTTGCCATCCTCCAGCAACTCCATCCTGGACAGCCCCAAGGACCTGAACTGAGAATCCTGCAGCTCCTGGTCCCCACCAGTATCCCTGGTTTTTCCCCAAAAACCACTGAATCCCTCTTCATGTGGGTGATTTTCCTCCTGAATCCTTCAGCTACTTCAGCCATTCCCCAGCTCACCGTGCGACCTCTCCCCGCAGTTTCACCTCTCTCCTCCTCCTGCAGGTTTCATAGCTCGGGCTCTCAGCTCAGCAGTTTTCTCAGTGGCCTGAGCCAAGGTTAAGCACCAGAGCTCTGTGTCCTTGTCTTCGTGTCCCCCCTGCAGGGAGGACATTTTGGCAGAACTCACCCAGTGAGTCACAGTTTTACTTCAGCAAGAGGCAGAGTAAGAAACACCGTGGGGAAAGGTGGACAGGAGCCATATTGTTGGAGATGTCGGAATATAAATCAAAATTATTGCACTGAAATAGCCCAAGGAAATATACTTTAACTGTAAAGGCAAATGACTGAGAAAGTCAAAGGAGATGCTAAATGCATGCAAATATTTACTTGAACATTAAGCACAAAAATCTTCCCCCAGGTGACATTTTTAAAAAGCAACTTAGTAATTATAAAAGCAACAAGTAATCATTATCCAGATCCAAGTTTTTTGCTCATGTTATGACCATGCTGATCCTGAAGGTACTTAATTAAAAAAAAAATTGAAAACTTATTATTGTACTGTTATTCCAAATAACTGAAAATAGATCACTGGCATCAGCCTTTTTAGAAGGGTTGGGATGCCAGTCTAGAAACTCTGGAAGTGAGAAGCAAGTCCTAGTATTTGGACTGCAAGGTCAGAGCTTCCTCATTTCTTTAGGGAAGTTAAATCTCTGCCATGTATTTGGATACAAATATTATCCCTTAAAGCCAGTAAGTCCTATGACAATAAACAAAGCACGACCTCAGTTTCATAACTTTTTTTTAAACCCTTTCTAAGACTTTGGCTTTAATTGATAAAAGTATGTGAGCATTGGGTTTGTTTTCACTGTGTTTTGTATCTGTTTTTACTGCTCAACAGGGAATTATGGAAATTTTGCAGCAGAAAAAGATCCAGACTCTTAAAGATGCCCTGTAACCAAGCTGAGGACACAAAATTACAAGATGAACAATAATTTAAGAGTAGCCTGCAAAAGAATAATGAATATCTGTTTCCTCTGCACAGATTAATCTGACTCAGATGGTTGGAGTGACTGATGTGCAGTGACTGGTCTGCACCCCACGTTAAAAGAGCCAGGCAAGGAAATTCTTTGCCTCAAGGAGGAGCAGGATTCATAAGGATGATTGGTAAGGATGGCTGAAGTTATCTATCCTGATTCCCAACCTCATCCATGCACATGAACTGCTTGTTTGCCGGGATGGAGGGTTCCCGAGCTTGCTGATCCTTGAATATTAACCAGCTTCCTTGGGTCCCTCCTCCTTCCAGGGCCTTAACCCATTTTTGAACAGGTCTGCTCTCCTGAAACCCAGGGTTGTAATCCTTTGCTCTTTTCTCCTGTTCCTCAAGATCCTGAACTCCTTCCAGAGCTCCAGACAGGGTGCTTGAAACCAGGAGAGAGAATAAAGAACAAGCATAACATATTCAACTTTGGAAAAAACCCTCGGTAATTTCTTCTTCATAAATTATTTGAAAGGCTGTTCACCAGTAGTAATTATGGGAGTTTAACCTGTTGACCAATGGGTATGTTTGGGAGAATCTTTTTCCAAGTAGGTTAATTTTAGTTTCCTTTTTTCCCTGATCAATGAACTCCTGCTTTGGTATCAAGAGGTACTTTAGTCATGGAATCATTAAGGTTGGAAAAGCCCTCTAAAATCACCAAAGCAAATAATTCCCAGCACTGCCAAGTCCACCACAACCCCATGTCCCCAGGTGTCACATCCACATGCTTTTTTAACACTTTTAGGGACAGTGATTCCACCTGCTGAGCCCCAGTGCTGTGCTGACTCATCCTTTCTCCCTGCTGCTGTTGGATTTTTGAGCTTTATTTAGAGAGGGAGTGGAGTGACTCCAACTCCGACCTGGTCCCACAAAGCATCCTCACAGCTGTACGTCCTCAGTGAGTTTCCTCAGCTCCACATCAAGCCCTGTGTGGAATAACATCTCCCTTTACTGCCTATTCCATTTGTTTGAGGAGGAAAAGGGAGCAGAAAACTAAAGCCAGGGAAATTGTAGCCCTAAATAAATTTACAAGGTGGACATGGAAGCTGCTTATTTTTCAATCAGAAATTTGAAGCCATCATTGCATTTCCCTCACTGGGGAGGGGAAAAAAGCAATTGTTGGTGCTCTGAAATTCTGCCTGAATTCATCCCAGCTTTGTTTTTATGGCCCTCTGAAAAATGACTCTGAGAGAGCAGAGAGAGAGAGGGGGTTACTTTTATGGTTTTCGATATATCCAAAGTGACACGGATGGTAAGTGGCAGGACTGTGATTAGAATGAAGAGTTCGGGAGACAGGGTCATCATAAAGTATTTATAACAGCAAGTTGTATATTTTCCCTGTCAGGGAACAATGGATGGGGAAGCAGTAAAGCTGAATTAAGTTAAAAATATGAAATGCCAGTTGGTGTTGAGAGTCCTTGATGCTGCTTGAATAAACAAAAGGAAGGACAAAAGTGTTTGAGAAGAAAATATCATAGTCCCAGTGACTGGTGAATTTATTCTGAATTAAAAATTGCACTTTTTGACCTCTATTTTTCTGATGGTTCAGATAATCACCCTCTGAGCCTTAGTTCCCACAGGCTAAAGAAGTGTTTTACTGAAAAAAAACCAGATGTTGGGAGGGAGAAAAGTGAACACAAACTTTAAATGCTCCATGGAATATTCTTGTGCATAAAAAATTAGGAAGAGTAAATGAAAAATCATGATGGAAATGACTTAAGCATTGGAGCAAATAGCCCTGCAAGATCTTAAAATATTTTACTCTTTCAAGGCTAGGCAGCCACACAGTAATTAAAAGTAAATATAGTGCATTAAATAATAATTCTGCAGTGCATTCCAGCACTCTTTAGATTGTAATTACTGGAACTGCAACATATGCTGCAGTATCTCAAATAATTGGGATAATGACCCCAGTTACTCTCTTACCCATTTTTAGACCTGCTCCTTTGAGACATGGAGACTTTTTTTTTTTTTTTTAACATGCACTGTCCATTTTCTTTGGAATATTTCTTTAGGAAAATATTTTTATTTTTTTAGGAAAAGAGTATTTTTTAAAACATAAGTATAACCAAACTTCTTTTGCTGAAGGGAATGAAGTTCCCTTTCCATGAGAGTGACATGAGAGTTTCCCTAATTTCACTTTCTACCCCCTCTCCCTGAAATTGCAGAGGGCATGAGCACATCAATGGGTTAAAAACAGGAAGAATACAGAGATTATTAATTTAATTACCTTGAAAGATCTTTTTGAACAGCTCCATTCTCATGGAAAAGGTGTTGCTCAATGCTTGCTAAGGTTTGGAATAAAAGCCTTAAAGCCTGTATATCAATTGGACATTTCAAACTTCCCAGAAAAATTCTGGAACTATGAATACAAATATTGTAATCATACAATGCTAAAACAATTCAGTTAGCTCAGGAGTTTCCCAAATTATTTTTTAATTGAATATTTTGATAATCAAGAAAGACATGCTCATGTTGATCACTCCTCAATGCCTGATTTTGCATATTACTTGTACTGAATATATAATATTTTCTGAATATATTTTTAATAATCTATATTCAGGAAACTTTGAGTAGCTTGAAAATATTTGCAGGCTCACAAAAGAAATTACTTGCTCTGCAGCAAAATTTTGGAGGAGAAATGAGGTAAAAGTGTTTGGTGATCTCTAATGAATATTCAGATTTCTTTCAAAATATGTAAATCACCAACCCCAGAGCAGAAATATGATATTATATCACAAATACACCACCAGATATTATTGTACTGGCACCCCAGGTGTCACTGCTTACAGGCTAAAGATGCCAGTTTTGATTAAAATCTCTTGTCTAATACAGTTCAGGGGAAATACACAGGATGGAAACTCCCTCTAACCTTTGAGCATTGTGTTTGAGGGAGTCAGGAATAAGTGACACAGCTTCCTCCAAAGCGATCAGTGAGGATCTGGAATTACACTGTGAATATACTCCGGGTTCAATTGCTATTATTTTATTATACTACCAGGTATTAGATAATCTGCTTAGTTCGGAAATGTGTGTGCTTTGGACAAACTGAGTATTTTAACAGCAGTAAATTCCTTAATGAGGGCAAAACTGCAGTGAAATTAATTACATCCTGAACTTGTCAGGGATCTCTGCTCATATTCCCTAAAATGCTTCGTCTTCCGACTTAATTTTGTTGGAAAAAATGCAGTCATTGGAGAGAGAAACTGTCATGGCCAAGCAGAGAAAATGCTGAAGGAATGCACACAAGAGCAAGGTTTTATTCTTTATACTGTCACCAAGCAAGCCATTTCATCCTTAGAGACTTCTTCCTGTCTTTTTGGCCTCTTAGATCCATCCACTCCTCTCTTGCCTATTTAGACTCCTTGGAGCTGGGAGTTTCTCTTTGAACTGTGGAATTCACCCAAGGCCTGCCCCTTGCTACAGAGTTTTGCCTTGGCTTGACATCCAAAACTGAGAAACTGTGTCCCCAAGAGCACTCAGAATCCTGTTTCATCAAATTTCCTTTGCCAGAAGTCTCTTTTTCAGGAGTGCTTTATGAAAAATATATATATAAAAAATGTATATTTAACTTTGACTTCCACTGATTTTCCTGCCAGTGCTGCTCCTGGAGCTCATTTCCTTCCTCTTGCACTCCTAGCAGGGTGCCTTCTTTTCTTTTTGGAAGCACAGATCCGTGCTTCTCCAGCAGTCACGGGGCCAGATCTTCCAGCTGCCTCTCAGTGTCCATGGAAAAGGCCCATGCAGGATTCCTGTGCTGCCAGGACACAGCAGTGTGTCTGTCAGTGAACACACTGTTCTATAAAACATCCTGAAAGGTTCTTAGAGCTTCCCCTGAACCCTGTCCTTGGCAGCCAGGATTTCCCTGAGGAGTTTGGCACAAACCCCCCTCACACCCTTCAGTGCTGTTTATTGGGATAACTGGCAGGGTTCTGGCTGCTGAAATCATGTTCCTGGAAGACTCTTGTGCTGTAACTGGAATTTTGCTGTTTATTGCTGGAGGTGTGGGTTTACAGGCACTGAGCAATTTTATGGGTAATGGGTTATTTAGTTCACCAATCACAGCAGCAGTACCTAAGCCAGGAAAAATATCCCATGGAAGACAAGGATCTTGTGTTGGAGCCCACAGAATCCTTAAGGTTGGGAAAGATGTCCAGGATCACCGAGTCCACCCTGTGCCCGATGCCCACTTTGTCCCCAGCCCGGAGCACTGAGTGCCACGTCCAGGCCTTCCTTGGACACCTCCAGGGACGGGGACTCCAAACCTCCCAGGGCAGCCCCTGCCAAGGCCTGACCACCCTTTCCAGGAAGAAATTCCTGCTGGTGTCCAACCTGAGCCTCCCCTGGCACAGTTTGAGGCCGTTCCCTCTCCTCCTGTCCCTGTTCCCTGGGAGCAGAGCCCGACCCCCCCGGCTGCCCCCTCCTGTCAAGGAGTTGTGCAGAGCCACAAGGTCCCCCCTGAGCCTCCTTTTCTCCAGGCTGAGCCCCTTTCCCAGCTCCCTCAGCTGCTCCTGATTCTCCAGCCCCTTCCCCAGCTCCATTCCCTTCCCTGGATTCACTCCAGCACACCAAATCTTAAACCTCATGACTTGTTTGGATCGTGCTCAGTCAGACATCCTAAAATTATTAATATTAAATAGAATAAATTCAGGCTACATTGAGATTAAACTCGAGATCAGTGCTAATATGGTTTGAATTTGCATATTTTGTTTGCTTTATTTATTCAACACTACAATGAAATCCTAATGGAATTTGCCCTTCAGAAGGGCAAATCCAGAAAACACTTAATGATAGCGCAGAATTAGGATTCAAAGAAGATGTTTCATTCTTTTCTTGTTTATTCCTACTTAGCTTTTAATGAGATATAATTGTATGATTATTAATACAGAAACTATTCACTGTCAGTTGTAGCCACAATTTTCATTGTTTGTAATTGGCAGCACATTGTGCTGAAAGAAAATAACCTGTTGATAATGTTTTACTTCTGATTAATATTTTGTAATTAAAGAGATTTCTTTCTTTAAAAATAAAACTCACTACAAAATGAGAATTCAGCGATATTCTGGAAAAGAAATATGCATTTGTATTTAAATTAAGTTAAATTTCATTACATGTTTGAAAAGAAAATATATACCTAAAATACCTATAAATCATAAGCTCGTAATGTATTAAAAATACTATTCTATTCAACCAAGAGGTGCAAACGTATTTTATATATAAAGTATAAGAATCATCATAAATTTTCTTAATTTGAATTAATTCCATTTGCTCTGTAATGAGCTTAGCTAAATTATATTAATGAAATATTGGAACCAATACACCTTCTGTAAACACCCAAATGCTGAGTAAACAACAAACAAGAGTAGTTACTTTCAGTAATAGCTTCCAGAAGAGCTCTGTCTTACGCAAAAAATAATATTTTTGGCCAGACCTGGTCTGCAGGTCCACAAGAACTTCCATTTGAGATGGAGAATAAGGAATCTCTGACCCAAAAGTGCATGACAGGATCAGTCTGCAGGCACAACTTGGTCAATGTGTGTGAGGGTGTAGGAAGCTCCTGAATTTTAAAATTTAAAAATTTAAAAAAATATATAGCATTAATAACATTAATAAAAATTAATAAATATTAGCAAGTTTTAATATAATTAATAAAAAATTTGTAACATTTACACCGTAACATAGTATGGTTCATGATCTGAGCACTGCAGATAATTTGTGTTGGAACAATCTACCATGGATTTTCCCTCACTGAAAAGTTATGGGTTTTTTTTTCCCTAAAACTCTTCTCTACCTTAAGAAAAAAACCCCAACAAATCGTATTTTTGGGGAGGTCAAGAGCAAGAGCAAAGCAAAAGACATCCTAATTTTTGTTTCTTTTCAACTTAGGTATATCACTGATTTTATATACTTGAAAATAGTTCCACAATTTTCCCTCTCTTTACAGAATCGCAGGAAGGTTTGAGTAGGAAGGGACCTTAAAGATCATCGGTTCCAACCTCCCTATTTGGAAATGTGTTTTTTGCTTCTACTAAACTTGGTCAAAGAATGACCTATATGAATTTTTTTCAGGCAACTTTGTCTTTTATATTTGCCTTTCTTGCTCTATTTTATTTTAGGGGTAAGAGATATGCCCAGGTTTTTTTAAGAATATTAATGGATTGTGAATATTTGAAGAAATTACTGTGACAGGCAACATTTTATTAAAGCCTTCTCTCTGTACAAACACCCTGGCTGAGAAAATAAAAGCCCTTATTAGTATAGTGCAGAAACTCGTGTCCTTCACAATATGGTTTAGTGGGAATAATGAGATTTGGTCAAATGTTGGACTTGATGATCTTGGAGGTCTTTCCCAGACCTAATGATTCTGTGATTTAAGGATTCACATTCCAGGTGGTGGCAGGGTAGAGCAAGATGTGACATGTTAATGACTCTAAACCTTCTTTTGATAGAAAGAAGCAAATTAAAAACATGGAACCATCACCTTTTGCAGGATATTTTAAAAGAGCAATGAGAAATACAAACAGCAAAGACGTGGAGATCTTGTGTAAGGTAAATGATTTATTTTTTTTATTTGTTTCTTTCACTGGATACGTTTGAGACATGAAATTCAGCTCTAAATGTCCCAATATCCTGTGGGTTCCTGTAGCCAGTTGTTCAGCCAAACTTCCTTTTGCTTTGCATAGAGATAATTAGTTTTTATATTTTTTTTTTTTCCTCAGTGGATAAAACTTCAGAGAAAAGCTTTTAAAACCTTTATAGGAACTGCCATTCCTGAAAATAAGGTTGCCTTCACCTCTGGAGCGGCTTTTCCAATCCAGGGCTGTAGTTTGAGCTGCTTTGATGGGAGGTTGTCCCTGATAAAGAGTGAGGGCTGGAAGAAAATTTAGCTCCTACTGGAAATATTTATTTGCTGCTGTGTTCTGATACATGATCTGGTTTCCAAAAGCTTTTATTACAGCACTTCATTTGCATTAATTACATACTCAAATTAGAAAGTATATGCGGGCTTGTAGCAATTTGTAGAGGAAATGATGTGTTTTAATTATTGTTTGCAGCTTATTGTGAGATGTTTCTTTGAAGATTAATTGACCTGGAAAAAGGAGGGAAGGATCCCCTTTTTGGTCTTCCATGAGCTGCTTGAAGTCAAGAGGAAACCCCTGGAGGGAGCAAGGGAGCTTCTTCTTTCCTGCCCTTCCCCAAAACTTGCAGGACTGGGCAATCAACATGAAATATTGCACCAGGCACATAGGAAGGCAGGGAACACAGAGTTTCCATGTGCTGGAAACTCCAAAGTGAAATTTAGCACAACTTAGAAAGCTCCAGGAAGAGTCCTGGGCTGGGGATCTGCCTGGGAATCTTCAACTCCCAGCAGAGATGCATCAAGCAAACAGGAGACAATGATAAACCTGATTTTTCACTCTTTTTTTGGCAGAACCTCTGGGTGTTCTCTGGTTTACAACCAATATTATTCTTATTTTTCTTCTGCTGCAATATGATTTTTTAAATTCTAGATTTTTCTGTGTCTCAGAGGAAATTAAACTTTAAGGAAGCTACAGACACCTTGATGGTCTGGCAGAAATGAGGTCCCTGTATTTATCAAATGTTGTGGTTGTATGGGGAGAGTAAGAAAAGAAACAAAGTCCTAATTTACTTGTCTGATTATAAATGTTGGCAGAATCATGGAATATCCTGAGTGGGAAGGGACTCACAGGGATCATCCAGTCCAACTCCTGGCCCTGCACAGACACCCCAACAATCCCACCCTGGGCATCCCTGGCAGCGCTGTCCAAAGGCTCCTGGAGCTCTGGCAGCCTCGGGGCCGTGCCCATTCCCTGGGGAGCCTGGGCAGTGCCCAGCACCCTCTGGGGGAAGAACCTTTCCCTGATCTCCAGCCTGACCCTGCCCTGGCACAGCTCCAGCCATTCCCTGGATCCTGCCCCTGCTCAGAGTTTTTGTCACCCTGGGAATTCCCTGTCCGAGGGAGGAGTCCCCTTGGGGACAGACCCAGAGTGCAGAGACAGCTCCAAGGTCACTTTGTGGGGCCAAGTTTCCCACGACATTCCTTTTGCCAGGAACTGAATCCATATCAGCTGAGATTCTCCCAGTTCCTACAGAGGCATACCATAACAGCAAGCAAGGCACGCCAGCCTTTGGGTAATTCAGCAACCAGCCGGGCTCTTTCACAAGTGCAACCTTAATAAATATTTTTATTGCGGAAGCTCCACTTCCCATATTCCCACTGCCAAGCCAGAGGGAATGAGTCACCTTATCCTCAGAGGCACCACTGAGCAACATAAAAACTCCTATTGGATCCAGGATATTTGGGTATTGATATTGCTCACCGCAGGCGCCACTCAGGAAAATAATTCCATTAATGACCTTCCTGTAAAAAAAAAAAAAAAATTTAAAAAGATAATTGTCCTTGGTTTTGCTGAGAATAAATACTAATAAACCTCAGTTAGGGGATCCTCCTGGCCCACTTCTTTGCCATGAATTTAGTCTGCATGTGTGGGGAGTTTTTATAGTATTTATCACCTAAGCTCTATTACCAGCTTCATGGCAAAAATAATTTTATTCCTATTTCTTGGTAAGTTAGTTTTTCTATCGCATGAACACTTGCACTTGAATTTTTTAATTACATAACCCACTTTCTTGGTAATTTAGTTTTTCTAATGCATCAACACTTACATTTGGATTTTTAAATTATCTAGACAAGTGCTTGAGTACCCTCAACAGCCAAACTTCTGCACCCGAGGGAGCGGCTGGAGTTGTGCCAGTGGAGGGTTAGGTTGGATATCAGGGAAAGGTCCTTCCCCCAGAGGGTGCTGGGCACTGCCCAGGCTCCCCAGGGGATAGGCACGGCCCCGAGGCTGCCAGAGCTCCAGGAGTGTCTGGATAATGCCAGGGATGCACAGGGTGGGATTGTTGGGGTGTCTGTGCAGGGCCAGGGCTTGGACTGGATGATCACTGTCGGTCCCTTCCCACTCTGGATATTCTGTGATTCTGTGATTCTACACTCATGCTGGCGAGTCACTACATGCTACTTCCCCCAAATTGTTTTATTTATTCCCTGGATTCACAGGAAATTCTGTTTAGAGGATATTAATTGGAAATGCGAGGCTGTCCCCGGAATTAACTTGTGCCTTTTGGCGTTATTGTTTTCCTCTTGTAAAATTCTGTAGCCAGATAATTAATTCTTTTCTCTGGCATGTAAAATATGTTGCCAAAGATACTTAACTATGATATCAAAAGAACAGATTTCTCTCTGTTTTCTGTTTTCAAATTTTTTTAAATTTTCTTACATTATTGTGCTGAACATGGATCAGGACTTGATGAGATAACACACAAACATCATCCCAGTGAGAAACTGCAGACTGCACTGAAAAATATAAGGTGACATAACTAAAAAAATTCTGAAGTAATGATGTTTTCCTTTTATTCAGCAGATACCAAAGCAAAGGTCTATATTCAGCACAGTAAATACTGATTAAAACATCTTATTTAAATTTTAAATGAAATTAGGTGTAATTGTAATGTTTGATACTGGAATTTTGTGTGAGGGAATCAGAAAATGCACAGGTGAGTCTTTGGAACAGTGAGTTTATCTAGAAAAATGAGTACTAAGAAGCACTGGATGAATAATTTTGTCTGCAGCATGAAATATTCTGAGTAATAAATGCAGAATATTTTGGTGACAAGGTCACAGCGACTAGCTCCAATAAACTACTTTATTTTTTGTCTGGCACCCTATGATGTAATACACTGAATGAAATATTAAAAACCATCCATTTATATGGTGGTACCTTTAGACTCTTAGACTATTTCACAAGATAGTCTTCAAAGGATTGAAAAAATGAATTATGGAAATCAAAAGGAAAAAAGCAAAAGAGTATTTTTAGTTTGGGTTATCACTGCAAAGAGCAGTTGAGTCACTAAATGATTTTATCTCAGGATTAAACCCAACCTTCTAGACTGCGAGCAAGAACTTACCTGCTTTCAAACTTCTGCTGTAACACAAATTTTGGTGTGATCATTTTTGGTTTAATCAATTAGGTAAGTCTGCAACAGAATATTTAATAAATTTATTTCTATGGGATTTTTTCTTCCCTATTGCAGAAGTGTTATGAGAGTCATAGAAATAAAACAAATAATAATACCAGTGGTTGTTAATGAAGTTTGGTGTTGTGGTTTAGCCCCAGACAGGATCTCACAGCTCCTCACTCACTCCCAGGGGGATCCCACACCGGTGGGATCAGGAAGAGAATGGGGAGGGTAAAAACTGGAGTGAGTTGAGATAAAGGCAGTGGAACAGGGAAAGCAGAAAGCACCACACCAGCAAAGCAAACCAAGGAATTCCTTCAGCCCTTGCCTGGGCTGGGCAGGTGTTCAGCACCTCTGGGACAGCAGGGCCCCATCCCACGGAGCGGTGACTTGGGGAGACAAAAACCATCCCTCCAAACATCCCCCTTCCTCCTTCTTCCCCCCACTCTATATCCTGAGCATGAAGTGACACGGTCTGGGATATCCCTGGGGTCACCATGGCAGGGGCAGGAAAGGCCTTGGCTCTGGGTGAGCTCAGCAATAACAAAACCATCTCTGTGTTATCAGCCCTGTGTTCAGCACAAACCCAAACACAGCCCTGAAACAGCCCCTGGGAAGAAAATTAATCCCAGCCCAGACCAAACCAGCACAATTGGGCATTGTCAGGAACACCAGTGGCAGATGGAAGCAGGCCCTGGGGTCAGGGAGGATGGGACATTCCGACAGCCAAGGCTGAGGTGTTGCTGAGAGGGTGCCACGACCTCTCCAGAGCACGGAGCATCCACTGCTGCTCTTCCCTGAAGGACACCACAGGCCAGAACCTGGGCGTGGAAGTTAAAAGTGTTGGTGACCAAGTTGTTCTTTAGTGCCATTTCACCAGTTAAACAAAAGGATATGGCCAGAAATTGAACCCAAATCAACTCCTGGCTTCATGGATGGGGCTGTTGGGACAGCTGTGACAACGGGACATTCTTTGATGTTTAAAACCTGTGGGATTCACACATCTGGAATGGAGCAAGGGGAGATTTGACAGCCCATATCTTCACTTATAGGGTGGCAAGGCACTGGACAGGCTGCCCAGAGTGGCTGTGAGTTTTTCTTCCCCAGAGACATTCCAAACCTGCCTGGGTGTGATCCTGTGCAACTGCTCTGGTGACTCTGCTTTAGCAGGGCTTGGACTGGATGATCTCCAGAGGCCCCTTCCAACCCCAGCCAGCCTGGGATCCTGTGATTAGGACTGAGTGAAAAATGTTGTGTTCATCATTCAATTATTAAAGGTAAAAAGAAGGTCAGTCATGTTTATATCACCTGAAATTAGGTTCCTCAAGTGTCTGAGCGAGAAATTAATGCAGATGCAAATTATTCTGGCAGTTACATTGGAAAAAGGGAAGTATACTTAAAATTTTTAATTTAAATTTATGGTTTTCAATAACTTCACCTAGGCAAGTAAACATATGCAAAAGATGTGCCTGTGGTAAGAATAGGTTTGATTCTGCAGAAGATTACATAAAACCACATAATTGTTGTTGTTCACACTTGTCTTTTGGTAGAGAAGGGAAAAAGGTAGGAATATTAGGTAGAAATGTTCAAATTTTCTATGGAATAGCAGTAAGGATGAAGAGAGAGACAGCAATCTGGTTCTTCCTTATATTTTTGTCTTTGGGAAGATTTTAAAAGTTCCTATTATTTATTTATTGATTGATTACATTTTACATCGATGCCTGTCTTTTGCCCTACATACAGCTGGAACATCCCCTGTTTTTCACCCCAGGCTTGTACCTTACAATGCAATCCTTGCAGTAAATTTGGTGTTGGAATGCACAGTACAGGATGGATTGTTTGTGAGAGAGATGTCTTTGAACATCCTAGATGAAAACAAAAAAGATAACTAAGAGATAAACTTCTATACAGTTGTAGCTCATTGGTAAAGCTGTTACAGTTCAGTGAGATTGGAAATAAGTAAATAGTTCAGTCTGGGAATTGAGTATTTCATGCTGCTTTTCCAGACAGAAACTCATAACCTGTTATCAGAAAATAAAAAAGGCAAACCAAGAAGCAAAACCGAAAAGCAACAAAACAAACCCAAAAATAATGAACAACTAG
>VWZW01001386.1:1891-31700 GCA_013397115.1 Edolisoma coerulescens | reverse complement strand
AAGAGGAAGAGAAAGGAAAAAGGAAGAGGCAGGGGAAGGAAAAGGGGAAGAGGAAGAGGAAGGGGCAGGAAAAAGGAAGAGGAATAGGAAGGGGAATGGGAAGGGGATGAGGAAGGAAAAGGGATGAGGGAGAGGAAGGGGAAGGAAAAAGAAAGGGGAAGGGGAAGAGGAAGAGAAGGGGAAGGGGAAGAGGAAGAAAAAAGGAAGGGGAAGAGGAAGGAAGGAAAAGAAAAAAAGAGAAGAAAAGAAGAAAAGAAAAGAAAAGAAAAGAGAAGAAAAGAAAAGAAAAGAAAAGAGAAGAAAAGAAAAGAAAAGAAAAGAGAAGAAAAGAAAAGAAAAGAAAAGAGAAGAAAAGAAAAGAAAAGAAAAGAGAAGAAAAGAAAAGAAAAGAAAAGAGAAGAAAAGAAAAGAAAAGAAAAGAGAAGAAAAGAAAAGAAAAGAAAAGAATTCTGATGTCTGGTTCCCAGACAGACAAAGCCATTGCTCAGAACTGAAGCCTAAAATTGCCCAGTACTCAGACCTGTGTTGCTTGTGCCACAAGAAAATACCTTTAAAATAACATCTCGTAGCTAGAGCTGAACACATCTTTGAGCTGCAGAAGCAGCAAAGCAGTGAAGCAGAGGCCTTACAGGTGCAGCCTCAGCCCAGGCAGTGCCTCCCAGTGCCAAGTGGGGTTTGACATTAAAGACTTTGTTTCAAGGGAAGCAGGGAAATATTTGTGTTCCTCTTTGGACAACTTTCAGAATTCCAGAAGGAAACTTTAAAGTAAAAACTGGAATATAAAATACTGGCAGAAAGACAGTGCACTCTGGAAAAAAAAAGCCCCATGTCCCTTCAGTCCCTTATTTTTTAATCCAGCATTCAGCAAATGCTGGAACTGAAAATCTGCCCTGACATTTGGGAGCCTCATGTTTGGTTTGTTTTGACATCATCACAGGACCATATGCAGAGAGCCTGCTCTTGGCTGTAAAAATCACTGTTTCTGTGATTTTTGAGATATTTTAAAAACTAGTTTGTCCTGACATATAAAAAGAGGCCAGCCACCAGGTAAAGATATGCACCTTCAGAAAAATTCTTGTCTAAATGCAAATTCATTATAAAAGAATGACTTAGCAGTGAGGTTGATTCTGTTAGAATGATATGAATTGGTCTTCTTGCTTTATTCAGTATCATCATGAACTGATGGGACTGGATGACAATAAGAGAACTGTCCTGAAGCTTTTCCCATCTCAGTTTGGTGCTAACAATGTCTTGAAAGAAATACAAATAACAACTGCAAAACAAATGAATGTTTGTTATTTGATAACACTGGCAAGTAATAATGAGCAATAATCCCAGCAAGTAATAATAAACAAATTGAACTCTAAGGATTCAATAATAACCAATAAACCCAGCATTTGGAAATTACATAAAATTTGGCTGTTATTGTTAAAAAAAAAAAAAAAAAAAGAGGAAAAAAGGAGAAACTGCCTGTAGCTGAAGGAATGTAAAGTGAGTGAATAAATTGGCTTAAATGGGCTAAATTATCCTTTATAATATGGGTTAAAATACTTAAGGAACTACAATTTGAAGAAGAATTTTAAGAAGAGAACATTTTGAACTTCCAATCTAGAACACTCTGAGTTTGATCCTGAGCAAGTTATTGAAGGTGTTGCCACCCACTTCTCAAACTTCAAATACCCACTTCAGACATGTGAGACTGTTTGTTACTTTTCATCATTTTCCTCAAAGACAGAGACAGTAAATACAAAATGTGTACAAAATTTGAACATCATTTTCCATGCAGGAGAAAGAGAACAGTCCTAAGGTCTTCTGTTCCAGCCTTTTAATGATCTGTATTCTGGTGGGGGTGATTTGCAATTAGCACAGTTACAGTGCAATAACTGTCCCTGAAGATACATCTTGTTTCACCCCTGTGAAATTTAATTAGTAGGTCACCAGTAATCGTGCTGTGAAATGGCTCTCAATTATGTTTTACTCCAAAATCAGAGAATCATGGAATGGTTTGGGATGGAAGGGACCTTAAAGCCCAGCCAGTGCCACCCCCTGCCATGGGCAGGGACACCTTCCACTAGCCCAGATGGCTCCAAGCCCCGTCCAGCCTGGACTTGGACACTGCCAGGGCTCCAGGGGCAGCCACAGCTTCTCTGGGCACCCTGTGCCAGGGCCTCCCCACCCTCACAGGGAACAATTTCTCCCCAGTTTCTAATTTAAATGTCTTCTCTTTGATTTTAAAAGCATCCTCTCTTGTCCTGTCCCTCCAGCCCTTGTCCCAAGTCCCTCTCCAGCTCTCTTGGAGCCCTTTTAGGCACTGGAAGGGCCTCTAAGATCTCCCTGGAACCTTCTCCTCTCCAGGGTGGACATTCCCAGCTCTCCCAGCCTGGCTCCAAAGCAGAGGGACTCCAACCCTCAGGAAATCTCTTCTGTTTCCTACCTGGACCTTTCCACAGCCATCCTCCAGTGCCCATATCCTGACAACAATAAAGAATTAGAAGTTATTCATGGGATTTTGACTTTCTTTTTTTTTTTTTTTTTTTTTTTATCTGAGAACAGCAAGAAGATGCCCATAGAGAAAAACAAAATCCCAGTATGAGAAAAATGATGTGGATTTCGATGAGAATGGTGGATAGGATGGAGAATGGATGTTGATTTAGACCTTGAGGTGGGGAATTCAGGCTTCTCCAGGGATCTGTGACAGGTTATGGCTGTTATGGAAAAAGCTGTCATGGCAACTGGAATGTTGGGAGAAGGAGGAGGAAAAGAGTTAAGTACTGGTCCTTAGAGATGGGTTTTGCTGACAGCCTCTTTGAGCACAGTAAGTTGCCTCTGAGGACCTGAATGAATCCACATTTCTGGAAAACTGGCAGGAATGGAACTGGCAGAGTTGCCGATGCTGCAGCATCTGAGAAGAAAACCTGGACTAAAGTGACAAAATCCCCAAACCTGAGGAAGCTTTGCTTGAGCTTTGATAAAAATCTGGTGTTGAGGGAAGCACAGAGTTGTCTGTTTTTGAACAGGCAAATTCCCGTAGCAATATGTGTTACCAGGATACAAAATTTCCTTAAAAACCTTGAAAAACACATGCCTTGACTTCTCATTGTATCAGTGAAGAAATAGCTCAGTGAAGAAAGAGATTTGCCCGTTGTCTTCTGGCTTTGAAGTACAGTGGAATTCTCAACAGGACATGTTTCCAGTCATTAGTTAATTAAAATGAAAATTGAATACAAGACTGAGAAAATAATAAAAACAGGGGGAAATGGTAAAAATGGTTAGACAGGAAAAAGCTTAGAAGCATGAATTTTTACTTAACTAATTGTATTAGTTTTATCTGACCTATTTCTCAGCAAACACCCCACTCTCGAACGGTTCTTCTGGGGGAGATTGCTGAACTGCAGGAGCTGCTTTTCGAGCAAACCCCTTTAAATTCACATTAATCTGAGCCAAACCCAGGAGCTGAAAGAGTGGCTTCATTTCTCTGTGTCAGAATACCTCAATAATTGTGAATCATATTCTAAGCTGACAAGGTAAGTAAACAAAACGAGAATTAGAGCCATAAAGTCTAAACAAAAGCTGCACATTCCCAGCAGCTGGAGCACAACATCCTCCGCTGCTTTTTCCTTTTCTCTCACAGTTGCTGCTATAATTTTTTGGCAAGGGCTGAGGGAGGTACATGGCAGCCAACATCCTCCCTGGAGGCACCGAGCATTTACCTGAGTGATGCACATCCCTTCTGCCAGCCTAAGGCCTGGAGCAGTCCAAGCTTCCCTCCTGGATGTCTGCACGGAAGGGGAATGTGCTCCCAGCTGCTCCACGAGGCTGGTTCCCTGCAGCTGGGGCCAGGAACCACAGCTGGGGGAAGTGGCACGGATCGTAAGCAATTAAGCAAGGGAATTGTGGCTTTTGAAGCCTTCGTCCCCTCAGATGGAAAGAGAAGTCAGGCAGAAATGCCACCCTTCCCCCCAAAGGTGTCTGGGAACCTGAGGGAGCAGGTGAGGTGGTGCAGGAGCAGGTTGCAGCGATGTTCACCCCCTGGCACCAGTACCTGGTACCAAAATCTCTCTGACAGCCCATTAGACATGAGCCAGGATGTGTGACCCCGATGCCAATGGGAACAAATCCACCCCCCAAACCTCAGTGGGAAAGAGAAGAGGCAAAGGAGAGGCTGAGCTGTTCTCTTGGCCTTTGGTTAAGCCAAATCATAGAACAGAATTGTTAATTTTGGAAAAGATCATCAAGTCCAACCATCAACCCACATTCGCCACTAAACCATGTCCTCCCTCGAGTGCCACATCCACAATGTTTTTAACAATTCCAGGGATGGTGACTCCACCACTGTTCTGGGCAGTGCATTCCAGTGCTTAACAATCCCTTCCACAAAGAATTTTTCCTAATATCTAACCTTAAGTAATTAATTCTAAATGGGAATGGTGAGAAAATATCTTCATAGCTCCCAATCTGTACATGAACAGTGGATATTTATTTAAAAGAGTATTATGGGCAACTTTTGGTTACTACGACTAATTTTGAAACCTTTTTTGCCTGGGCTATCTGGTCAGCAGCTTCATGGACAATTTATCTAAATAGAGAGGAGGATGCACATTGCTGAGTGGGTGTTCACTGCAAATATTCGGCACTAGAATCTCACAAAATAATCAGATGTAAACCTAGGAAGTTCCACACTGGAGTTCAGGTCCTCAGGGGCAGGTCTGGAGGGAAGGGTCCTCCTGGTGATGTGCTCTAAGGCAGAACTGAGCCATGGATGGGGAGCACAGCCAGGTTCTGTGCAGACAAAGGGTCAGAGCAGTGGCAGGAAGCTAAAATATACATGGAAATATCAGTGGCTTTTCTTCTAGACATGAATTCTGAGCAGCCTGGTGTAGTGAAGGTGCCCCTGCCCGTGGCAAAGGGTGGAACAGGATGAGCTTTAAGGCCCTTCCAACACAAACCATTCCAGGATTCTGTTTGTTTCAAGGATTTGATTTGGACAATTGCATTTCCATAAACACATAAATAAAGGGAGGGAACCTTCCATTCAGATATCTCAAGCTTTTATATGAATATTTCTCTCTACCATAACAATACCAATAGCAAGCTGTGAAATGCACTGGTGGCAACTGGTTTGTGTATTTCAGCACAACCACACGTTACAAATGGCAACTGTTAATCAGGGGGAGGGGGAAGAAGAAAAGAAGTAAAACCTGTTGTAAGCAACATTGGTTCATGTCTTGTATTGTGTTCTACTTGACACCAATCCCACGTGGAAATAAGTTCATGCTGTACATAAAGCATGGGATTAGTCCTGCTGCAGGAAAAGAAATTATCCAGCTGAAAGCTGCACGTACCTGAAAAGAGTTTATAGCTAGAAATGTCCAAGTGCTTTCAGGCATGAGTTGTTTTGTAAATTAAATTAAGTGTTGCCATTTCCACTTAGTGGTACACAAGGATTATTGCAAATTATTAGGAGAAGGATGCAAATAATGATGAGTTTTGAAAACTTACATGTACAAGGCGAAACTGTAGACTCAGGGAAGTAAATGTGAGGGTCTTCTTTGGTGGAACAAGAATGTTAACTTCCCTTCCCCTTCCCCTTCCCTTCCCCTTCCTCTACCCCTTTCTCTTCCCCTTCCTCTATCCCTTCCTCTTCTCCCTCCCTTCCCTGGCACTACATTCCAATATCTGACAGAAATAATTTGGGGGACCAGAGCTTGATTACAATTTTCCCTGTAAACCCAACATTTCCGTGTATTTATTTAATCGCCGTCTATGTTTACCAAAACCAATTGGAAATATTTGGAAATGCAGCCTTCCTTACAATATACAGGATGTTAAGAACAGGAATCTAAAATTGATCTTTTTCGGCTCTGTTCTATCTTTTCCTTGGGATTTTTTTTCCATTCTGTGCTGTAAATCATCCGATGGTCTCACTGACAATCTGCTGCCTCGCCTCTGGCATTGCAGAATCAAAGAAGAACAAATTTATTCCTGTTTATTTTAGTAACAACAAAACTTTCCACTCCGAGCTCTACATTTTTTACTCTTGAAGGTGATGTATGAAGCAGGAAAAACAGCTCGACTTTCAGATACTCAACAGAGGTTATGCTGGCAGTAAACAAAATCCTTTCAGACCTCTGCAGGAAGAGAGCTTGATGCAGAATTCACTGGGGAAAAGGTACCTGGAATAGAGGTTGTTATCAACAAAACTGTAGTTCCCAGGTACCTTAAGGAATGTGAATGAAAGATGATATGGAAATATTTGGAATTGCAAATCATTGTTCCAAAGTGTTTTCCTGCTCTGCTGTTTGCAGTATTCCTATCACAGAGCTGTAAATATTTACTCACCTGCTACAAATGCAGTAATCATCGTGTTTCCAGTTTCATGTGGCAGCTGGAGTTTTCTTTCTGCAGACTAAATATAGACTATCCTCGTATGTTACTTACATGTAGAGTTTTTTTTTTAAAACATGGAAGATTTTTCTAGACTCAACAGGGTTCTTATGTCTGAATTAAGCAGAAAAATATAAAACGTTGAGTATGTCTGCTCCGTGGACCCGAGGGAATGGCTGGAGCTGTGCCAGGGAGGGTCAGGCTGGAGATCAGGGAAAGGTTCTTCCCCCAGAGGGTGCTGGGCACTGCCCAGGCTCCCCAGGGAATGGGCACGGCCCCGAGGCTGCCAGAGCTCCAGGAGTGTTTGGACACCGCTCCCAGGGATGCCCAGGGTGGGATTGTTGGGGGGTCTGGGCAGGGCCAGAGGTTGGACTGGATGGTCCCTGTGGGTCCCTTTCAGCTCAGGACATTCTATTCCCTTATTCCATTATCTCCTCAGTGTGTGAATTGAGCAAAAAATGATCAGATAAATGCTCGAATCTGATGGAAATTGCATTTGTACCTGTAAAAGGATTTGCTGTTGGAACCATTTCCTAAGAGGAAGAAACTTTTTGCCTGTAGCTACTGTGACACAGACCAAGGTCACCCAGGAGAGTGATTTTGGTTTAAGGGGTACGTTTTCAGTAGGGTATCTTAGATGGGGCAGAAAAACAGTTGCAAAATCATGAGGTTTTCCCCATTTCTAGAGCTTCAAAATATCTGAGATATTTTTTGCATGTTTTTTTCCCACAGGGAACAGTCCTTGGAGATTTCTACTGGAATTAAAGGAGAGCCCTTGTTTTCACTATGTGCTGTTGTGCATGTAGAGGTTTCCCATACAAAGCTTAAAGAATACAATGCTGTTAATTTAGAAATTGAATAATAGAAGTCCCCCTTTCCCCCCTGACTCTTCAACCAGAGCTTCACAGCCCCCCTATATGCTGTCGTGTGTAAATATGGTTATGTGGACCAAACCCACTGGACTATTTTTGATCTTCTGTGCCTCACTCCATGAGAAATCATTTATATTTTCTATTTCAATATTTCTATGTGAGTTTACAAGCGAATTTGCATTTCCCAAAATGAAACCTGGCAACAGGATCACTGCTTTAGCCAGGATTTATGAATAGACAGGAAAGTGATATCCCTCTAATAATTTCTTTGGATGTAGATGGTGAAAGAACCCAAAATACAAACCCCAGAAATTAAAGAAAAGGCAAAATCAACACATGGGCTGACAAAAATACTGGTGTAGGCATATAGAATACTGTGGAAGATGATGTGAAATGAAAAACAAGTGAAAGATAAACTGTTTTAAATCTAAAAAATAGATTTCGAAAGGGTATTTTAAGCTCTTGAGTAGAAAAAAAGAATAATTGGAAGAAAAATTAGTGGAAGAACCTTCAATTAATAAAGAATCATCCACTAGTTCAGAAATTAGGGGGGACAGGTGAGGTCAGTTCAGACCCAAGATGTGGTCTCCAGGTCCCCACACATGTCACAGCTACAGGCTCTCGTTCAGGGTCTCCATTGGGCCCAGGGAATGCTTTACACTGACTGCTTTATTGCAATTCTGTAAAAAAAATATTTAATTTAAAAGCATTTTAAGGGCTCTTTGTTTCAAATCTCAATCAGCTCTAATTTTGACCTGAAGCCGCTCCATTCTCTTCTGCAGCAGGACTGCATGAAACAAATGAGTTTCTTTTCACCATTCTTCAGGCTACACCTGTCTTCAAAGTGTCCTCATACCCAGGCACAAGAAGTGTTTCATCTCAGAAGCTCTCCTTTGACAACTCTGATCCTTTTTTCCTCCTTTCCCCAAACTGGGATTGCTGTGCCAGCACAGGCTGGCCTTTTACACTGCATTCCTCTACCTGGCTGAGCAGAGCAAAGAGCGAGCAGCTCTTGAACTCACTACATCATTCTGAAATGCTGCTCTTATCAGCTTAATGCTGCAATAATTGTTCTTTTTGCCTGTTTGTGCCATGCTGTGTCTCTGACTGCAGGACAATCCCCTGATTTTTCATTCCAATTCTCTGGAAATGTTGCTGTTACAATGTGAGTTATCTCCACTTTATAGCATCTATCACTCAGAATGAAGTTCAGTATCTGAACCCTGCAGCCTCCAGCACATTATCAGCTGCCATCCAGGTAGGTCAATCATTTATAACACGTTTAACTCCAATCCTTTATTTGCCTTCATAAGTTGCAAGGTCACCTTAAACCCTGGAAAAGGCCTGAAGAGCGGTGGGGAGATGAATGAGCATTCACTGTTGCCATAGGCTGCTTGTTTCTAAGCAGACTGATACCTAAAATGCTAATAAATGGGATTGAAAGGCAAAGAGATTCAGCAAAATGCTGCACTGGTCACTCAGATCCTCCTGTGCCAGGAGTGTGGGCCAAGGAAATGCCACTGCAGCTGAGCACTGCTTTGCCCTGGGCTCACAGTTCAGGGAGCAGCTCTCCACGGCTTCCCTTGCTCCTCCCAGGACTCAGGGTAAAGCCAACGGCTTATTATTTTTAATTTAGTGAGAAGCCAAATGTTAACCCCTTGTCACTGTGCTGACAAAGCCATGGGCTTCAGGAGCTAATAATAAACAAAGCTCTATTGACAGTGAAATATTATATTTGTGTTATTTTCTGCACTGGAGATTGCAGGGTTTGGTGGTTTTTGGGGTTTTGGGGTTGGTNTTGTGGGTTTGTTTGTTTTTTTTTTTGTTTTTTTTTTTTTTTTGTATTTTTTTTTTTTTGTTTGTTTGGTTTTTTTTTGTTGTTGTTTTTTTGTTTTTTTGTTGTGAACATTTCTACCTGTGCTGGAAAGATGAGAGTTGCAAACCGGCCAATTTTCCATGAAACTATTTTCTCAAAACTATCGAGAGTAGGTTAATCTACAAAAGGACAAGAGATCTTAACAAAGCCTGGTATCTCAGCAGCACAATAGGGCTGAAAGTCACTGTGACAGCTGCAAGGTAAGGCACACGGGAAGGAACAATTGATACATTGATGGGATCTAAATGAACTGTAAGTACTCGGGGAAAAACGTCCCAGCTGTCATTGTGAACAGCCCGGTGGAAATCTCTGCCCGGTGTTCTGCGATGATTAAAACCCAAACAAGATGTTACAAAGTGCTAAGCAGAAAATGGAGCACAGCATTGAAAGCGCTGTAAGGCCGTTCTGTAAATCAGTGTGGGAGCTCACCTTGAACCACGAGCTGGGTTTTATCACCCCATCTTGAAAAGGATGTATCAGAAATAAAGAATAGGAGCTCTGAAAGTCTGTCTTTTCAGGGAGATGGTTGGGTCAGACTCAGCCTTTGATTTATACCCTGTGCTGTCCCTTTGAAATCAAGTGATTCTCTGGGTTATAAATCACAAGGCAATATGACCTATTTAATTTAGTGAAGAGATGCATGAAAATGCTTATGATGAAGATACACAAACTATTGAGTGCATACTGCAGGCAACAGAGCTTTTCTTTTCCCTGCTGAGCAGCCTTTGCTCTTAGACGACCAGCAATGCATAAAAACAAATACAAGTGTATCACCTTTAAATAGAGATGGGCAGCTGATACTTCCTCCAGATGAAATATATTATCTTTCCCCAGCTTTTGCCACTTAAAAAAATAATTTGGGGTTACAGGAGTAGAAGAGGAAGAGGATTTAAGCTTCCTAAACAGATGTAAGGATTGAAAAGTTATGGTAAATTGATTCTGAAAAAACAGAGAGTCATTGAATATCCTGAGTTGGAAGGGACCCACGGGGATCATGGAGTCCAGGACATGCCAACAATCCTGCCCTGTGCCTCAAAATGAAACTCAAATGAAGGTACAGGGACTGGGGAAAAAGGATTTCACGTCACTGATTCAGAATGCAAAGGTAAGGCCAGGGAGCGATGAAAAAAAACCCCAACCATGAGGTGATAACCAGCGTGACCTGGCACAGAGAACAATGTTCAGCAGCTCCATAGAGTCATAGGCAACATCCTGCGCTCAGACTGGGAAAAGCCTCCAATTCCTGCCACAGCTGTGTTGTGGCAGCAAAGAGACATGGAGCAGAGCAGTCAGTGTCTCTGGCTGGGCTTTGAGCAGCCTCTGCAACCCGTGTTTGCCCTGCTTTGTAGCCAGCGCAAGGCAGAATATTTCAGCACTAATTAGAAGTCTGTGTGCTCCTGTGTTTGAAATGTCTGAACAGAGTCAGAAGCTCTCTCTAGTAAGGCAGAATGAGCTGGTTATTAGTAATGAAAGCTGATCACAGAGGGAGATACTCAGCCTGTGAATCTAATTCATAACGGGCAGGAGAGCAGGATTTCAGCAGGGGAGAAAAGGAACATTTCATTCTCTTGTCACACGTCCTGGCAGGGGAGAAAGCCCAAATGGAGCATGTCACAGAGACTCTGCAGCTCTGTGCTGGATGATGTGATTTACCATAGACAGGAGGTATTTGGGGAGAGGAAGCAAAGATAAAAACCCCACAGACTGGTCTCTCCTGGTTTGGGGAACCGATGCTCTGACCCATTTATAACGATGGTTCCCGTTCCTGTCTCCACTGAGCCAGGGTAGGAAGGGACACGCCATGGCACAAACTTTGCAATCCCACACCACCCCTGTTCTTTCCCTTGCCCCATCTGGGAGGGGTCATTGTTCTCATTACCTTGGCATGGGTTCCTACAGGGTAGGAAATGTTTCCCATCCATGCTAAAGGATAAAGCACGCTGGGCACCATTTTCACATTTAGTTTAGTATCGGGTAGCTGAAAGTAGAATTTAATAAGTCTGTATATTTTACTTTTCTCCTTGGTTTACTGCTTGGCTAAACTGTTGGATGAAAAGAGCAAATATTCTGGTTTGGGTTTGGAATCAAGACCGTGCATTTCCTCCCATTTTCCCATTAGGTCCTGGCTCAGCCATTTATTACTCTGACAGGTATATTCATCACCTCAGTGTGTGAACAAGGTTGGAGCTGTGGGCTGTGCAGGACACTTGGGGTGGTCACTGGAGTCACCAGTGTGGCTCACTCCTGCAATGACACCCCCTCTGTAGCTGCAGAGAGGGACAGAACAATTCCCAGCGACTTCGCTTTGCTCAGGGCTCCGCAGGGAGCAAAAGGCAGGAGAAGAGAAGCAGGCTTCCAGATTTAATTAGGGATGTAGGAAAGAGTTTCTCTTTCCACTGCAGGACTGTGATGTTCTGTCTGTGCAAATGGCCTTGGCTGTCAGGTGAGGATTTGCATGGACTTTGTAAACTTTAATGATGCATTCCCTCGAGGAATTCCTCCAACAGTGCTGCTCCAGGGGTGAAATAGCCCTTGTGGGGTCCTGAAACACTGTCCCTGGCAAGGGACAATTACACAAGTGCATCTACTGTGTGTGCAGAAAGCTGTACTTAGCTATTGCCTGATATCTCTTGGAAAATGGACAATAATGAACATTTCTCATGGTAATTGGTATCTCCCTTGGTAAGGTCACAGAAGGTTTTGCAAGCTGTCTATTAACGGTGCATCTCAGCTGTTCTCACTCAGTGGGAAGCACATTCCACACAGACTTTTTCAGTGTTCAGGAAATATTTTAACTTTTCAGCAGTAGTTTTATGAAACCAAGCAGTGAAATTTGCATGACAATAATAATTGCTACAGCTCCTAAAACCAGAAGCAAGCCTGCCAAAGTATTATTAACATCAACACCTCTAAACAACTTCTGTTTTGTCTCTTCCCTTCTCCTTTCTTTGGAACATTTATGAAGAAACTGTGCCATCTTGCATAAACAAATTACTTTCTTAAGGAGTGTTTTACTGTCTCCAGCACTAGTAATTAGGATAAGAACAGAAAGTGTTTATCAGTGTTATTACAGTCAACACAGCACTCAGACTGTGACAACTGAGCTCTTGTAGTGAAGTGCAGGGAGAACAGACTGGAGCAGGTGCAGACAATAAACCTGGCTGGGTCCACCTCACACTGCTTAAAATTCTTTATGGAACTGCTTTGTGAGTAAGATTTCAGGAGAAACAAGCAAAAGGTGAAAAATCTCCGTTATAAAAGTTCCAACACAATTTCTAGAGAGGGCAAGCATAAAAGTTTACAGTTCCCATAATGGCTTTCCGTGAACCAGACAAACCCTGGAGATTACGGGAAGGCAGGCATGCCAGGGTTATAAATATATTTATAGGAAGCACTGGTGCAGTGAGTAAATGGGCTGTTGCTCCCAGCAGGCTCCCAGGAGTGATCACACAGAGGCTGCACGGCTCCTCCAAGGGCAGGAATCCTGCCTGGCGTGTCCCACCCAGCAGGGAGCACTGAACTTTCGGCAGTCTCCGAGAGTGCCCTGCAGCACAAGTGTCGTGCAGACTCTTTCTTCTTGCAGTAAACAACTTCTCTTCCCAGCCAGAGGCTCTCTCCCTGTGAATACACAAGGTGCATGTGTTCCTTTGGAGGTCCTCGGGTGCGTCTGAGAAGCAACAAAGCAAGCAGGATGAGATGAGGAACTTTCAGCTCTTTTTGTGACTGTTATATGGAGAAACCACATGGAAAACATAGCTAATAGTGTCTGAGGACTCTATTTTGCCCCTGATGTCTTTATAGTATCTCTCCTGCATCAAAGTCTCTACATGGCTAGATGTTTATTTAAGACTAACCATTCTAGTTTGAAGTTGGACTCTTTGCCTGGTAAGACTCCAGCTTTTAGGCTCCCTCTGAACTGCCTTCATTGTCAAATTGATGTGAACCAATGAGCAGAGGCTGGGTACTGTCCACAGCCCACGCTGGACCTGTGGTTCTGCCCTACAGCACTTCAGCTTTGGTTAGAAAGAAAATAAAACTCACACTGCCACAGCCCCAAAAGCAATCTATTTCTACTGCAAGCCTAGACAGAAGGTCCCCACCAGCACTGGTGACTCCCAGGGTGAACAGCTTCGTGTGTTTGTACAGCCACAGAGAAGTCTCCACACGGCAAAAACCTTCTGGACTACAGGAATTCACTGTCATCAGGAATAAGATTTTGCCTGCTCCGTGTCAGTGAGTGCTGTCTTGTTCCAGACTGTGTGCAGCTCCTGGGATATCTATTCCACTCAGATAATCTCTCAATATCAAAATTTCCAGAGAGTTGCCTTCTTATCCTGCTGTCCTGTAGCAGAGAATCCTGGGCTCATCCAAAGGAGTGTGGGCAGCAGGTGAGGGAGGGGATTCTGCCCCTCCACTCTGCTCTGCTGAGACCCCACCTGCAGTGCTGTGTCCAGTCCTGGTGTCTCCAACATCAGGAGGACATGAAACCATTGGAACAAGTCCAGAGGAGGCCACCAAGTTGCTGAGGGAACTGGAGAACCTTCCCTATGGAGCCAGGCTGGGAGAGCTGGGAACGTTCAGCCTGGAGATGAAAAGGACACAGGGTGACCTAATTGTGACCTTCCAGCACCTGAAGGAGCTGACAGGAAACATGGAGACAGACTGTTTACAAGGGATGGAGGGACAGGACACAGGGAATGGCTTCCCACTGCCAGAGGGCTGGGTTAGATGGGATATTGGGAAGGAATTGTTCCCTGGGAGGGTGCTGAGGCCCTGGCACAGGGTGCCCAGAGAAGCTGTGGCTGCCCCTGGATCCCTGGAAGTGTCCAAGGCCAGGCTGGATGGGGCTTGGAGCAGCCTGGGACAGTGGAAGGGGTTCCTGCCCATGGCAAGGGGTGGCACTGGGTGGGCTTTAATGATCCTTCCAACCCAAAGAATTCCATGATTCCATGATTATGATTATGAGAAGTTGTTTGTGCATTTGGACAACATTTTGCATCTATTTCTTTTCTGTCTATAAGGAGACAAAAGGAACAGCTTAGTTATTAAAATAAATATGGAATTATTGTGGGAAAACACTTTCTGGATCCATTTTTGGAAGGACATGGCAAGGTCTGCATTGCTGCATGAACATCTCATAATCTCAGACTTATTTATTCTCACCACAAACCTTTGAACTGCATTGATATCCCACACATTTTACAAATAAGGAAAAGGCAGGATGAAGTACTTAGAATTAAAAAGCAAAATAAAATTAGATACCATTAAGTCTTGGAAAATCAGAAAGTAGTGTTGCTCCAGATAAAAATTAATGGGTCTCATTTAACAAGACAGTGATACTTGTATGTCACATGTAGCGTTTTCCTAGGAGTTTACTGCTGATAAAGAAGTCATTTCCAAAGCTTTAAGGATATTAATGAGCTACTTTGAAGTGCTTCAGAACTATATGTGTTAAAATAAAACTCAGCAGATGGGCGCAATATAATGGAAAACTACTGGAGCATGGTAGTTTGTTTTTAAATATTATTTTAAGCCAAAATTGACAATAATGTGAAAATTGTTCTCAAAAGGTGTAGTGCATGTGATAGAGTAGAAAAACTGGTTTACCTATTTCATCCATTATCTTTCCATATTTTGAACTGGGCTGTTTATGATCAGCCCCATAAATCACAGGCTGCTGCTGTTGGTTTGAAGGTTTGGGGTGAGGTACACGGGTTAAAGGTGGCAGCTGCTGTGGTTTAATTTTAGTTTAAAATGGAGGAGGTGTCAATAACTTTGCCCACACGACCCCGCCTACCTGGAAAAAACACCTTGAAGACAAAGTTCTAGGAAGAACTCAGAAACAAATAGAAGACAAAAAGAAAACTAATATATGGAGAGCCTTGTTTGCCAAATTAGAGCCGTGAGAAAGGAAAACAGGGCAGAGATGGAGAGATTATGTATGGAAAACCCTCTGCAGTTTACAGATCCTCCAAATATCAATAAATCTTTCTGTGCCTGGTTTAAAAAGCACTGTGGTTGTGTGTAATCCTACCTCAGCAAAGCATTCTGGGACAGCATTGAGCCACTTCTCATCCATTAATTTAATTTTTTCCCCAGTCTCTCTCAGTGGACCTCTTTTTGTTCCTTCCTTTTTTTGCAGTGGTTGAAGAGATCTGTTCTTAATTAGTATATCAGTAGGGATTTTGCAGGTGAAACTTCTGCAATTCACACATTTGTCTTCTTCAGGAAGGTTATTAGACTCGAGCACAGATCATTTGTCTCCTTTTGCAGGCTCCTGACAAACCATTCTTTGTTCCCGATGGGACTGTGGGAATTGTAATATAGGCAGAAAATTGACCCTGCGTGAGCGAGTCGGGGAGGGAAGGAATACATTTTCAAACCCTCTTAAAACAAGGCAAACTCCAATTTGCAACATTCAATAAAGCCTGAGAAATTCCCAAGGATAAAGAGAAAAGGAACTCTGTTTTCTAAGCCATTAAAACCCAAAAATTATGGCTTAATCTTGAAATAATTTACCTTTGGTGTTGACATTGCTTCATCCCTTCTGAAAACAGGACATCTGGGTCTTTTCTGCTCTGGAGCTTTGGAAGGGAGACAAAAATTTCTTTTCTTTAGGCTGGTCTTACTGCTGGACAAATGTGGTTACTTTATGCAGAGGATGCTGCTCATGGATACATTTTGCTTAGGGAAAAGCTCACTAAAGCAATGGGACCTGATGCCTATGGAAATTGGGCTGCTAGGTTGCATTTTCTCCTGTTCTCAGTTTCCTGGCCTTTGTCCTCGATATTTCAGGCATGAGCAGCATCTGCTGTCGCTAAAGCTTCTATAACTTGAGTCCAAGTTCTTGCTGCTGAAGTTCAGGTAATTTATTGCATAAATAATGATCACAAAACTGGAGGTGAGATCTGTTCACAAGTCTGCTTTTGAATAGTTCAGCACCTGGGGATTTGGACAGGCTGGATTGATGGGACAAGGCCAATGGGGTAAAAGGCCAATGGGGTAAAAGGCCAGGTCCTGCTCTTGGGTCACTCCAACAACTCCAGGCTGGGCAGAGGGGTTGGAAAGCTGGAAAAGGCCCTGGGATGCTGGGGACAGGAGCCAGGTGCGCCCAGGTGGGCAAGAGGCCAATGGCCCCTGGGCTGTGCCAGCCCTGGTGTGGGCACAGGCCCAGGGCAGTGACTGTCCCCTGTGCTGGCACTGCTGAGGGACCTCGAGTGCTGTGTCCAGTTCTGGGCCCTCATGGCCAGAGAGACCTTGAGGGGCTGGAGCATGTCCAGGGAGGGGAACGGAGCTGGGGAAGGGGCTGGAGCCCCAGGAGCTGCTGAGGGAGCTGAGGAAGGGGCTGGAGCCCCAGGAGCGGCTGAGGGAGCTGGGAAAGGGGCTCAGCCTGGAGAAAAGGAGGCTCAGGGGGGACCTTGTGGCTCTGCACAACTCCCTGACAGGAGGGGGCAGCCGGGGGGGTCGGGCTCTGCTCCCAGGGAACAGGGACAGGAGGAGAGGGAACGGCCTCAGGCTGGGCCAGGGGAGGCTCAGGTTGGACATCATGAGGAATTTCTTCCTGGAAAGGGTGGTCAGGCCTTGGCAGGGGCTGCCCAGGGAGGTTTGGAGTCCCCATTCTTGGAGGTGTCCAAGGAAGGCCTGGACGTGGCACTCAGTGCTCTGGGCTGGTAACAGGGTGGGCATCGGGCACAGGGTGGACTCAGTGATCTTGGAGGTCTTTTTCCAACCTCAGTGATTCTGGGATTCTGGGGTTCTTAACATTCTTACAGGTTCACTCAACTCCCTAATTCCTACAGAGGAATTGTCTCACTCTTGATGGCACGTGCGTGTTTTACATGCACCCTAAGCTGGGGGTTGTGAGTGACTCTGCACATCCCACACCTGGAATTGTTACCTGTCCCTGTGAAGGGGAATTGCAGGCTGGTGGTTGTCCTGCAGAAGCAGAGTAACACCACTCAGAGCTGAGTAGTGTTCATGACCTTTTGCCTTCAGAACTCTGCTTTTGCCCCAAAGTTACTAAGTTTTAAGTCAAGTCATGATTATTTTCAGTAGTAGCAGTATTAATGACTGACACAGCTTTATTTACACCATTTATGCTTCAACTTCATTAATGATCCCTCATAAATGTGTTTTCTTTCTGCCTCCTCACATTGGCATCCACATGTCTGGGCTGTATTTTTCCAGAACATCTTTCCTTTCTCTGTCTCTTGTCTTTCTTGCAGGGTGTTCACTGAGGGCAATCACAACCAAAGGGTCCAAAAATAAATGGGAAGGTGGGATGAAGTAACAGCCAAGTCCTTTTTAGGTGGCTTCATTATTCCCCCTCTCAGACATTTGTACCTGACATAAATAATCAACAGGCAGCAGGCGTCCAAAGCAGTTTTGTGATGGTTGAACATCTTGAAGCAGCACCTTTTTGTTCATTAAATTATTCTGGAGGAACTTTTGGAGGAGCAGAAGGTTCCTTGATGCTTCCTGACCTGTTCCACGGGGGCCCTTCATTTATTGCAGGTTGCCAGGTTACCTCCTGCTTGGTCATTGAAGTCACTTGACATGAAGCTTTTATCTGCCACCGAAAGATTGTTGACCAGGCCATTTATTTCAGTGAAGAGTTCTTCTGTCACTCTTAGTCATAGCTGCATAAATGCTGCAATGATAATAGCGGGAAAATTTATCTCTTAAAGTGGCAACTGTTATTTTATCCCCCCAAGCAAACTGTCAGGATTCCTAAAGGTCTTGTATTAAATTGCAAATCCAGCACCATTGTGTCTGAATTCTAATTTTAGGCGCTCTTGTTAGAAAGTCTGAGCAAATGTGCATTCAATTAAGGTGAGGGTTTGGAGCTTTGCATCTAAGGAAATAAGCTTTTACAATTAGTTCAAAATTAAATCAGAACATTTCCAATCCACTTGTTCTGAAATACAGTCATAATAATTAAAAAATCATTAACGTCCTTTGCACTCTAGGGGCCTTTCCTTTAATATCGGATTTTCTGTACACAGAAAGTTGAGGATTGTTTGTCTACTAAGGAAAAAAAAAAGCAGCTGATAACCCAAAACTGAAGTCTCCCATATTTTCATTAAAAGCTAATCAGAAACATCAGAATTCCTTAACATCAACACCTAAAGCTACAATTTAACTGGAACAAACTCAAAATAGCTTTCAGCAATCCCTAAATTAACACTTTGTGGACTGTTCCACCAGAAATGCTTCTTTCATAACATGCAATTAAGTCCCATTTCTCCTTGATATGCTGAAGAATGGCAAGAAGTTTAACAAGGAGTCACTTGATTTGCTCAGTCCTGAATTTTCCAGGTTGTTTTCCAGCATGTTGGCCAGGACTGCAGTTACCACAGAAGCACAAGAGAATCCTTCATTCTGAGACAAAACCCAGTGCTGTAAAATCCTAAGTGCCAGGAAAAGGGTGAACAGGGATCAGCAGTTCTCCTGCAGTGCAAAATCTTGGGGGCATCAGTTGAAGCCAGGAGATCACAGAAGAGTTCAGAAAGCTCTTTCCTACATTGCAAAGATCTCGGCTGAGAGAGGAATCCCAAAATGTGTGTTGGGGCTGTTTTTCCCTTTATCCCTTGCTGTAATGCTCTCCCACCCTCAATCCCACTGCCAAAGGTAACTCTCAAGATATTTTTTTCCTGGTGGGTCAGACATAATTCCTGGTGTCTAAATAGGGAGATGTCCACACAGGGGACTCTGTCCCAGTTCCTGAGGCCATTCCTGTGGGAGTGTGGGGTGGGAGGGAGCCAGCAGCCTGTCCTTGCCTCTTCCCAGCAGTGCTGTGCTTCCACAAACCCTGGTTTAGTTACAGAAAAAGCCATAGAAAGGCATTACACTGAACTCAGGTAAGTTTTACAGTCGAATATTAAGCTGCAGAAACAACAAAATTAGGTGACTTATATGTGTGGCTATAAATCCTTTCCTGGGACTTTGAGTGAACTATTACATTCTGCAGCTCCTTCAGCTGCCTAAATTGGCTCTATTTGGCTCGTAAAGGCAGGATGGATCCTCATTTATACACATAACAAATGGAATAAATACACTTCTTTGAAAAATGGGAACCTGACAGTTTAATATATGGTTTTTAGGGGTTTTTTTCCAGGATGTTTTAACTTCTTCAATAAAATTTCATTAAGATGACACATCTACGTACAGGTACATCCACATGTACAGACAAAAAAGATTAAATTAAGATTCCTGCTGGTTTATTTGCACCAGTTGCAACACAGGCTTATTCTCAGAATGATAATTCCTGCACACAGTTGGAAGACTGAGCTGAGCTCTCCTGCTCACTTGTTTTTGTAAGTTAAATGTCATAAAGAAGAGGTGAAATTCCAGAATAAAGCTCGGCTCTAATTAGTGCACTGATTTGAACGCCGAGTTCATTTTCTGCTAGGTTACAACTTTCTAAATGTTCCAAAGCAGATGCACCTCATGATTCCTCTGCCACTTACTCTAATGCACAGAGCACTTTACCCCTCTGAATTGGCACTTTAAATCATTCTCCTCGCTGCTCCTCATTACATGCACACACACACCACACTCTGGAGCTGATCCGACCAGGAAAATCAGAATCACTCCTTTCTTCCCCCTGCCAAATGCCTGTTCTACTGCTACAAAGCCCTGTTTCCACATTCTTGATTACCTGTGACTCACAGAACAACAGCACTCAGTGCAAAACACAGGGATGTGCTCCAACAAAAAATCAAAACAAGCTTCAAAACACCCAATTTTTACTAAAATGACAAGTTTTCTTTGCATGGCGTTTGGTAATGTTATGAAACAGATGAAAATTAATAAAGATTTTTACTCCCTCAATGCTTAGAGTTTGGTTTTGGTTTTGATTGGGAAAATTTTTAAAGTTATGAGCTGCAGATATAGAATTATAGAGTTAGAGAATGGTTTGGGTTGGAAGGGAACTTAGAGATCATCCAGTCCCACCCCCTGCCATGGGCAGGGACACCTTCCACTATTCCAGGGTGCTCCAAGCCCCGTCCAACCTGGCCTTGGACACTTCCAGGGATCCAGGGGCAGCCACAGCTTCTCTGGGCACCCTGTGCCAGGGCCTGCCCACCCTCCCAGGGAAGAATTTCTTCTTAATATCCAATCTAAACCTACTTTTTTTCAGAGAGGTGTAAACTTATGAATCCTTAGGTTGATGTCCATTATAAACTTGCTGAATGGGGGGAAAAATGAATGTGCCTGGAGAAATTGTTTATTAAAAGTGGTCACATGAGGGGCTCATTGCTCCTACCCTCTGATGACTCTGCAGCTGCCACTCTCTTTTTCTCCAAAATAAAATCTGAACTGCAGCAGCTCCTGTATTTCTAATCAGCATGGAAATTCAACATCCTGCCCATTTCCCCCGGGACTAATTAAGAAAAACATCAAAAAGTGGAGTGACTTTAATTAGGCAGTTATGCAGCGTGCTGTTATCATTAGCCTGCCACGTAAGCACCACCCTCATCACAGCCATAATGATGGGGTAAATGGAGCTGTCCGTACTGACCCTATGGAATAAGCATTTCCAAAGCCAATTGGATTTCACAGGAGTGCAGCGGGTCAATGGATGTGACTGCAGATCCCAACAGCCTCACAGAAGTCTGAGCCCACCTGCTCTGAGACCACAGGTGTGGATTTGTGTCTGTCTCTGTGAACTGGAGTGCTGCAACGAACTCTCAGGGAGGCAGTTTAAAAAAATCACAGTTGATTTAAGAACTCCTATTATTAAATGTTTCTAGATTCAGTAAAAGGATTTCTTAAATCAACTGAATTGGAAGGAAGATGAAAAAAATTCCCTCTATGGAATAGAAGTATAGGGCTCTTCCAGGGATGGGGCAGCCACAGCTTCTCTGGGCACCCTGTGCCAGGGCCTCAGCACCCTCACAGGGGAGAATTTCTTCCTAATATCTAACCTAAAGTTACTCTCTGGCAGTTTGAAGCCATTTCCCCTTGTCCTATCACTACAGTTCCTGATGAATTGTCCCTCTCCAGCTCTCCTGGAGCCCCTTCTGGCCCTGCAAGAGGCTCTGAGGTCTCTCTGGAGCCTCCTCTTCTTCAGGTGAACACCCCCAGCTCTCCCAGCCTGGCTCCAGAGCAGAGGGGCTCCAGCCCTCAGAGCATCTCTGTGGCCTCCTCTGGGCTCTCTCCAGCAGCTCCACGTCCCTCCTGTGCTGGGCCCCGGGGCTGGGGCAGCTCTGCAGGTGGGGTCTCACCTGAGCGGGGCTCAGGGCCAGAATCCCCATCCCTCCCCTGCTGCCCACGCTGGGGGCTCAGCCCAGGCTCGGGGGGTTCTGGCCCCAGCTCACACCTGCAGCATCATAAAGATCCTACACCTTTGATCGTGTCGTTTCAAAGACTTTTTTGTCTTACGAAGTTGTAGCTCCTCTCATTCCAGAAGACCTGCACTGATTTGGAGCAGGAATCTTGTCTCAAACCCCACAAACATTCATATTTGTATGTGCCATGTGCTCAGCCAGCACTGAGCTGTTCTAATCAGCCAGGGGTAATTTAGATTCACCAACAATACTCACAAATATTGCACAGTGTCACAAAGGATCAAATGCAAATGCACATTTCTTTTTCAGCCCCTGAGAAGCATTTAAAAAGAAATTAAACAGCAGATCTCATCTTCTCCCAAATATAAACATGCAAACTAATGCAAATTGCTTGCTCCTGACCTGGGAACATGATGGCCAATTGCCTGACCTGTGTTCACAAAACAATATTTCATTTCATTGGCTGTTCACTGGGAGTGCATTTGAAATTTCCGTGGCATCAGGATAAAAATCAGAATGAGCATATGCTTCTCAGAGCACTTCAATCACTTCTGATTTCCTAGGCACTGTCTGTGCCTACCAAAGCGTGAAGCCTGGAATATATTAGCAAAGTATTAATTATGGTTGAAATCCTCAAACAGATTTCAATACTTAGCTGTCACCAAAGTGGTGGCAAGAGTCATCCTCTAGCAAAAACCATTGTGTAGCAGCAAATGGGGTAAGACCTCTATTATTTCTTAAGGAAACTTGCAAAAAAATTTATATAAATCATGTTATATATTAAACAGAAGAAGAAAATGTAATAATCAATCTGCTAATTGGAGGAGGGTTTTATGAGTGTAACACACTAACTAAATAGACACAGAGACTCACAGAATGATTTGGGACTTTAAAGATCATCTATTTCCAACTCTCAGTTCTATTTCTGCACCACTGCTGAAAACAAACCCAACATAGTGTTCTAATCCCATTATAAACATATATATAATATTAGTCCACAAACTTATCTTTACTGCAAATAAAATCCAAACAGAGAATAAAATTATAATTTTCTCATGTGCAATGCAAAATTCTGCTGGAGGTGCCTAAATCTGTCTATTGCATATGTTGTCATGCTAAGGATCTCAAAATTGAATAATAAATATCACAAAAAGCTGCTACCTTTTCAATATGGTGCAAGTTACCACCAGTTCTTAGGTCTGTCCCATTCAAATAATAATAACATCAATAAAAATAATTATATCAATACTGAGAGCAACAGTGATTTAAAAACACTGAAATCACTTATCAAAATAATAATAATAATAATAATAATAATAATAATAATAATAATGGTACTGGTCTAGTGGAAGGTGTCTCTGCCCATGGCAAGGGGTTGAACTGTATTATTTATTAAAACAATATACATGGCTCATAAAGGGTTTTTTCCTGAGGTGCTCCAAGAATCCTGGAAGAGATTTCCTGATAAGCGACCAAAAAGCTTTATTTCAGTACTATGAAGTGCTTTCCTTCCTTTAATATGGAGAGCTTTTAACAATCTAATTTATCTATAGATTCATCTAAACTGGATATAAACTCTGAATTATTAGTAATGGTTTATTGGGATATGATCATGGAACAGTGAGAAACACATTCCAGTGGCTGATGTGAACTTCCGGCCTTCCTTTCCAGCAAGAGCTGTAAAATAAAAAATATTTTAATAAACATGTTTGAATGTTGTAACAATCTCCCACAGCCACTGTCATTATCCTCTTGATTCCCCGTTGCCTTAAACCAGCAATTATAAGTTGATGAGAAACGTCCAGGAACAATAATAGTTAAAGATCAATTAGGGATCCATGAGGCTGAGGAGATTAAATATTTATTAAGATAACAACAACCTTTCAAATAATAGTTCAAACTTCATTACTTTAATCCGTTCTGGAGCTGCTATTTTCTGCCTCACTTCCCTGTAATTGCAAACTGCATCAATGACAGGGACTGTCTCACACCAAAGTACATAAAAACATAAAGTGTTTATGTTGCAGTGACTGTGCTGAGATTTTGTAAACAGATTGGAACAGGTTTATTTTTTATCTGCCTGCACATTTCTGAAGTGTTTTTGTAGCGTAAAGTGACAAAAATCTCCCACTTAGCTAAATGTAACTGGAATTTCCAGCATGGATCCATAACCCTCCCTTTGCAGACAGATGGACAAATGACCACAGGCCTGATGTTCTCTTCAGCAGCAGGCCTGGAGAAGGGAGATTGGGAAGGTGGGTGTAAGGCAAGAAAGGTTTTTGCAGAAGGAAAAGAACTTCCCTCTGGAATTCAGAGTGAAAAGTGACAGTCTGTGGAATGTTTCTGTGGAAGTGCTGTGTGGTAACAAGAGTGGCAGCTCTGCTTTCTGTCCCTGCCTTGGCGACAAGTAAAAAGTGTGCAACCCACTCTTTCTCAAACACATAACACAAAAATCTCTCTGACTCATTTAAAATGCTGATTTAAACCAAAACCTGACAGAATTCGGGGCCGACAGATACAGATTTTGGCATCTATAAAGGCAAAAGATGAAACAATAATTCATTAGCATGGCGAAAGGGAAAGAAAGGGAGCATCTTTAAAAGAGAGCACACAGCTCCTGACAGTAAAGTTTGGCTTGAACCTTGTGGATCCCTCCCAGCTCAGCAGATTCTAGGATTTAAAATTCAATGAAAACATTCTTCACTGGGACAAAAGTGAGCACACAGCCTGTGGTGGCTGGAGAAGCCATCAGGGCACAAGAGAACACCTCACACTCTGGAGCTCCAGAGCAGCACCCAGGGACTTTGGCAGTAAGGTGTGAAGATGCCACAAACCCATCACTCCTTTTGGGCATGGCATGGTGACCTGGATGCACCAAGTGGCATTTTTTTTCCTGACACACTTTTCTATATATGCTTTCTTAAGTGTTTTATGTACTGGGTTTATTGTTGTAAATAGTGGGTTTATTACTTTGTATTGTATTTATTTTCATATATATCTGTTTTATATACTGTTTCCAGTGGTTTATATACTGTTTTCTTTTATAAAAACCCGAGTTCAACCACTGCTTAAGCTGATCATTGAAAGAAGCAGCAGTGATTTCAAATGTTTTTAACATTTGACAAAACATTATCCTCAAGCTGTTTTAACACTCCTCTCTCAAAAGTTTATCAACTGCTCAGAATGGAAGCACCCCCAGAACTCTGATGACTTAGAGAAGTACACTTAGAAAATGTGAAACTCTTTATGCCAATAAAAATATGCCTAATGGATTTGGTTTAAACAAGTCTCACACTGCAAATCTTTTTCCTTTTCATGCCCAGCAATTCTATCCCTGATCTTTAAACTGCACTGTGTTTCTCTTGCTGGATCCATACCTCAGGGAAAACATGCTAATCATCCTGCTCATGCTTCCTCATGTCCTGAACTTCTTTCCCTCTGTCACTTCCATGCATGATTATAATTTGATGATAAGAGAAGCAATTTAAAACTGCAATTATGAAAGCATTTCTTTGTTAATTCCCTCCTGGCTAAATGACTTCCTCTCACACTAGGAAGTTAAACATCTGACAGCACGACTGAGCTCCAGGAGCTTCAATTTCCATTCACAAAAGCCTCTTTTTCAGCTGCCTCTCATACTCTAGTTGGAATTTATAGTGATTTGCTCCCTCTTTTACTTATGGATTCAGGCATCCCAGAGAGACTCAACCTGGAGCCAATATTTGCAACTCGGCTGGACCTCTGACTCTTTGTTTTAGCTGACATTAGGAAGTGTGTGTTTTATGAACTGGGTAGACGAGGAAATGAACCCTGTTGGGGCTGTTCCTCTGGGCACCATCTCGCTGGCACAGAGACGGATCAGCACAGTGCTACCAGAAGGATTAGGCAATAACAGCAGATTACATTTGGTGGAATAAAATATTACAGAGCAGCTCAGAAATTGTCCTATCAATACCGCAATATTGCAATGAGAATCAGGAGGTAGAACACAGGGTGGAATGAAAAATCCTGTAATTGTTGCCTCTGTGTGGGTGAAATGATGAGCTGTGGTGCTGGTTCTGCAGTTCAAACACAGGTTAAAGGGTGCAGGGAGTTGACTGGGTTCCTTTTTTTCTTCCTTTTTCCTCTAAAATCATACCCACACCAGCCATAAAGGAGAACAGAGAATAACAGCAGTGTTAACATAGCAGGAAATAAAAATTATCCTCATTTAGCTACTCATCTCTGTTTCACAGTTGTGAGCGGATACCAGTGGATGACTTGCAACAAATACAAAATTATTGTGCTTTCTGCTAAAAATATATAACTTTGATTTAAGGTAATTTGCTTAAAAGCCTAATGAGGTTGACATTTGAAGCAGGTTCCTGCCATTTCTGTTCCTTCTGGCTTCACCGAGATAAAATAAAATTGTAGCAGGTGACTCATAAAATGAGCTGACCTGCCAGGGCAGGACAGACCCTCTGAAATGTCCGTGGGGAATGATGGGATTGTTGATCTTTGTTGGATACATTGGCAAGTTGTTCAGCGCTGCTTGAGTTGGGCCAAGGACACCTGAGAAGGACACGGATTCAGGATCCCATAAGGGGAGATGGGGCTCAGGGGGGGAGGAGGGACAGGAGCCACTGCAGGTGTGGCAGAGAGGGCAGCAGTGGTGGGAACTGGGCATGGCTCATGTCCCTGCAAGAACAGGGCAGACGTGGAGTCAAGAGCAGGCACAGGAAAAGGATTAGGATTCCTAAAAAATATTAGGAATAAGCTGGGGACAGCTTGGCTTTCCACAGCTGAGCAAACCACGCCAGAGAAGAGCACCTACAGCATGAGCTGAGAGGGTGTGAACAAAGGGCTCAGAGGGAAAATGGGAACATGAGCTTAGAGAGATGGGAAAATCCCATTGCTTGTGGATGAGTTCGGAAACACCTTTGGCTGTGGCTGCCCCTGGATCCCTGGAAATGTCCCAGGCCAGGTTGGACGGGGCTTGGAGCAAGCTGGGCTAGTGGAAGGTGTCCCTGCCCATGGCAGGGGGTGGCACTGGATGGGCTTTATGGTCCCTTCCAACTGAAACCACTCTGTGATTCCATGAAAAGTGGCCAGCCTAGAACAGACTATAGTGGCTCTTACACATCACTTCCCTAAAAAACCTGAATGCCCTGCTTCAGGAAATGAGATAATGGTGGGTGAGTATCCAGCATTTCGGAGCTGGATTGTCAAAATGTATCCTTAGATGAAGAGATAAAAATTCTTCCATAAATCTGAAGTTTTAAGGACGGTCCTGAACAAAAACAGGGCAGATGAGAGCAGCCAGGGAACACATAAATAAAAGAGAAACCGAGGGAGATAAATGGGAACATGTGAGCAAACATTTCTCATGCTGTAGAAGAATCTGCAACTTGAAAGGACTTTTAAAAACATATTATTTTATTTGTGGCTGAGGTATTTTGCTTAAAATACATGTTTCATTTGTTTGAAAGGTCTTTTGATTTAGATGATATGGGGGTGCTATTAAACATGCTATGGAAGGCAAACTGCTGATGCAGAAGTGTCTCTGGACAAAGTCTGTGCAGGAGGAAACGGCGGAAGGTGGCTGAGGAAGTGCTGAGAGGGATTAAATCAAGTGGTTCTGGGAGGTTTGGGAGAAGCAGGATAAGAGCAGAGGAACAGGAAATGCCTGCCATTTCTCTGGGAAACAGAGGGATGCTGTGTGTTCTGCACTGGCCCTGCATTAGGCTCCATGTTGCCACGAAGAACCATCACACACAGGGTAATATCTTATGTCGCTTTCTCTTGACCTGACCCGTGACTGTGAGCCTTAAAGATAATGAGATCTGAGATAAGGAGGTCTTTTGGCTCATATCTGTCTCTTCTCATCTCACAGAGTCCTGCTCAAAAGGTCACAACACAGATAACAACCTTTGCAGGAAGACCTGAACTGTTCATTTAGGCTCCTCTTATTTCTCATCCTGCTGACAGGATTATCAATCCATAATGTCCTCTGCAAAAATGCCATCCTCAAATCAGCATATTCAAATAAGAATTGTTTTTTCTCTGTCTAAAGATGCTGTATTTGGATTTAATTTGATTTCAGTTCAAATTCATGTTCAGCCTATGTATGTTTTTGGATTTTCTTTTTACATGACCAGTGTCTGAGTGACCAGTCTGCCCCACAAAATCATGCTGTCAAACAGAAGAGGATGGACAAATAAGCTCAGTGAACACCTCCAGAATCATTTTTGCAAGGAAAAACAATCAGGGAAAAACATATCTTAAACCATCTATATTTTAAGTGTTTTTCTATCTGTATTGAAGTGAATTAATTTAATTACAGGAGTGATTTCACTTGACCGAGGTGTGTTGGGAAGGTTTTGGTGATGGAAGCACCTTGATCCAGCTGAGGAAGATGAATGCCTGGAGCAGAGGGGTGCTGAAAACAAACCAAACTGCCAAATCAAGCAATCCTTGGCCAGCCTTTCCGAGCTGGGAGCCCTGTGGAACTTTGCACATGCTTTGGCCCATCACCTGTGTGGTGCCACCAGGGCCCAGTTCCCAGCCGTGGAGCTGAGGGGGTTTCCATTGATTTTGTCACCTCATGGCTGTGAGGTGACAGATGAGGAATTGCAGGGACACACTTCCTCCGCTCCCTGTGCCTCTCCCTTGCAAGTAGCCCTCTTAATCTTCTCCCTTTTTAACACCCCACTCAATAATTTCTCTCGAGAGCACAGGTGTCTGCCTTGTCCTTTAATGATGTGTCCAAATGGGAAAATCAATGGCATTAAATACGCATGGAATGGGATGTAAATAAGCAGCTATAAACCCACGTATGGAGCTTTTAAAGGGATTTCAGCCAAAGATGCACCGTAGGAAGCTGGATTTTTTTGCATTGATGATTATTCTTCCAATATACAGAGCACTTTGGAAAATCTCATTGCCTTCCTCAGTATTTCAGTGATGGATTTAATTGCAGTTTGCTTGCAGAGAAGAAAAGCAAAGAGCAAACAGGAAAAAAAGCTTTACATTTAAGGAAGTTGAATTAAAATTCTGCTCTTATAGAATCTTATAGAATGGTTTGGGTTGGGAGGACCTTAAAGCTCATTCAGTCCCACCCCGTGCCATGGGCAGGGAGACCTTCCACTGTCCCAGGTTGCTCCAAGCCCTGTCCAACCTGGCCTTGGACACTTCCAGGGATCCAGGAGCAGCCACAGCTTCTCTGGGCACCCTGTGCCAGGGCCTCCCCACCTTCACAGGGAGGAATTTCTTCCCCAAATCCCATCTAACCCAGCCCTCCTTCAGCTTAAGGCCATTCCCCTTGTCCTGTCACTGTCACTTAATTGTATTTTGTTAGAACAGTTGGAACCAAACTTAAAAACAAAACGAGACTCAAAGATGACAAATTAATAATCCAAGTAATTGGCAATATTATCATATTTTGCCAGGTCTTGCCATCCTGCTGGGAAAAGCTTCCAAGCAGAGGCACCTGATGATGAAAGAGACCCGTGTCACATTCTATTTGTGGTTTATGTGGTTTTGCTATTTTAAACACATGCATTTAATTGCTTCAAACAGTGGGACTCCAACATTATTCTGGTGCCTACTGAACTGTTAAATTGATCAGAGCACTGAGAATTTGTATATGTTTTTAAATCAACCTCCTGGTAAATTTCCTTTGCCTTAATGCTTTCCCATTACCCTTAATTAAATCCTTTTCTTATTCATTGCCTCCCAAATTACATCACTAGCCCCTCTCCTTCTCATGTTGGTAGTGCCTCCAAAATTTACAAAAATTAATGGCTCCTCAAGCTTTTAACCACTTTGGGCAAAATTCAGCACGCATAATTTCATGGGGAACAGATGGAGCTGCACCAGGAATGAGTTTGGCTGCTAGGAATTACTGAGCAACCTGAGGACTAAACTGATTCTGCACTCTGGTTTTGCAAATCTGATTTCTCCAGCAGCGCCGAGGAAGATAAAGCAGCAAACCCCAAATGCCGAAGACATTGTGACGCCTGTGAGGCAGAGGCACCCTCATCTCCCAGGGACAAGGGTGGGAAGTCTGCCATGGACCAGGGATAGTCTCAAACCTCTGTGTGTTGGGTGGTTGAACCATCTATTTATCTAAATATATTTGAAGCCCTTCCCCCACAGACATTTTTACTACCTGGGATGTGTGTTGGAATTGAATTACTACTGCCTTATTTTAGTTTTATGCTTCGGTAATGGCATTAAAAGCAACGCTTACTCCACATAAACCCAGAGAAAATTATGGTGAATCAGGCCAGATTCACTTTTGGTTGATTGTGCTCTTTAAAATGTGGGAAGAATCTGAGTATGAATGAAGCAAACTGCAAAAATTAGGCTTCCCCATAACAATTACATTTTCTCTCTTCTTTTTT
>VWZW01001385.1:0-10262 GCA_013397115.1 Edolisoma coerulescens | reverse complement strand
GCTCTTGCTCCGCTGGAGGCCTGACGCACTGTCCCCCCCGCTCCCCCCAAATTGCAGCCGCCGAAATGAAATCCTACACCTTGGTAGCTCTGGCTGCTGCCCAGCAGTGATCACGCGACCAACAGCGAGAGGCAAACTCCAGCTGCAAGGCCCGGGTAAGAGTAACCCTTTCAGTGCTGTAAAATTCCCCAGAACAGATTAAACTTGCAGGCATTAATCCTGTCCCGAGTCAAAGGAAAGGGAAAGGTGAAGGCAGGTAAAAAAACCCCATAGAGACACCAAAGTCAGTGGAGAAGGAAGAGCTGAAACCCAGAGAGAGAGGAGACGCTTTAAACCTAGAAGCTGAAATTCTTTTGTAAGGCTATGGTGATGGACTATGATACATAAAAATACCCTTGTAATTTTAATGGAAAGCATTTTGGGGGGGATAGAGCATTCAGACTGTGACCACGAGCAAAGGCTCCTGTGCTGAAACAAAGAAATGCTGAAGTGATGTAACAAGAAGCTTGAACAGAGAGTGATGAAGATTCTTGCCCCCAGAGAAGAATACCTTTGCTCCCAGAGATAGACGAAGAGAACCTTTGCTTCTTAACGGCTCATCCTTAAGTGGTACCCCATTGGCTAAAAACTGAACCCTCGAAAACAGTTGTGGGAAAAGCTGTCAGTCAAGGGAAGGGACTTTTCACACTGCGAACAGAGAACCATTCCCCGGGTGCCTGATTCGCTGTGACACTGAAGCAACAAGAGAACTGTTTCTTGTGGAGGAGTCAACATGGCTGGCAAAAGAGGCTCCTCTCCCTAAGAGTACTGAAGAAAGACTATTATAGACCTGGTAAAATGACTGAAAAATTCCAACTTTGGTCTCCTACGTTGTCAGTGGGAAAAAAGAGAAGAGGTGGGGGAAGGATAAATGTTCTGAAAGGTGATTCTGACTACTTTTTTTCTTTTAGTTCCGGTAATAAACTTCTTTATATACTTTAAAGGTTTAGAGCTGCTTTGCTTTCTCCTAAACCTTGTCTCACAGAAGGAAAATAAGTAACCAATGGACTGTGAACTAAACAAATAAAGACATTAAAATGGCAGTTAGCATGCATCTTCCTCCTGATCACTTTGCCCATAGGGGTTATGCCCTTATTCTGCAGACAAGCGCTTAGCCAAAGCCATTAGCTCGCATTCCATTCCCTTATCATCCTAGTCCACTCGGGTTTGGTTTTTTCCAAGAGCACTTAGGGTTAGGCAGAGCACCTCCCATTTACTTATCATCATAGGCTATTCCAGGCCTAGGCTTCTTGTCTTGCAAAAGCAGTTACGGTCAAGCATAGCAGCCAACACCCAGCTTTTCTCCATCTATACTTTGATGCCCCAAAGATAGGATGGAAATAAATCCTCATAGACCAGTGTCTATAGAGTAGGTATTTGTTTATTGTAGTGCTCGTGGTGAGGGGGATTTCTCCTCCTAACTCACCCACGTTTGTCAAGTACTGTGCTATATTTATACAGTAAATTTTGAAAATTGTTGCCATGTCATTACAACACCATCCCCTACGCGCCGGAACTAATTTACATAGTATGATCTCATGGTTATTAGATAATTTTTTTGTACTGCGCTTGCGCTTCCCCACTGTGGGGGTCTTCGGGGGTCTTCGATGAAGGCTTCTAAAGTCTTCTTTGCACTTGAACTGTTCAAATTTGTCTTTGGGGCATGTGTAGTTATGGTGCTCCTTGATCTCTCTGGTCTTAACCGGTTTAAATTCTTTGGGTTTTGGCTAATTGGCTTTGCGCTTGCCAATTTCTCATTAGTACTCCACTTATCTCTCTCTGAAACTATACACAGGGTGAGTCTTTTCTCTCTTTTTGTCTATTCAGCATTTAAGCAACTGATTAACTATATACTAGCTATTACATTGTATAAAAAGTTATTCATATCAGGTTATATAGGCATCAAAAGTTATGATTCAGGTGGTATAAGTGTCAGGTTATATAGGTTACATAAGTAAAAGCTATGATTCAGGTTATATAAGTATAGAAAGTTATGATTCAGCTTATATTGATAAAAAGTAATGATTTAGGTTAAACTGATATTAAGTTACATAGATATAACTCAAGCTATATAAGCACTTTGTAACTTTGACCTAAGTTACATAGACAGTGTTCTGTGACAGCACAGACTCTTTCCTGTGGGAAATTTTTCTCCTCCCTGTGTTCTATAAACAAAGATAAGGTTTGGATGTTATTGAAACTGGCTCTGGAAAGATGGACAGTTCAGCCTGGCCTATCTGCCTAGGGGGAGGTTTTGAATTGACCCAATCCAAAGGAACCTTCAAAAGTCTATATAAGTTTTAGAATTAAATAATAAAATAAGAATTCTGCCACACCCGATCCAGCCTGGTTCTTGCACGCGGCTAGCGGTTCCACAGCGACAGTGTTCCACACCACAGCTGTGGCAGGGACAGAGACATGAGTGACCAGAGAAGAGGAGGGGCACACTGCATGCTGTCCCTGCTGCTTCTCCTCCAGCTGCCAGGGGAGCAGCAACTCACAGCCACCTGCTCCTGCAGCCAAGGGCTCACTGGGACACTGCGGGGTCTCATGCCAGCCAGGGGCCTTTGTGACACAGCTGAGCCACACAGAACCCACGGTGCATTGAGACCCTCTGGCTCCCAGGAGACCCTTTGTGATGCTGTGAAGATACATGGAACCCCAGGGACCACTGGCACACGACGGAAACTCAGGCAAGCCAGGAGACTGTGGGGATGGTAGGGAAGCTGATGGAACCCTGGGGACCACTTTGACGCTACGGAACCTGGTGGAACAGAGGGGCCATAGTGCCACTCTGGGGCCTTTTGGAAGCAAGGAGCACCTGCTGGATGATTCAAAGGAATCTACAGCAAGGTACTGTAAAGTAAAGCACACCTTTATTGGCCAGGCCAGGAGCACGCAGGGGTTAACACCTCCCTTATGCGTGTCTGCCATGGCCATCTTATGGAGGCTTTTTATGCATTTACAAGTTTGTCATTATATGTTTACAAGTTCATCATCTGCCCTTGCTTTGGTCCCTTATGTGAAGTTACAGCCCTAAGGGGTCTTCCATGACTGGCAGTTTCCTTATCTTAGGGTTACAAACACAGCACATTATTTTTAATCCATTTATCACATCTACTTTGCTAATACACACTGAATTCTACTATTACACACTTGGTTGCTATATTAGTTATACTTCATTTGTAATTGGGTATTGATTCTATTCCTATTCTCCTATTCCATTTTTCTACCCTTTTGTGACAGTTCCTCTATTTGTCATTAAAATGGCAGTTAGCATGCATCTTCCTCCTTATTGCTTCGCCCATAGGGGTTAGGCCCTTATTCTGCAGACAAGCACTTAGCCAAAGCCATTAGCTCGCATTCCATTCCCTTATCATCCTAGTCCACTCGGGTTTGGTTTTTTCCAAGAGCACTTAGGGTTAGGCAGAGCATCTCCCATTTACTTATCATCATAAGCCATTCCAGGCCTAGGCTTCTTGTCTTGCAAAAGCAGTTGCGGTCAAGCATAGCAGCCAACACCCAACTTTTCTTCATCTATACTTTCTAGGAAAGCGCTTAAAGGAATTCTATGTTTCACATGTTAAAGGAATCCTGTGTTTAAAGGAATCCTGTGTATCATGGGAATGCACGTGATCATTAAACCTGGCCAGAACCTGCTCCAGGTGGGCTCCCCTCTCCCATCTTGCACAGGTGCTGCCAGGATCCTGTTCCGGCACTGGTTTGCCACGGGCTCACAGCTTCCTTTGGCAATGCCCCTGCTCTAGAGATGGCATGCTGTAGAGGATGCAGGTAGATTTTGTGCTCACTCATGGCACACAGGTGGACAGTAAAGCCCGAGCCAGCTGCACCCCCAGCCCGTGTGCGGCTGTGTCATCGGGGCAGGGGAAATTTGGGCGCAGCCCCAGCCATGCTCCTCGTCCTGGATGGGCACGGAGCTGCTGGGACACGGATGTTGTTGAAACCATTTTAGGGGTGAATTTGGCTGGTTCAGGGAGGGCAAAGGGTCAATTTGATAGGCTTTCTGGGGTGTCCCTCTGTCCACCACCCACCAAATCTCCCCTTTCTCTTGGTACTCTCTGTGCTGCCTCTTTGTGTCCCCCAAAAGCCCCCACCGACGGGGAGGGACCCCCAATATCTGTGGTGCTGGGATAACGGAAAGGACCTCTACCCTTCCCCCCCTACCCCCACTCCAGATCTGCTCTTGAGATGGCAGTGACTGTAGGAAAGGGGCATCCCCCAAAGGGACATTTCTGGATAAGTTGTATTTTGGACGAGGAGATGCCATTTCTTTTGAGATGGGCTTATAGTTCCTCTCTTTGGCAAAGAAGGCAAGTTTGGATCCATGCACATCGGCTGCTCTTAGTGAATTTGAAGGCTTTTTGCACCCAATAGGCACTTCTCTGGGTTAGCGGTGTCGAACCGTCAGTGGGAATGTATTAGCCAAGCTGTTGAGCTTTTTGTTCTGGGACCTTTAGTGCGTGAGCAGTATCTGGGGCCGTTCTGTTCGGATCGTGACTCCGTGGAAATGAAGTCTTCGGGTGGTCCTTAGAGCTGAGAAGGCAAGTGCCCATAGCAGGGGGTGTGCTGCTAGTTTGAGGGGTGCACTTGAAGTTGTAGGCAGCAAGAGCTTTCTCAGCTGGCACTTTTGTGAGCTCTGTTTTTGCCAGGCGTTTTCAAGTGTGTGGACGGGCTCTGCGAGGCTGCAAAGATTCCTTAGGGCAAAGGAGCTCGTGTTGCCATTTGCGAGTGGTGTAAAGAAGAGTTTGCACTTGGAAGGGGGAAGATCAGCAAAATCTTTTTGTCCTGACACAGCTGGTTTGAGAGCAGGGACGTTTCCAACTTGGCTTTGCCTTTGGAGGGGGTTTCGAGCCAGGCGAGGTGCGTGTCCTCCTTTTGCGAGTCGACAGTGTCATCATGTGGTGCTTCTGATGAGCGCTGACAGTGCCCAGGAAAAAGCCAAGCGCTTTTCTGGTGCGGCCCCATTTGCGTGGCAGCGGTTTGGGGAAGAGCTCCGCTGTGGATCCTGCCTCTTGGAGACTTGAAAGAATGTAATCCTTAACCAGTCAGCACTCAAGTTACGAAGAGGTTACACAACTTTTTTTTTTATTCCTGCCCGCAGTACATCTCCCAAAGTGCTTTTTGTGAATGAACAGAAGTAATCCGAGGCCTATAAGGCCTTTATTCTGAAAGATTTTTCTTATCTGCTACAGGGACAGAAGAGGCCATGGCACTGTCTGCAAGCTATCCCTGCTGCCTTTCCTCCAGCTGCCAGGGGAGGGGCAGGAGCTCCCAGCCTTTCTAGGAGGGTTCTTTTTGTCGACCAGTTTTTTTCCTTTTTCTTCTGGATCGCATGGTTGATTGGGGAATGCCATCTTGGGTAGAGAGCTAATGCCATTTTCCCTTTGTCTTTCAAACCATGGGGTCACTTGGAGGGCACTATCTTAGCAGAAGAGTTTGCTGTCATCTTGTCCCTTTGTTTCTCCGACCCCATGGTTGCCCATGGTGCTCGCTATCTTGGAAAAAGTCTGGTGCCATTTTCCCTATGTCTCCCAACATGCAGTCATCAGGGTGGGCCACCATCTTAGAAGGGGGCAGTACCCCACCATTTTGGGTGTCTCTTTGTTCCTGAGGAGTTTGTGAGCTTTAGCAATTTTGTGTCTAGTGATTATTCACCGGGGTTTTTTTGCCTGTTGCTGTTTTGCTTGTTAGTAAAGTGTTATTTTTTCACTTACATCTAGTAGTATTCATTCCTTATTGGTAGAAAGGAATTGATTGAATCTAAGGGGAGGTAACTCATCTTAGAGTGTTCACCTCTTTAAATTTTCTTAAACCAAGACAACAGGTCTGGCTGGCCTTTACCTTCCCTTGGCAGTCTCACATCTGCACCTGAAACACTTGGTGTATGTGCTTTCTTTCCTACGGAAAAGAACTGTCATTCTCTTCCCAGAGCCCACCACCAAAATTTCAATTAGATTCAATACATCCAAGGACTGCTCCCAGAAAAGCAGGGCCAGGACAGGAAGTTCTTGCTGGTTATTATCTCCCCTGAGCAGTCTCTCATCTGCACCTGGAACACTGGGGCTATGTTCTTTCCCTCCTACAGAAAAAACCTGTCAATCTCTTCACAGAAACCACCACTGAAATTTCCATTCCACATCCACAATTCAGTACATCCAAGGATTGCTCCCAGAAAAGCAGGGCCAGGACAAGAAGCTCTTGCTGGTTATTACCTCCCCTGAGCAGCCTCTCATCTGCACCTGAAACACTGGGGCTACATGCTTTCTTTCCTATGGCAAGATGGAAGAGGTAGGCAAGACAAGGGAAGGGAATGACAGTCATGGCAAGGCAATACAAGAGTGGGCAGGCAAGGTAAGGCAAGGCATTGGAAGGCAAGGCAGGGCCAATCAATGGAGGGGTAGAGAAGTTAAGTACCGAATTGGATTCCAATGAAACCCACCTCTTAAAGAATTTAAAATGAGACCCATAATAAAGACTGAATTTTCTGAAGGGCCCCAAGGAAGTCAGAGGAAGAACATGGTCAAAACTACTCCCTTGGATCTCCTGCAATTGGGCAAACCTAAAGGAAAAATGTGGATGAAAACCAGGGGAATCAGAAGCTGAATATTTATGGACAGTTTGTCTCATTGGGGGAGATTGGATATTACTGGAAAGAACAGAAAGTTTTGGGATTTGGGGCACAGTATTTCTTCTACATCTAGGACTGGACCCTCCTGACCAACCCCATTCAATAACTAGCAGGGTGGCATATTGGGCAGGAAGAATAAATGTTACGGAAAGTGGAGAACCAGCCTCAATCCCATACAGTCAGTTAATGACATTTCAGCTGCTGTCACCAAAGCAGCTTGTCTGCAGGCAATGCACAGGGCATGCAGACAGAGACATTCCAGTCTCCACAGAAGTGGATTCTAATATAAGACTTCTGTTGAGACAAGCTACAACTATGTTAAAAAATTATTTGGTGGCGATATGAGACAAAAAAAGAAAAAGTTATGCACAATGATCCAAATAAGATCCACAATTCAAGAAAACCTATCCCTGTGTGGGCAGGACGCCTGCATGATGAAGAAATGCTAGAGAAATGGGCTAGGAAAATCATAAAAGGAGACCAAATACTTAAGTGTGGAAACTTTCTGAAGGACAGGTGAGAACTACTAAACATAACCTATGTTACGAACTGGTTTAAACACGGAAGAGTGAAACAAGGGGATTTAAGGTTTTAGAGTTTAAGAGTTAATTGCTGATCATGAATATTGCCAAATTTTGCAGCTGCTTATTAGACAATGCATATGGCCTGCTTGATACTCTTGTATTTGCCAAAGATGTAAGGGAGGATGCAAGACCATTGAAAAGGGTTAGAAACCATGACCGAAGATCCTGGTCTCAAACCCTGAAACCAGCTTGAACCAGCCCTAGAGTTGGGACTTGAGCCAAAGACTCAGAGAGTATGCGCAAAGAAGCAAGGTGAAAAGTTTAACCCGAGGAAGATGCGTTTACTTCATCATGAAGATCCCTGCCCACGACCACCAGGAGGCACTGCGCAGGCACAAGGCATATGGAAATGACTTTTAGACTCATTACCATATGAAGCGGGGCTAGGTAATGAATACGTATAGGCATATTAGGAAACTTAATGCGTATGTAACAATTCAGAGAATAAGAAGAGAAACGAGAGCTGAGGAAGTTGCGCAAGTCTTTGTGGAACTATCCCACTTGAGACTCGCTCGGCCGACCGAATAAATAGCATACCTACTTTACCACTTTAATTAGTGATAAAGTCATTTTTCCATGAATCAAGAGCAAAGGAAACTAAGTCTCTGCGATAAAATGGCTCAAATCCAGAAAGATTCAAAATATACTCAAAAAACTTGATTAAAACCAAATGAGGTTAGATGTTGGTGCCAGAAAATGGATATATTTTATTTAATAGTGTCAAGAAAATTAATTCACAAACATCAGAAATTTATGTCCAAAAAGAGACAGAGGAGTCCTGTAACTTTATTCGAATAAAGGGAGAGGCTATGGGCATTTCCCATGGGGTCTCTCCAATTGTTGGCGGATGCAAACCCCTTTTTATCCTAATTCCTGGCCGCATCACCCTCTTCCTGTCCTGGGTTGCAGTGTATTCTATTACCATCTTCATGAACTGTTGAAACCAGGTGGGGTGGTGTTCCTTGCCTCCTCCCTCCGGACTATCTTCTGTTAATGGCCCATCAAGGCCTTGCTGCATGACTCATAGATAAACTCCCTCCGGACCATCTTCTGTTAATGGGCCATCTCGTCTCACTGCATGACTGACAAAATTACATCATCCCATTGTGAGATGCTCCACCCAGAGGGAGGACCCAAGTATTCCATCCTGGATATAAGACGAGATTTCGAACACCACAGGCAGCCTTCTCCACTGGATTCCCAGAGGACGAGAGCTACATAGCCACCACTGGACCTTCCGAGGAAGACCAGACCCTCCTACAGGATCACTGCTTCAACAGGACCATCATTCCAGGAGGACTGCAGNCAGGATCACTGCTTCAACAGAGCCATCATTCCAGGAGGACTGCAGCTATCTAATCGGACTGCTACCAACACCCTGACCAACAGGGTGTCAGGTTGTATCCTGACTCTGTCAGTTTGAACTAGTGGTTTCTGCCTTTATTTTTTTTAATTTTCCTATTAAATTGTTATTCTGACTTGGTGTCTCCCACTGGTTTGTTTTCAAAGCAGGACACTTCCTTTCCCCATTGGCTGAGGTACTCAGAAGGTACAGACTTCTAAAATCGCTTATTCTATGCCTCCCTCTAATATGCACTCCCCTTTTTGTTATATAAAAGAAAAAAACCTATTCATAATTCTATTAAGTCTTTATTCTTTTTCTCTAGGTTCAGGTATTTAACATGGCCTTGGCTGAGCAACAGTCTATGTTGATTAGTAACACCTTCTAGAACTGAGAGTTTTCTTCTGTTACTTCCGTATCTCTAAGCTCCTAGCCCTATCTACAAGCAGATTCACATGGCCTGTTTGTAAAGACACATTCATCCTCTTCCTTTCAATTCCTCCTCTTTTTATTTTCTCAATAATTGTCTTTACAAACCTTAATTACCATTGATTTAATCCTTTCTTCCTGGGTCTTCTTTGGTTTAACATGTGTTTGATTCAATCTGCCTTGATATTTGGAACAATCATAATGAGGGCAGTTGGGGGTCCAACATTTTAAACCCAAAGGTAAAGTACAGCTACAAACACTTTTTCCTACATATACACCCCCTGTCCTATTTAGGCAATAAGTGCCTTTTTCAGAAGAATGAAGTTGCCATGGACTTCCTTCTGTGTCCCAAAATCCTGTTCCCTTATGGACCTCACTCAGTGTACTGACTCACCATTTAGGTTCAACTGGACTGGCCACCCATGGCCACTCTTCAGATCCTTCTGGCCCTCCGCAGACCCAACAATTGCTAAGGTTATAAACTTTTGCTACTTCTCCTAAGGTTACAAATCAATTCTCCCACTTCAGGCCCAAACCTACCTGGCAATATAAACGTAGGATTATTAAGGAAAACATTCTACTAGTAGAATCGAATTACTTAGTCTAATTTTTACGTTGTCTTCCACACCACCTGTGGGGAATGAAGGCACAGAATCTACTTAATATAAACAATGACAGCAAGGATTAGACCCCAGTGACTGGAGATTCTAAAGGAGGGATGCCCACACAGACTATTTCAGCAGGCAGTCTGTGAGTAGGCACACGAGGCTTCCCCTGATGTTGACACACTGGCTACTGCTCTGGCCTACTCCTGCAGAGTGTCAGTCGCGGCCTTCTGTCCTTCTCCTCCAGCTGAGATGTCCAAATCTCTGGGGCCTTAGAGGTCTTGACTGGAGTGTGATGGGTCCACCTATGTTCAGCTGTCCTGACGGCTGTTTCTGTGGGCAGTAACACTTGGAAAGGTCCACGCCACTTCACTACCAGTGGTGCTTCTTTCCACTCCTTAACCAGGACCCAATCCCCTGGTTGGATATTATGAACAGCAAAGACCAAAGGCAGGGTCTGTGCCAGCTGAGCTTCCTGTTGAAGATATTTCACAAGAGACAGGATTCTGGCCACATATTGTTTTAAAGATACATCATCTATCTCCACCCCACCCCACCCCCCCCGGTTGAGAATTAATAGGGTAAGGAATGCCAAACATTAATTCAAAGGGAGA
>VWZW01001381.1:345596-405445 GCA_013397115.1 Edolisoma coerulescens | reverse complement strand
GCCGCCTTCTTCGGCTTCTTGGCCGCGGGGGCCTTGGCGGTGGGAGCCGCGGCGGCGACGGGAGCAGCCACAGGAGCGACCTCCGACATGCCGGCGGAACCGGGAGCAGCGGGCAAGAGCGGCCCCGCGNCGCCCGCCCCGCTGCCGCCCCGCGCCCCGCGCTCCGTCTTGTGTTTCCTCGGGAGAAATGGAATGGTTTTTTCTACTTTATCTGTCACGAAATCGTCCTTTTTCTACATCTGTGAGGCCGTGGGAGCGGCTATTTTTCGCCTGTTAGCGTCTTGTCGCGAAAAGAGTTGTATTTGGGTACCTAGGGGAAAAGAAATCCCGAGTCCTGCCGCCAAACGGACCTTGAGAACGTGACAGTTTTGGTTTTCTTTGTAAATTCAAAATTCTTCTTTAAAGTTAACGCGAGTCAGAAAACTCAGTATTAATCTTCAGAGGGTCCTTTTACATTAGATAAGAAAACAAACAGTTAGAAACTCATTCTTTAAAACAAAATGGTTTCAAAGACAGTGAGGTAGCACAAAGCTGTGCTGTCGCTTCTCCTACCGAGGTTTATACTTCTGGCTTCTGTGAAACACTCAGACAGGGATATTTTTTTCCTGTACTTCCAAACATAAAGTTTCCAGGCTTCTCTGCATGAGGTATTAGACAGCGTATACTTTATCCCCCTCAGAATGGGCTACTTTCTCTGAAAAACTTCCCTAATGCTAACATAGCAAATGGCTCTCTAATACCAGTGGGATAATTTGGGACATGAAAACTAAAGATGAAAAAGTTTGTGTTAGACCACAGAGCTTCATGTAAGTCTCTGGCTCAAAGAAACAGACCACACTCTAAATAAAGCACACAGTGCTAAATCTGTAAAATCTCTTCATATGACTCATTAACATGGAAAAAAATATTGACAGAGCTTGAGTCTGCAAGAGATGTGAAAGCACCATTCCATTCATATTTTGCTCTGAAGCTGGAAAGAAGAAATCACATTTTTTGCTCACTGCTCTTATTCCATGTTACAGATCACGCCACAGCAGTTTCTGTACATAAAAGCTTTGGCTGCAGCTCAAAGTGATGCAAAGCTCTTTATCCACAACCTGGTGACTACCCTATTAGCACACACACATTCTTACCAGATACAACAGAGTTCTGTGTCTCTGTCAGGATTTCCTAATTTGTTTACCTTGAAGTTTAATGACCATCAACAGTTTAGCATTGTCAGATTGCTGCATTTGTACCTCATGTTAACAAACTGCATTTGCACAGTTTAGGTGTGATGCTGACCAGTTATGATCAACTTCCCTGTTTCAACAAAACGAAAACTCTGTGAGTGGAAAAATACCACCTCACTCCTCTATTTCATTCCACTAGAGGACAGTAAAATGAACCTCTTGAAGATTTTGGAAGATTCTTCATCTTCAATTAATTCACAAAGTCCAATTCAAAAAAAACCCTCCTATAGGCATTTTGACATTTTCTTGTATAATTACGGTAAAGAAGACTTTAGGAAAAAAAATATGTTTTTCTCCCACTTATGTTTTCTAACTCCTCCTTGCCATTGAGGTCCCCCAGCTGAGGAATTATGATATTATGATGAGGCAGAAAGTGCCAATAAGATGGCAAATTCAGCAAATCTGGATCTGGGTTTTCAAACCATGTTGGAAGCGGGGTGGCTTATAGAGCAAAGTTCACTGGAAATTTTACAAAGGCAAGAGAACTTGACTGTATGATGTTTACTCCATGTAGTAGTAGGGGGCATAAAGAATTGAACAGTGAAATTGTTGACATCCCCTAAAGTTTCTCGCAATCAGGTGGATGACTGTATGTCTGCTCCATCCCATCTAGGTCTGGTAGAATCCTTGATGTCCTTTAAAAACTAAACTCATTACAGTGACGAAGCAGAAGGTTTTTATACTCACCAACTCTTCAACCACACAATGCCTGTGTTGGGACAGAAGCCTTTCTACCTCCCCCATTCTCTGCAAACCTTATTTTACAAGAGTAATAATGCATCACAATACCACACTTTCCTCCAGCCTGTAACTTAATATTACCAAGACTGTTTTCCTACTACACACAGAGCTGGCACATAGCTGTATGCCTAAATCCTGTATGGCAGTGACAACCACAGCACCAACCATCTCCAGAGGAAAAGCTTCTCAGTATGTGCCACAGCAACACTGCAACACATTGTTGTAGTCCTTGTCTCGCTCTTTTGACTCTATCATTCTCTATCAAATGTTAAATTGAGCAACTTGAGGCTAAATTTTGTAATTATTTTAAGGACTCCTGCTTATTTGATTTTCCTCTTCTGTGTTTATCCCTTTATTCCATTTCCTTATTTTAAAAAAGATTATATAATCTCATGACCATTTTTTATACAGCCAGTTAAGTCATTTTTATTAGGGGAAGGATGCAGAACTATAGGAGAATAATTGAGGCCTACAAGGAGATATGAATACAGCATCACCTCATTGAGTAGGAAATATGCAAAGACTCTGGTTCATGGTTCACCCTCCTCCCCCAAAACCTGCTGTTTCTTGTGTGATTAGCAGCACGAAAACCTGAAGTTGTGCACCAGAGATCATCACTCTAGTCATGGTCGAGCTTATTTAAGGTACATGGAAGTAGCACATATTTCCCCGCAATGCAGACATAAAAAAGGACAGATAGGGAGGATCCTTACTGGGAAAGATTCTCCCTCCCTCTTATGCATTTACCATCACAATTACAGCCAGCTTTGCTGCCTCACCTTAGAAGAGGTGAAATCAAGAACAACAGGATCTCAGTTGTATTCCAGGCTGTCGGTCTCTGCGTGCACTATCAGTATGGACAGAGATCTCTGGCAGAGTAACAAAAATCTGCCAGCAAATCCTACAGGACAAAATTTTTTTTGCAGCTGTTATCAGTGTGAGCCAGCTCAGACTGCAAGAGACCAGATCTGAAAGCCCGTTAGAGCACTTCCCATTCAGCATGGAAAGTACAGATTATTATACCCAGCAACAAATGCCTACTAACTTGCAAAAATATATAATAATTCAAACCAAAATTAGTGCCTGCTAGTCAGCTAACAAAATTGCAAAATCAGGGTAGCTTTTCAATTATTGCATGTCTCTTTTGTGATATTTCATCTGGCTCTGAGGGATAAAGCTGAGTGGCCACCATAGATGACATTACAAGTCCTAGGAAGAGCACCTTACAAAGCTCCTGTGTTCAGCTGTTTGTACTCACACTGAAGGTAATTCTTGAACTCTTTGTCCTGTTCCTCCCCTTCCTTATGACTTTTCCACATGAACACCTAACTGCACATTACCACAACTTTCCCAAACATGTAAATCCCATCTCTATTTTGGAGATAGGAGAACCGAGAGCCATTCACAATTCTGAAAAATACAGTTGCTTGGATGGTCCAATTTTAGTTTGATTCATGTTTTCTACCCACCTCCTGCTGAGGCCCAGCTATAGGTGTTAACTCTCAACATTTCCTGTTGGCAGAAAAATGGTTCAGAGGTGATTCATCTAATTTCATATGGAAAAAAAACCCGAACCAAAACCTGTTCAAAATGTAATTAATTTGTCTGCTCATTTTAACTTTTAATTTGCCACAAACCTCAGCTGCCTCTCATACACACACACAGGCAAGGCCAAGATGTCAGTCTGCAGGTGGGATCAGGATCAGGCCCGGAGAGGGGCTCTGGGCTCAGCCCCAGCTCTGGGCATTGGACACCTCCCTGGTGCAGTGGCACCATGGCCGGGCAGGGCTGTGGGGCCCTTGAGACTGGCCCTATTTCTGTGCAGCTGGGATAGGGCTGATGGCTCCAGGGGGGCTGGAATGGGATCCTGGGACGAGGAGAGGGTTGAAGAAGCCCCAGGAAATGCTGGGCAGGGACAGGCAGGGCTGATGGTGCCCTGACAGTACCCTCCTTGGTGAAGCAGGGACTGTAGAAGGCTCTCAAAGCTACTGCTTCAGCATCTCTCTAGATGCAGACAGCAGGGCGCACCTTTGGCCCATGCATGCAGCTGTTTGATGACAGTCCTAGCAGACAGGGAAGTAGTTTTCAGTCATAACAAAACTCTACTGCCGCTTGCACTTATCATTGACGTTGTGTAGTCACCAGGTTTAGGTTCAGGATGGCTGGGAACAACAGTTCCTGCACCTCAGTTTGGTGATTCCCAACTCTTTTGCCATCAAATACATAAAAATGTGGGAATGGCTTAGCTGACCTTTATAGGGCCCGGAGTGGTCAGCTGGATCTGAAACACCCTTTCACCTTCACTTCAGCACCCTCACAAGGAAACTTGTCAAGAGGTTTTGGACTAAGAGCAGCCAGCTTCAGTTTCCAAAATGTCCTTCGAAGATAATGGCATTTCCATCCCGTCCAGCAGTCACAAACCCAAGGGGAGCAGTAGAAAGAGCTGCTTGTTCCACCTTTCAGCTGCCAGCTGGATAAAATCCTGACCCACAGTTTTGGGCTGGGTGGCAATGTACAAGTGTCCATACTAACTCCTGGTGGAAACTTGCATCTTTTCCCATCCCACTCCGAACCATGACACCCACATCACTTAGGCAGTTTCATTTCCTCTAAGGCAGCTGGTCTTAAACTTCTGGCTGACTGCAGCCCTTGGGGTTCACCTGCTCCCCATTGGTGCCCACATTTGTCAAGCAGAGAACAACTGTCTTTGCTTGCTGTGAGCAGCTAAGCATGTTAGCTTTCTCTGATTAATCAAGACACTTAAGAGCTATGTTTTGGGCCTGTTTTACCTCTTGAGTTCTGTGGTACAGAATTTGGGGAAGGACCTGCTTGCAGAAGAGCACTCACTGCATTTAGACACCTCTGCAGCCTCCACAGGAAGATTCTGCATTATTGCCTTTGTTCCTCTTTTACTAACCAGTAGTTTTGGCTCTTCTCACTTCTCTTCCACCGTCAATGACCCACGATGCCCAAATACAACCTGCAACCCCTCCGCTTTCTGCAGAGAAGCCAGGAAGATGAGCTGCCACCTCATCAAAACAAGCTCGTAATGTCTCAGAACAGGCGGACAAGAATCCTTGAGGGAGAAGAGATTGCCCCCTCTCCTGTCCCCGACTTGCTGGAGGGCGGGGATTGAAGATGACGTTCCCTGCACTTTTGCTAGAGGACGCTGGGATGCAGAGTCGGCAAAGGAAAGGAGCAGTTTGGCACAGATGTCCAGCAGCTGAAGTGCTGCCCTGAGCTAACAGCAAAAATAGCTGCTGGTATCACTGCACCTGTGAAAACGGGAAATGAGTGAATTTGGGCAAGCAGGCGTCTTCAGAGAAGAGCTAGAGGAGGAGGAATACTTCTGGCAGGTTGTTTTGCCACCTTATTTTTCAGCATATGTAAGGTCTGTTATGCAAAGTGCTTAGTTTTGGGATCTTGAATGCATCCATGTCTCTTGTTCTTTTTCCACTAGTTCAGTTTTGAACTGATGAACAGATTCTAAGATGTTTTTAAAAATTACCTGCATGAAGCAATATTCTTTCCTTATTGCTGACATCTATTCAAATGAGAATCCCCATGACAGCTGTCCAATCACTTCCATGTTAATAATAAAAAAAAAAAAAAAAGATATTTTGTTCCAGAAGCCTTACAAGGGAAAGATTCTTGTTGGCTTACAGAAACCTTTTCTTCTCCAAGAAATATAAGGAAAAGAATGCTGTGGCATTGACAGCTGAATGAGTACTCCTCACATCAAGCTCTTTAGAGTCAGAAGTATGATATCCTTAAATAAGGGAAAGCCTCAAACACTAGTCTTGAAAAGGCCCAGAACAAGGGAATTTAAAATCATGACTTGATCAGTATTATAAAAGCTGTGCCAGATCAGAGGGTTGCTTCAGGGAGCAAACATTCATCTGAAACTAAGGCCGCCTACTGATTCACCGTTTGTTTCTGCCCAGGAGGCAATGAGCAAACCGTTGGCTTCTTCCCTCTCTCTGTTTCCCTGCACATCAGGTGAGAGTCGCTCCCTCCAAAGTTCATTGAGATTGCTGCAGAACAGCCAGGAAGCGAGTTTTTGTAGCTTCATGTCGATAATCAGAGCTCCTGGATCCAAACTGATGTGATTTTTGAGTATACATCAGGAAATGCGTCAGCCACCATATGCTTCCCGAAATATAAAAGCTGGTGAGAAGTAGGTGGTCTGATTATCAATACCTATTTGCAATCTACTCTGCTATGGAGGAGAAGTTTCCTGCTGAGGAGCAGGTTTTAGGGAAAGAGACGACTGTTTTCTAGGCTCCCTCCTGACCACTCCCTGTGGGAAGAGTTGCCTATGGAATGGCTGAAGAAGGGAATGTTTCAGGTGCGATGTCTGGTGTGCACTGAAGCTAAAGGAAGAAGGATGCTCATCTTCAGACATCACTGTAAAGAGGCACAAAGTACCGCAACGTATTTGTTTTTTGAGACCCAATACAGCTCCCTGACTGCACCACGCTCAAGTAAGGGCTGACAGCAGGAGAACATATTCACCCTTTCTGCCCAGTTCCAGTTCTCCAAGTCTGCACAGCTGCTTCAAGTGTGAAAACATTTTTCTAGAGCTATACCAGCTCACTACAAAATGTTGTCATCTGATCTGAACAACCACTAGATGTCTGATGTGCTGCAAATATAAAATAATACCCAGCCTAGAGGGGAGCCCTAGGATACTACAAGAGATACTAGTCAAAATCTGATGTCAGTATCAAGAATGCAATTTGTCCTTGAAGGTAGAGTTCACAAACACTCTGCAAAGCAGGTTTGTCATACACAGAGATTTGATTCATGATGGACATAAAGGCCATCCCAACAGCCAAATAACTCCTGCTGAATACTGAGTTCAGTATGGATGCAAGCAGTGGTACCTGTATGACAAATATTTGGGAGGTACAGAAGGCCACACTGCATGCTCACAGCCAGATGCCCATTTCTCTTTGGATCTGGATGAGATCCATCCCTCTCGTGCAAGTGTTCTGTAGTTCAGAAGCGTTCCCAAGTCTTGCTGAAATCTTATTCTCATCCACGTTGTAAAACTGCCGTCCACATCCCTCCCTGGCTGCGAGCCACATCCCTCTCCTGGCAGGAGATTTTCAGCAGCACAGGGGCACGGACATTCTGATCTTAATTTTCTTTTCCAGGAGCTTACAAATCGCATCCAGGGCTTTTCTCCTTCCTTTCACTATAACACAGGTACTGAAGTAGACCACAACATGCATCCCTCCCTAGCTTATCCTAGGAGCCACACATGTACCCTGTAAAGATTGTCATCTTCATGTCATTCCTCCTATACTTCCTCAGAGTACTAGGAAACACCTCTGACCCTCCAGCATCTTGGTGTTCTTCCCCACCAGTATCTCAAAACAGAGAGTTAGGGTGGAAAGCTAGATCTAGAATGTATGCACAAAGAGAGAATGGAATGAGTGCTAAAAGGGCCCCATTATGATATTGCAAGGAGCAAGCATAAGCCAGAAGACCCTGTATGAACATGGGAACGATCTGACAGCTTGCTCCAGGGTTGTCCCCCGGAGCAGTCCTCCCAAGCCACATGGATGCGTCTTCTTATCAGGAGTGGGATGGACAGAGTGAATGGGAGAGCTCATATGGTGAGGACACAGGCTACAAAACAACCTGAGAAAAGCTATCTTAACAGCTTAAATTAAACACATAGCCATGTGTAGCTTGTGAGGAAGTAAAAAGGAGATTCCCTTCCACACAAACACCTCCTCTGCATCGTACTTGTACGGCCTGCCTGTGAGTTTGCTGTAAGCATGAGTCAGAAGAGTGGTCCTTGGTAACCTAATTCTTCCCTGGTGCAACTTAGGGTTTCCATTTCCCCAGAGCTCCAAACGCCATGAAGATCAAAGGAAATGCTGTTGTTAAGATGTTTTTTTACAGAACGTTCCTTGAAAATATTTTTTTTTTTTTAATTTCAGAGGAGAATCTCCTCATCCTGAGCAATTTCCATCTGCCTGCAAAGCAACTTCTGGCAGTGAGAAGCAAAGTGTAAGGTAGAATCTGTTCTGCGGTGGCCTTAGTGACAACACGGTTTATCTTGACTCTATTCAACCTGGGGAGATACAAACGGCTTTACTCTTTTCCATAAAACTTGTCCTAGACCCAGTCAGCTAGACTGAAAACCAGGACTCTCTCTTTACTGTTGGTGTATGGGGTGGGTTAGAAAAAAATAAAAAACAGATGAGGAGGGGTTTTTTCTTTTTTTTGTTTGTTTTCTTACCTTGGTTTTGGGGTGGGCTCTTTTATTGTTATTGCTGGTTTTTATTACTGGACTGGTAAAAAAGAGGCACTACCTGATCTTTTCAAGGGCTGCATTTGATCAGACACTACCAGAGGAGTTTACTACATTTCCAAGCCTTTGTACCTCCAAAAACGATGCCATTCTTAAAAAGTATTTTTTGAAAATGCATGTGTTTGCAAACCACAGGGTCACACAGCCGTGCTCTGCACTTGACATGGCTTCTGCTAATCATGCAGGGAGTATCTGCAGGTGCAGGGAAACGCATTCTCACCTAGGTTTCCTTTCCTCCCTCCCATGTCCCGATAATTTGTTCATGAGGGTGCAGGAAGCGGGCTGAATACACCCAGGCCAAGAGCATCTGCTAGCCATCCCTATAGCCTGAAATTGCTTCAGGGACACTGGGCAGGTGAGTGCTCAGGCACAGCACACATCTGAACTAGGAGCCTGGGAGAAACACTAAGCTCCTGTCCCCTTCATGTCCCACCTCTGGCCAGCTTCCCCTCTTTGGGAAGCACAGAACTCATGGGAGTGGGAACTTGCTCTTGCCAGATCTCCCATTAACAGATTCAGTTCTGTGTTTGAAGATGCCCTCGATTCCTTCATGAGACTATCACTCCCTCTTTAAAAATTTCCTTTCAAAGAGTTTTGTATTACTGACAGGTCTTCTTTCTGATCAGGTCTCAGGATTGTGTAACAAATAAGCCCTGAGGCATTCGCACCAGCTAATGCCTTAATAGTAACGCTAACAAATGTACAAAAAAGATTTATCTGGCTTTTAGTGAGAAAGAATTTTCCTTTCTTCCTCTGTCTAAAAACACTGGCAAAAGGTCAAAATGTTTCTGATTATATTTTCCAGCCCTTGTGGTTGCCAAGAGGAATCACCTTGTGGCCATTGTATTTTGAGAATGGAAGACATGACCTGGAATTAAAAGTCCTGGCTTCACAAAAATAGTAAGGATTTGAATTTGTTTTGCTTTGTTTTTGTTTTCAGTTCAGATTCAGACATCTTAAACTGAATCTTAGTCTCCCTGGGCTTAGAAGGAATGATTGGAACCTGGATGCAGTGATGTTATGGCTAACATGCTTTCTCTGCATTTCCAAGTGCAGCTCTGTAAAACCAGATGTTCTTCTGTACATGTCTGGCTTGTACATGTGCTCTGGAAATGAGACTGACAAATTATCACTCACAAGCATGAGGGGGGACCACGTGCTGCAAACATCTTAGTGCAGCGTCACCAGACCCATGGACTTTTCTTTCCCTGATCCCACGCAGCTATTGTAAGGACCACTCAGTGAAAGGAGCACATTAGCTGAAAATAGGCAAAAGAAGATACTTCTGTACACCATGAGTAACATGACTTTCTGTCCCAGGAGACAATGGAGGGAGCTGGTGTCAGCAGGGTCAAAAGGTACCTGAAAAGTCCATGGGTGAGAAGGGCCTGTTATGGGAAGGGACAGGCAGGGATGCGCCACTGCACACAGAGTCCTCCACAACAGCGTCTCCTGCTCACGCTGCAGGACAGCAAGGGCTGGTTCAAGGGACCATCTCTGGCCCAGAGCAGTGTCTGTGGGACAGGATATTTGAAATTGGAACATAAACCTAGCAAACCTGTGGGACATCGAATGAGGCAGGAAAGGGATAAAGAATTGCTCTCTGTAGTTTGTCACATATTACAGAGCAGGTGCCTGGAAGAGATGGACTGAACCAGCTTTTGGGGTGAGTCTTTCTTCTCCTGGCTCCAGAGGGAGCTTCAGAATGTGAATAAACTGACTGCATATGAACCTCTAAAAAGGGCTGAAATTTGGTGAGCTGCATCTCTATCTGAAGTTCAAGGTAACAGTTTTTAACTTTTCCTAGACTTCTTTAGGCCATTGTGTCTCCGTCATGTTTCTGTCGTGCCAGATGGGAGGGTTAGTCAATGTAATGACAGCAGCTTTTGAGGTTCCTAGGCAATCTCAGCCAGAATTTGACAAAGCAGTCAAGGTTTCAGAGACACTGACTTCTTGAAAGCTTCACAAAAATAAGCAGGTTTTGTAGGTGAGAAGAATCTAGACTCTTCTTTCAAGAGAAATGTTGCCTTGTGAACTCAGCCATCAAGAAGTCCACTGGAAAAGAGGCACAAGAAACCAGGTTACCTAATTTCTACTTTTTACCAACCTCTTAGGTTTCTTTGCAGTTCTGGAAATAGGTTAATGATTTTCTGTTTTCTATAGTCCTGGAGGGAATGGGCAGCCAGACTTGCTCATTGTGGTGCTGCTGCTGCCACTGCTAAGACGGTGAACAGAGAAAAGTCCTCCAGCAGCGCTGGTCTCAGCAGAACCCGCGTGTGGCTGCACTGGGTTACGTCAGCTGTGCCACAGCCAAGGCTGGAGGCTTCTGGGCCGAGGGGGGAGCTGCTTCTTTGTGCGTCAGAGGCAGAGTCTTGTGCCACACAGCCTGCCCTGAAACATGCAATTAAAGCCGGCAAATGGCAGCATAAGCTGGGCTGTTTAAACACATTGCAGAAATTCATTCTCCACATCCAAATAAATACTTGATCTCTGCAAACACTGCTAACAGTGTTTTGACAAGGCAATTTAGGGTGATATTTTTGTTACATGAATGCTCGCTCACAAAGCAGGCACAGTCAGTACGCTTGACTAATTTTCTGCTTAAATGGAACTAACGAGAGGTGTTCTCATCCCATAGGCTTTCCTGTTCCCCCACCCAGCTCTGCTCTTTTCAGCTTTCTTCAAACCCAGCTGAAGTCCCACATACACCAGTGACCAGAGCCCAGAGCAACCTGTCTCATTCTGCTTTCAAAAAATTAATCTGGATCTACTGGTAGGGTTACTAAAAGCTGATGCAGCCCTTTTTGTTCTAATTTGCTTTCTTTGTTCTAGTTTTGACCTATTCTAGTTTCTACTGATTCTGAATCAATATCTTGCTGTGAAAAGTTAAAATTTGTTTCTGATTCAATTGAAAAAGAAAATAAAAGAAAAAAAAAAGACAGCTTTTAGCTCCAGCATCCAGCAGTTAAGGTTGAAAGTACCAAGCATGGCAGATATCTCCTGTTGAAAAAGATGGTATATAAGTGTAAATTTACTCAAATTTTCTCCATTATTTGATCAAAACAATGTTAATAAAGGAAGAGTATATTTGAAACTCCAGCTTCAAATGTTACACATTTTCATTCAAATGTTATTTCACAGTAGCTGCAAACAGCTTCAGATTAAACACTTCTGCCATATATCCCTTCTGCTGGAGAGATCAGGAGCATAAAGACCAGTCCTTTCTGCCAAAATCCCCAGAAAGGAAGAGAGCTGAGGCAATAAAACATCCTTCCTTCCCTTTTCTGGTCACCTGCTCCCACAAAATGCCCTCAGGCATTTCAAGAGGATATGGCTAGATGGGAAAGGGTGGAGCAGAGGTACCATTTTTGGCCAGGTCATTGTGAAACACCTGCTGTGCCCCTTCCACCATCAAGCCCAAGTGCTTCACAGGTCACCGACAAAGAGGCAGCAGCAGCAGAGGGGTTGGGTGAAAGAGTACAGCAGGCAGGGTGGTCAGGCCTCCACCAGCTTGCAGAACTGCCCAGTGAAGGTCAGACCTACCCCACAAGTCTGGAGACCCCTGATGAGCTAAGATTCACTCCAAGCAGGCTCCTGGGACCTACTTGGTGACCTGGCAGATGTACTTACATCTGGGCAAGTGCACTAATGGTACTAAAAACCTTTCAGTCCTGGGCAGGTGCTGAGAGAAGACACTTTTCTCCCATCCAGCTCCCATTCCCACCTGCTCACCTTTGCTGATAATAATTCTAATTATCAGAGGGAGAGAAGACCAGCACTCTCACCGGAGGGATGTTTGTGAGGGTGTCAGCAGGGACAAGAATTGATAGCAAAATGAACAGATAGCAAAATGCTGTGGTAGGGCCACTCCCCAGGAAATAATGTTTCTTATCATAATACACATCTCTTTTCTAAAATCACATTGACGTCTGTAGCGCCTCATGTGAAGTCCATACTTTCTGGGTATGCACCTTATTATAGGGGTGGATTATGGGGAAACATTCTGTTCAAACGGTGAAGGAGCCCAGGGATGATTCCTGTGAGAAACCATCCTCAGCTGAGACCAACATCTCATCTTGAGTGAAGTGCAGATCTTTCAGTGGGCATGAAAGTCTGTGAGGGAATAATCTGAGAAAAATGAACTGTCTCTTCTGCACCCTAATCAGATCCTTGCCCACAGACTGAGCATTGCAGGCATTTCTGACAATATTTTGCAGCTGAGTATATTGCAAAAAGAGAACTGGGAAAGGAAAGGGAGCATCCAAAACTATGTCATCATCTTAGTCTCATACAAGACCCTTTTTTTCCTTTTCTTTGTTATTTCACTTTTACCAAAACTCACTCTCCTAACAAGGACATATCTGCAGGCACAAATTCTAACGCAGATGCAGTTACATGAAAAAAAAAGTGCCCTATTCTATTTGGGAGTGTGAGAAAAGAACTCTCTATCAACTGCAAACCCTTGCCAAGGCAGATGGGCTCCAATTCAAGCATACGCTTGCTAAAACAAAGGGAAGGGCTAAAGCACAGTTTCCTTCAGTGGCAAAGCTCACCTTCCTGTTAACGTGCAGTATGTACAAATTGTAACAGACCAGCACTGCGTATTTAGGCATCTTCAAAATGATGTTTTCTCTTTTCATGTCTGTGACAGGTTGAAATAATTCTTCCATGCTATTTTTTTTTCATTCCTGTTTCATCTCCTGTAGGTCCACCCCTGAAAAAACATTTGACATACTACTTCACACCTATTCTAACATAATTGAAAACCAAGCTGCCATTGAAATGAATAATGTCAACCTTCTCCTCTGCCTGCTTGCTGCCTCTCAGTCTTGGTCCTTTTTAAGGTCAGCTGCAGCAATTGTGTGGCTATGCATCTCACAAATTCAACAGGAAAGCCTCACCACTCAGTGACAGCTAGATAGCTTTCAGATTAGATAGGTCAGGGGAACTCCAGGGCACAATCAGAGGTTCTCTATCAACAAATAGTCCTGAGGAGTAAGAATCCACCAAACAAGAAAGTAGATGTCCCATCTTCAAGCACAGCTGCTCAAAAGAATCGTCCCCAGCACCACAAGCCCTGTGTCAATAAAGAAAGACACATGCCACTTTGGTCTACCACTTAGTGCCATCAAAAAAGTGATTTTTCCTGACCCCATCGAAAGAATCTTTCTTTAATTAAAACTGGCCCTGGTTCAGCATGGAAGGCAGCACCAGGAGTGGCACTTAGGCTGTTCCTCCCCAACACCTTCATCGCTTCTTCCCTCTGGCCACATCTGTATGGCACAACGGCCAGGCAACAGGAGGCAGCAAAACAGGGGATCCAAATGATCCTTTCTTTCTGATTATTGATTGCTGGGCAGGCACTTTAGGAAAACAAGAGGGTTGTTTCTCAACCATTGTGGTAACTACGGTTAAGAAACAGAGTAAAACCAAAGGGAGATCACTCCTTTTGCAGCATGTTTTTATGCACTGGAGAAGGGATGGGAATTCAGAGCAATGATCTTGCTGTGGGGCTGCTTCCCTTTTATGGATTGTCCCAAAGAGCTGGGATTTTAAAAGTGCACTGGCCTTGAATGGAGTAGCTGGCTGGCTGATAGCTCCACTGGCTCTAGATGCGTAGTGGAGGGAAACTTAAGTCATCAAGCAATTGGCAGCTCCAGACAGAGTAAAGTCAGTTTCTATTTCAGGGAAAGGAAAGGCAACTGTTCCCTGCAGGGAATGTCTGCACTACCTCGGAGCCAGGAATAGGCTGCGATTTTTAAATTTTTTTTTCACCCTACACTTCAGGAAAAGCGAACACACAATGTTCATTCGCAGGGATCGTTTCCTGAACATGATGTGTGCTCACTGTCCCACAGGTCACTTTCCAGTGTGTCACATCCTTCTGCACAAGGGAGAACAGGAAATGGCAAACTCCCAGTATGAGGCAAAGCATTCCCATCGCAGCAATTGGTCCGCAGGAGCTATAAATTGGTCTCCTCCAGAAACAGATCAAAATTTGTCTTCTGGGAGGGCGGCTGGAAACTGAAGGTAAGTTTGAACCAGTCATTTTTGGAGTGTCTCTGAGTAGTCTATTAGGAAAGTGTTTGCAGGTTTTGGACTGATGTATAACTTTATTGTTGGGGAGATTTTTCTCTAAGATCAGGAGTTGGATTTTCTTTTCCTTTGTGCTGGCATTAATCAATATCAAAAGATTTGCATCACTACATGGCCTATACTATATATTGAATGATTGTTTCAATAATTCAGTGAGATAGTCACTGTTATTACCTGAGACAGATCTCAGCAACTAAATCTTCAGAACAAATTGTTAAGAGGCTACAGGAATTGATATATTTAATGATCATCATATTGATCTGTTGTTAAGTTATTGGTGATATGCTCATTGTTCATTTCAGTGCTGGTATCCATTTAGATTAGTGTTACTCCTTGTGCTTCCAACTTTATCTCTGATTATAGCGTAAAAATAATAGGACACTGCCTCCAGTTGAGAGAAGCACAATGTACTAAGTGATTATTCAAGTGACCCAATGACACCAAGAGAGACTGGGGGCATTTTCTGAAGTGCATGGGGGGCGTCTTAAAGGATCTGTGTGAGATGGATTAGGACAAGAAAGTAGAAGTGGGAAAGATTGCAGTGAGAATTATTTATGTATACACTTCAGGATGAAAAGACTATTTATGGTACAAAGTTTTCTCCTTCTGAAACATGAGGATTCTGCAGAATGAAGCCCCAAGGATCCTAACTACATAGTGTAACTTTGTGAGGGACCGGGCACCTCCAGTTCCCACAGCACGGAAGACTTAGAAGTGAAAAGGTGCCTGCAGCAATGAATAGTTTTACTTAGTTGTCTTAGTGACGGGGTCTTTCTGCTACAGAGACTCCTTTTGGCCATGAGGGCATTATGGACTGCAAACAGCTTCTCAGCTCTGTGGCTGGACCTTGCTAGGTGCAGAGGCAGCATAGCTGTGTGCAAAATGCAGTGCTGTGAAGCACAGAAACTCTGCTTCCATCAGACAATTTGCTACGTTGCTCCTGTTGACTCCCTTGCCTCATGTTCCCAGTAAGCAGAGTTGAGGATGCTGGCTTCCTTTGTAAAGCATTTCACAGCCCTAGAGCAACCTGAAAATGTTTATTGGAACATTTCTTTCTGCCCTTGTGGCAAAGAACAGAGACAGCAAACAGAGGTCATCTAGCACAGAAACCCTGAAGATTCATCTTCTGGAAGGGAGGGCGCTTCTGCTATCTTGCTGGGGGAGGTTTTCCAAAGCCAGCAGTTTTCAAGCCTTTTCTATTCACAGGCCTCTGCATTTCTACTGTTTCCCCATCCCCAAGGGAGTGCACACTAAAAATGGGCCTGCTTTTCTGATGTGTTCTCCATGAACTTTTTAAACACGGTCTGTAGGCCTCCCTGCCACTGTAACTGGGTGTCTGTGACCCCAGGTTGGACTAAGCACCACAGAACAACGGTTCCCGTCTTTGTTCATACACTGACACCAGGTTACAACAGGAAAAAAATGCTGCAGGACCTTGAGTTACTTAAGCTTAAAGAAAGGAAGGATGCTCACAATACCCATCCAAGGCATCAATAAGCTGCTCACCCCCTAATGGAAAAGCCAGACGTAGATTCCACTCAGCAGTTTCCCTCTGTCCTCCTTTCATGGGAAATAACCCCTAAATAAAAACCTGGGATGGTGGCTTTCACCTCCTTGGAGTCTGACCTTTCTTGTGAAAGATGTCCCTCTATATTGCAGATCTTCTGAATCCCGTCAGGGGGACAACACATTAGTTCTGGCAGCATTACTCTTCTGGGCACTGAGTCACCTAATCTCAGGGGAATTTCTGTCCCTGGGATTTGAAGACATGTTTTGTGTTTCCACAGAGATAATGGTAACAGCACCTCTGACCCAAGTCCTTAAGATATTTTAGTCTTTGCAGGGATTAAGAAAAACATTTTAAGCTTCTCTGTCTGAAAGTTACAATGGAATACGTTATTAAATGTACACGTGCCTGTGGGTCTGTGTGTGTACGTGAGTGTGCATGTGTATGCAGAAGGAAAACCTTTCTGGGTGAAGCAACAAAAATCTGGCTGGATGCCATCCCTGAAATGGTGGTCCAGGATGAGCATGTCTCATGGGGGTTTTTTGACATAAATCTCAACCCAGACTTTTCTTTTTCTGGACAGAAGCCATGGAGAGGAACAGTGCTGCCTTTCCGCCGGTGCCAGACCCCACACACCACTTCCACGTGGCCCTGCTGGACCAGAGACGGCGGCTGCGTGGCCAAATCGCTCACCTTCACAAGGCAGCTCGTAAGCTCAACAAGCTCCGGAAAAGGTCCCTGATTGCCAATGTCGGCGGGAGCACCCTGACAGCTGCAGGAGCAGTCACGGCCATCCTGGGGCTGTCCCTGAGCCCTGCAACGCTGGGAGCCTCTCTCCTGGCGTCAGCTGTGGGTCTGGGCCTGGCTACCGCTGGGGGGGCCGTCAGCATCACTTCCGACCTCTCCTTAGTGCTCTGCAATTCCCGAGAGGTAAAGAAGGTGCAGGAAATTGCAATGACTTGTCGGAAACAGATGAGGGAAATACTCGGCTGCCTGGAGTTCCTCCGCAGGGGGCAGGGCCCAGGCGACCCTACACTGCGCCAGTCAGAGAAGAGGGCATCCATCTCGCTCTACAACTCCATCTGCTTCATGGTCTTCTGCAGCTCCCACAGCTTCCTCGTGCCAGAATACACAAAGGAGGTCACAAAAGTAAGCCAGGCTGTGCTGAAGGCCAAAATCCAGAAGCTGGCTGACAACCTTGAGACCTGCACCAGGGCAATGGATGAAGTCTGTGATCTTCTTGAGTCCAGAACAGAGCTTTCCCCATGTACGAGAAGAGTGAACTTGGGTGCTAAAACCACTGCTGAGATCCTGAGACCATCCAGCTGATTGGCCCATATTAAAACTGGGTTTGGAGACATTACATTATTGACTGTGACCATTAGCACTCTACCTGTTGTTTTACAACTCAAGGTGCTGATGCCGTGAGGCAGACGTTCCGCAGACCCGTGTTTCCCCAGCCATCTCCATCGCTCTGCTTCCCCAAGGCAGCAAAAAGAAGTAGGTCAGGAGACTGATGAAATACCTGATGCTGACTGAACCTGGTTTGTAAACAGCTTAGGAATCTGTGTGTGGTACAAGGGCTGGAGTACCCTAAAAAAGCCAGCAGCTGCCAATTTCCAGTAGAGTACATTACCAAGGTACATCTGGAAAGGCTGTAGAAAGAAGCAGCTCCAGATATGACAGACTGTATGGATAGTTCACTGTCCCAGGGTGAAATAGCAGGGCCAGAACTTATCCCTTTTGAAGAAACCTCTCCAGACTGAGAACTGTGATGTTTGTATTCTATTTATTTACATAGAATGATTTTAAGGTTATGATACTGTATTTAAGAGTGTATATAGACTTTTTTTTTTAAAGGAGGCCTCTGTTCCAAAGGAAAGCAGATGGTTTTTAGAGTAAAAGCAAGTCTGTGGCATGTGAGAGCAAGTTACCTGTTATTTTGCTGTGAGGGAGGGCAGGTCCCTGTAGGAAAAGGAAAGCATGACCTGAATGCTGACAGTTATAAAATAGGTGAAACACAGTCGGACAGTGACAATAGATCTTAGGAGCCAAAACAGAGAGAAGAGTGATCCTGGCACTAGAGTCTGCCTCAGGGCATTGGTGGAAGGAAGCAGTTATATCTCTTGCAGCAGGAAGGGAAGCGTAGGTTGGTGTTACTGGTCTGAGCTGGAGCCCTGCTGTGATGGAAGCACACCTGAGAGGTGGAGGTGCCACTCTCCATGCAGTCAAGCAGCCTGTGAGACCCACAGGGGATCATCTGTGAGGAGGGAGGCAGCACTCATGGAGAGCTACACATACTCCTAGAAATGCTTCCCAGGGCAGGCTTCATATTAGTGAAATGTATGGGGGTACTAATATTCAAGAGAGGAGTAGGATGATTCAGTGGCAGAGCCCCTACAAAGCAGGAGCAAGGACTGGGGCCCTGTTTCAAGTGACTGTTCCGCTAAATATGCCCTTTGTGATTTTTGACCCATCAGTACCTCAGTTCCCTGTCCAAAAATGGGGACAGCAGCACCTCCCTACCTCACAAGGATGTTTCTGCGACAAACACTGAAAAGTGCTCAAGTATGGTGATGATGGGGATCATGTCAGTACCTGAAAGAGGTACAAGGAAGAGACCCTGAAACTAGCTTGAAGTGACTAGAAGAGTTAATGCAGAGGTAACTCCCTCCACAAGCATGCCCCAGTGGATAAGGGAAACTTCCCTGTGCAGGCGCAAATCCAAATGATGAAAAAAACCTACTCTGTAATTCTTAACACTGACCAAATTCTTAGGAGGGGCAACACTCCATGTCACAAAGCTTGAATTCTTGTCCTTTTTGTCTCTTCTTCTCATGATATCAACATTTGTTTTAATATGTTGTCAGGAGAATTTTATTCTGTTTTTTTTATTACTCCTCAGAGTGTGACTCAAGTGCTTGTGTGATACCCGTGCCTGTTTGCCAGAAATGAACCAGTACACTGCTGATTTGAATAAATGAATATGAAGCACTTTTGTGTCAGTGTCTCTCTGCACACCTGGATGTGACATGCTGTACACGTTGTCCATCTCGTCTCATTATGCATCCCTATGCACTAAAATTCATCTGCTGGGGATGCTCTCACCCTGCCCCTGCTAAGGAAGACTGGGCTGTAACATGCAGTAGAACTAGGAGCATATTTGTTTAAAAGCCGAGTTTAAAAGCCGGGAAATAAAAATTTCTAAATCCAGTATAATCTGCAATGTCCTGTGCTGAAAAGCACAAAAAAGGAATTACTATTTAGAAGCTGTATATTTATTTTATCATGCATAAATGCTCCCAACAGCAGTTTAGGACCGGAGAAAATTTTCATTCAAATACATCAGCTGACAATAGGGAATTACACAAACTGTAATTTCACCAGAACAGAATTGGTCCACCCTGCTCCCCACTATAACAGCACCATATTATATGGGCAATGAGTCCAACAAAGAATCACAAGCAGTGACTTCCTGTCACATCCCTGACTCCATTTCCTGAAGCATCCCAGTGACCCTTACGGGGGTTCATGTCTACGTGCTGGCCAGGCTTAACCTTCAGCACTAATGATATATAGCAAGCCCATGGCTCAGACTGCTGTAGTTTTTGAAACACATGGTCACAACCAGCATCTACACAAGGTGGTTTTGGGGTTTTTTGGTTTTAATTTATCACTGCTCCTGAGCACAGTGGGATGCAGCAGTTTCATTTTTACTCCTGTCCATGAATTGTTTCAAGTTTCCTCTTCTTTCCCTGTCACGCAGAGAGTTTGTTCGTATTTCCTCTCACTTTCCTCATTGTTCTGGGAGCAGAGGAAATGCCAAGCTCGGAATCCAGTGACAGATGCTGAAGTACATCAGCATTTCCACTGAGAGCACGCCCAGACAGCCTTCCCAGGGAGAGGGAAGTCTGCTCAGAAATGCAGACGTGAGTTTCATTTTGGAGCCAGCTCTGTTGTCCTTTTCAAGCCCAAACATCTAACCCTAACATCTTGCATAGGTTAGCCTTCTTTTCCCTAAAACAAAGGAAGTTCACCTAGCTGAAAGGTTAACCTGCTGCAATCAGCATCGGGGCTACAGATTAGAGATGTTACACCCACACCAGATGGAAACCAGTGATTCAGGAACTTCCATCATGATGATATTTTGATGCTGCACTTCCTTGATGGTCATTAAATGCATATCCATTTTCACCTCTCATCAAGCACTCGCAGGCCTGCATCACAACAGCAGCAATCAAGAGAGCTGGGAGAGTGTTTGCACCTATTCTCATCCTGTACTCTCTCATTTCATGGTGTGAGTTGCTACAGTTCAGCTTATTTCATATTTCTGGCACTTCAAAAATTCATATTAGCAATTACCGTAAACAGGAAAACAACGTGGGACAATGACAGCTCTTTTCTCTCTTCCCATCACTAGTGCTTCAAAATGTTTCATACCAGCACTTCCAAAGCAGTTAATTTGTTCTTCATGTGATAAATGAGTGAATGATAAATGTTGATTTATCATATATGAATGTAACATTTACGAGTAGTAATGTACTATGTAGAAATAGTGTTAAGGTAAAATATAGTTAAGTAGGAACAAGGTTAGGGTGAATTGTAACTTCGGATAGTTGTAACATGTTAAGGAAACGTAGTAATAAATACATGGTAACAAATGTCTTTTTAAGTTGATAAACCACAGAGCCAGGGAACAAGACATCTCAAAGAAACAAAGAAGATAACCATATGCATCCCAGGAAGTCTGTTACCTCATCAAGACTCACACCTCCCAAAGAAACTGTCAGCTACAAATTAGGAGAAACTGGAAGGGGACTTCTGCCTTCAACCCTGAGATGAACCAGAAGAACTGAGGCGGCGTCAGCGGCACCATGCTGGTGGAAGGGGCCTGGGACCGGGGAAGGGGGGGTTGAGTGAAGTGTAAATCACTTTTTGGGCTTAATGAATATATAACAGTCTGAGAAGGTACTTAAGTTCACAGTAAAATGAATGGGACGGCGCCTCTGGCAGTATTGCTAAGCATCCCGGTGCTGTGTTTGCCTTTGTTCTACTAATAAATGTTCAATAATACGCTGCTGAAATTCCAGCTCGCGAATTCATTTTTCACATTCATATGCATTATGTATGTACGTTTATACATATGCTTGTCTTTTCGTGCCTGGCCAGCTCGTTTTGCCTGTTCTTTCCCAGCTGTAGAAGGTGTGAACCGGGAACAGCATCACGCACTGCCTGAGCAGTGCAGTGCTGAGCTGCAGGCCTGAGGCTCAGCCGCTCGGGGTTCCCGCCGGGCGGGCAGGCGGGCAAGCTTTCCCACAGCCAGTGCAGGGTGCCCTTGTCCCAGGACAGGCGAATATAGGTCCGCAACTCCCCCTTCCCTGGGCACCTCTCGGAGTCGAGGGAAAACCCACCCGCTCCGCCTGGCTCTTTCCCCGGAACTACAAATCCCACCGCACCGCGAGGCGGACTACAGCTCCCAGAGTGCTCTGCGCTGCAGCGGGAGGGGACGGGCAAGATGGCGGCAGGACAGGAGGAAGGGTCGGTGGCGGAGCCGGAGCAGGAGCCGGCGGTGGAGGAGCCACGGAGCTTCAAGGACTTGGTGAGGCTGGGCCAGAGCCGCTTCTGCCCCCGGTGCTCGCTGCCCTGTCCCGCAGATCAGGCCGGGGGAGCTCCTCGCCAGCCCCGTGTGCGCGCGGGGCGGACACGTGCGGCGCTCCGCGGGCAGCGGTGCCGGGCCCGGGCAGGAGCTGTGGGCACTCGGGCGCTGCCCCGCTGGGCTTGGCATTGCTGCTCCCCTCGCCGCTCCGCAGCCGGCCGCCGCTGTCTTCAGTTGTGTTAGCTTGCCATGGCGGTTTTTGTTTTCCATGGTCATGGGACACCGCCTGAGGTGAAGAGGCAGCTGTGTGCGGGGAGGGAAGTTCCTTGTGTGAACTGGGGTAAAACTGACCATATTCTTCCTAAAGACGATCATCTCTAACAGATGATTCCGAACATATCCGGTGAAGTTACTGATGGAAGTGGGGATTACTGTGAGCAGCCTGCCCTTCCAGAGAATTGCACTGGGGGCCTGGTGGGGTTTGTCTCTGCTAGAGACAAGCTTGGCTCTGTTGAACCATGTATGTAATTTAACTCTGTGATACAATTTAGGTCTTTTCGGTGATTTCTGTTTCCCTTTCCTCTTGTCACTTATGTCCAGGGAGTGACAGATGTCCTGTGTGAAGCTTGTGACCAGTTGGGATGGAAGGTGCCAACGAAGATCCAGATTGAGGCTATTCCAGTGGCTCTCCAAGGTGAGCAGCGTGCTTCTTTGAACTGGGGACTGCTCCAGGAGCTCTGTGTGAATGAATTTTGCTGAGTGAGAAGGATCATGGATGAGTGTGTCCCAACTTCTTCATTGTTGAGGATCTCTGTCTAGAAGTAGTTTTTATATTCATTCTGTGTCCTTCCCAGGTGGAGCTTGGAATACTAGTTTATCTTATAACAGTGCCTGCAATCACAAACTTTCAAATGGGTACAGACATTGTTCCTTGAGCGTTCACTCCTGTTGTGTAGTTCTTACACTCCCTGTTCAATAGAATTCTTACTAATCATTTGAACTGCTAGTCCACATTGATCATTTTCTTCCCAACATACCCTAGGATACACAGGAAGCTTCCAATAGGTTTTGGACTGTGTGGCTTCTGATAGAGACCTACAGAGAGTGTGTGTGTGTGTGTGTATGTGTGTGCCTGAAAATGAAGATGCCTTGACTGATTCCACAGTGTGTATAATCTGCTTTGCTGTGAGCGGGCAACTCTTTGAAATTAGATTTCTGAAGTGAGTAATAACCAAACCACAGTGACATTCTGGAATTACAAAGAAATAAATTACTGAATTCAGCAGACATTTCTGCTTCTAGAACTATTTTTTTTTAAACCAAACCACCCAAAACACTGTCAAGGAGGAAAAGAACAACATAGTGACAGAATGGGAACAAACTTTCAGTATCTACTCTGTCCTAATATTTTGTCATACTCTTTTACTACACATGTAAGATTCTCTTGGGGAAAAAAGCTACTGAATTCAAAGGTAAGACTGCATTCCTGAGAAATTGTTTCCAGTGTAAGGCCCATTGACAGCATTTTCTCAGCTGTATGAGCTTGGGATGTCATAATGGATTCTACTGATGAATTCCACCTTGTTGCCTGCATTTTTTTTGGGCAAAGACTTTCTATCCTACCCTTCCTACTGAAAACTGGTTTGGATTACTCTGCTAATCAGTGGCACAATTGTGGCATGTGAAATGTGAGTTTGGTAGTGCTGTTGTCCTGTAGTTTGTGTGACTGAAGTTCAAACACTGCAGTCTGTTTCCTTGTAAGCCTGCAAACAGACAATATTTGGACTAGAATGCTGAGATAGAGTCGTTAAGCTGTAAACTGATGTCAGATTTGAGACATAATAAAGTAAAGCTTATTTTGAACCTAAAGTTTGTATGAAATCCTGTATATTAACAGAATTTTAACTAGAAAATTGAATATTGAGACTGTAATCATTGTGCAAATAAAATCATAGTCTAAAAACACTTCAGAGAGATTCTGAAGTTCTTTGGTTTGGCTCTTTGTTCTTTTTTACCTTCTGTGTGTCTGCCTTTTTTTCTGTCCTTAGGGAATTCTTGTGTTTCATTGCAAAGTGCTTTAAAGTCTTCTTTCTCTGTTCTAGATGTATAACAGTTTTTGTCCCCCTTGCTCCTTCTCGCAGGCAGAGACGTCATTGGACTGGCAGAAACTGGCTCTGGAAAAACAGGAGCCTTTGCTTTGCCAATTCTTCAAGCACTGCTGGAAACACCTCAGCGATTATTTGCTCTCGTCCTCACACCCACAAGGGAGCTGGCCTTTCAAATCTCAGAGCAGTTTGAAGCTCTTGGGTCCTCCATTGGTGTTCAAAGTAGTAAGTAGCTTTTATGGTATTGGACCAGTTTTTCTGAAGATCAGTTTGTCAGCTCAAGATTGGAAAGATGAAAATAGAGGATTTCTAAGAGGGGTTGAACAAAATGTGAGAAAAGATTATGATGCTGGAAGACAGAGATCTGGTATCAGGTTTGAGAGAAAAAGGCTGTATGGTCTTTCCTCATGGAGTGGTCTGCAGCTCTTCTGCATTTTATGTCTAAACAGTTAAAGGTGGAAGTAGAAGAGAATGTTTTCAGTAGTGGGTTTGTGTCCAGTGAAATTGCATCCCTGCTGTAGTGTGATGTAGTTTAACCTTCCCTTCAGACTTTCTGTATTGATTCTTTAGATAATCTCTCAAAAAAAGCTTTGTGGGTATTTTTAGAATTCCTAGATTTTTGCAGCCGAGTTAAATTGCAAGGAACAGATTCTGCCTGTAGCTCTTCAGCTGGGACAATAAAATACTTGGGGCCAGTAAGGAATTAATTGTATGGCTTAAGAAGCCTAGGAAGGTCAGATATGCTAAAATAAAGTGAATTCAAATAAAAATAAGTAGGTTTTCATTTGTACAGAATTGCTGTGGGTGGTGGGCAGTAGGAGTAAACACCATAGTGCCAGGGGAGGGCTGGGCTGCACTGAGGGATTCACTCCACTCTGTTTGTCCTGCAGCGGTTATTGTGGGTGGCATTGACACAATGTCTCAGTCTCTGGCCTTAGCCAAGAAACCACATGTTATAATTGGTAAGTGGATGTGCTGGGGATATGGGGTGTGAATATTACCAAACTGCAGTTAACCAAAGAAAGGAGAGTGCATCCTCCATTTGGTTTTTGTCTCAAGCTCTGAGTACTGGCTTGTTAATGTTTCTAAAGTATCCACCAGTAACTCGGTTGCTACAAGCTCATTCCAAAGCATTCCTGCTAGACCTAGAGTGCTTTTGGCTTGTTTTTTCATTCTCCTCAAGTATTTAAAATGCTGGTCTCATCCTTCACAGTACAGCTTGTCTACAGTCTTTTTCGTGTCACATTTTTTTAGGACTTTTTTCAGAGAGTCTGACTCCCTTAGTCTTATTTCAAAACACTCTCTGAAGATATCCTATGAAAGAGTTATTCCCACAAAGTTATCTCTGCTTTTCTTGGGCAAAGAATCCCTTTTCTGTAATGGACAACTGTCTTGCCTGTTGGGATCTTTTCCTTTGCTTTCATTCTGAATTTGCTTTCATGATGCTGTTGGTAGCAACCCCTGGCCGTCTAGTTGATCACCTGGAGAACACAAAGGGCTTCAACTTAAGAGCTCTGAAGTTCCTAGTGATGGATGAGGCTGACCGGATTCTTAACATGGATTTCGAGACAGAGGTAGGAATCTGCTGAAGGAAGAGTTTGGAACACCAGATGAATCCCTTTAAAATTGTTTTGTATGGTCACATAGTAAACACTGAGCTGTTTTGTAGAAATTAGTAGCAAATTGTAACGAAGATCTAATAATTACACAAGACTCTGTGGTGGGATTAGAACATAGTAGAGTTCTGCAGAGCACTGCCAAGACTGTAGGAGACACTTTGTCTCTGAAATCCACTGGTTTCTCTGGAGTGCCTGATGTAGAATGTAGTTAGTGTAGAAAACAATCACACACAGATTCCTGCAGAAACATTGCCTGATATTTGCACTATTCTTGGACTTTTGAAGTTCAGACTGCCTAATTGTCAACAAGATATCAGCCTACACCTTCCCCTTAGAAGAGAAAAAATTTGTTCCTACCGTATGTTTACACATGCATTACTCTTCATGTGGATGATCATTGTATTTGTGGAAGGCTTGTGTCTTGCTTGCTTGTAGTATTTAGTATTTCCATTTCTATTTTTTTACAGGTGGATAAGATATTAAAAGTGATTCCTCGAGACAGGAAGACATTCCTGTTTTCTGCCACCATGACCAAGAAGGTGGGAACAGACTAATCTGCTTTAGTTCTCCTTCCATCAGGCTATCCTCTTGACTAGACTGTATTAATACAATTTTCTGAAGATCTCTGTCCTTCTAAATTTCATTGATCTTACCAGGTTCAAAAACTCCAGCGTGCTGCTCTGAAGAATCCTGTTAAATGTGCTGTTTCTTCCAAGTACCAGACAGTTGAAAAACTACAGCAGTACTACATTTTCATCCCCTCCAAATTCAAGGTAATGACACTTCTATTTCTTCTCTCTTATTGTGGCTTTTCTTGTTCCCACATCTGTCCAATATCTTGTCATCTTCTGAGGCCTAGACTTACTCTTTAATATTGCACATGTGATTATCTCTGGGGTTTTTTTTAATTCTCTCTGTTTCTTTACAGGACAGCTACCTGGTTTATATCTTGAATGAACTGGCTGGTAACTCTTTCATGATATTCTGTAGTACATGTAACAACACTCAGAGGACTGCTCTACTGCTTCGCAACCTGGGATTCACTGCCATTCCCCTCCATGGGCAGATGAGTCAGGTATGGGCATGGCCCCACAGAATGGAGTAGACAGGAGGCCTGGGGCTTGGGAAATGGGCTGCACCACACTGAGTCAAAGCTGCCTTGCAGGAGGACTATTTCACAGCTCATGGACTGCACTGATCCATAGAAATTTAACTAATGTGAATGCTGCCCCTGATTCCGTAATATTAAAAAAGAAATTAGAGAAGTGAGATTTTTGAGTAGTCTCTCCCCCAGTTCTTTTGTGCCAGTATTTCAACAAGGGCATATTAACTAGAGACTAGAATGAGTGTTATTCTCTCATTCCCTTTTTTGTCTTTTTCCAGAATAAACGTTTGGGCTCTCTAAACAAGTTCAAGGCAAAGGCACGTTCTATTTTGCTGGCTACTGATGTTGCAAGCAGAGGTCTGGACATCCCACATGTGGATGTGGTGATAAACTTTGATATTCCTACGCACTCTAAGGTGAGCTTGTCCGTGTGCCAGCTGAGAGCTTCTGGTCACCACGAGCAGACAGACAAAGAAGGTGGACAAAGGAACAGAGACATCTTTTCTCTCTTCTGCTGACTGAAAGCCTAATTCATGATTCTGTACATTGAAAGGTGTAGTTCAGCTTCCACAATTGAGCTGGTATCTCTGTTTGTATGGCCTCATGGCCTGGGTTGTAGAAGTGACCCTGTAAGTGAAGAGGGGAAGTGAGGAATGCTCTGTGTCTTTGCGTTTCTGCTCAGACTATCTGTTTTGCCATATTACATTAAAGGGCTGTGAAAACAGTTTTAACATATTACTAGTTCATGTAGTCATCTCTGTGCCTGTGATCCAGGTCTGCGTTGATATTTTAAACTGTGTTTTAAAGAAAAAAGAAAAACTAAATTCTCATTATGACATTCAATGAGCATTTGGTTAAGAAAGGTGTCCTTAATATGTTTCATCTTCATATCACAAAAGCACCACAAAAGCAAAAAGGAAAGTGAGTTACCACCCCTGTCTTACAGAAACAATGGGATTATCTCAGGGATGTGACTGTTTCCCAGTTTAGTCCCAGAAAGCATACCATTAACATGCAGTTCGGGAATTGCTGTTGTTGCTTACAATGATTAAAGATACTGTGCCTTGCAAACAGAAGTGTGGTAGGTCTTTTGAAGACACTCTTTTTGTAAAAGGACAAAAGTAAAGGAAAAAATGGTGGGGGCAGCAGCTTGAATGGTGTTATTACAGTCTTTGTGCTCTTCTCTCTCATCTAATCCATAGAACACATCCTTTCTTACGATCCTCTCTCTGCAGATCCTGTATGGAGAAGGGAGTTTTTTTAATTTCCATAATGTAGTATAAAACCTGGAAAACAGCCTAGAACCATATTGACAAAAGATGCTCGATAGATCAGACTCTTCTGAATTATTCTCAATCATCCTCTCTTTCACCATGCTTACCAAGTTTGAATCTACTTGTCAGAGAGTTTCTCTGGAAGATGGGCTATGCAGAGCACTAGATCCCAAGACTGAAAATGCAGGCACGGGCTCACTGTGAATATTAGCTTTCCAAGGAAGTGATAGTGAAGTCTTGGCAAAGGTCATGTATTGCAACTTTTGTCCTGAAGCCAATTGTAGTTGGTCTTCTCATTTAGAAAGAGAAGAATTCAAATGTTAAAACCGAAGTTATGCTTACACTTAAGCCTCTCCTCAGAATCTGATACTGCACACCCTCCTGAGCATTTGATCCTGGCTGTATGTTCTCAACATTTTTTGTTCTTTCCTAAAGAGAAAATATATAGCCTGATCTGCCATAAGATGTGTTCTGTGTTTGGTGAACATGTATTATTGCTTATCAAGAAAATTCTTCCCAGGATTACATTCATCGTGTTGGGAGAACAGCTCGAGCTGGGAGATCTGGCAAATCTATCACCTTTGTCACACAGTAAGTGATAAAATTTAACAGACTTATTCTTTCTGGCTGTGTTTCAGAGCAAAAAATATCTGACCTTATCCTGGGTGAAAATAAAATACTACTTTTCATTTTGAAGTGCCAGGCGGTTTTATTTAGTTAAAGGGGAGAGAATTCAAGGTGCTGGGTGGGGAGGGAGGAGTCCAGATAAATTCTAGAAGCAGGCATATATTGAGCAGACCTGTTTATAACTGGACTCTACAATGTATTTATATATTTTTAAAATATGTACTGCAGGTTCAGTAACTGTGGGGGTGTTTTATAAACACTGAAGTATTTGTCTAAAAAGAAAATCTTTGCCAAATACTTCTGAACGGAGATGAGCTGAATAAATCAGAGAAGCCATGCCAGACAGCATCATTTGGATGCAGTTGAGCTGCTTGTGAGACCATCAGCACAAACCTAACAGTATCTGTGGGCTGGAGATAAGAGGTGAAGTCTGTGAGTGCTGACAGCTGAGGCCCTCTCAGGAGGGCTGATTCAAGCTTGTGTCTTGTTTTTTCTCAGGTACGATGTAGAGCTGTTCCAGCGCATTGAACACCTGATTGGCAAGAAGCTGCCAGCATTCCCCATGCAAGAGGAAGAAGTTATGATGCTGACAGAGCGTGTGGCTGAGGCCCAGAGATTTGCTCGAATGGTGGGTGCTGGCTTTTTGACCCTGTCCTCGCTGTTGTAGTCTGAATTCCTTCAGGTGCCAGAACTCTTGGTCAATCTGTTGATTGCATTGCAGGAGCTGCGCGAGCAGGGAGAGAAGAAGCGATCTCGGAATGATGATGATGACACAGAAGAAGCTATTGGTGTCAGGAATAAGGTGGCAGGAGGGAAAAAGAAGAAAAGGAAAGCCTTCTAGTTTGGTATTTGAACAGACTTTTCTATTTTTCTCTTTATGGCTATCTGAGCTATCAAAAACAGTACCAAGCCGTTTCCAGTGGATTTTTTTTTCAGAACTACATGTGAAATTTGGCAGTCTGTGAGGAAAAAAACTACTTTTCTTCTTCACCAGCTACAGACTGAACTTGGCCCATTTTGGTACCATGGTACCAGTTTTCCTTTCAGGGACACCATCAGACATCATCAGCTCTGGATGTGGAAGCAGCTGTGGTCTGGCCCTGCTCATTCACAAAGTGCAGTGTGAATGCAGCTTTTGCACTGCTGCAGCCTGTCCCACTATCCAATCTCACTGAGTCCATCTAGAGTCAGATCTGTCAGAAGAAAGAGAGGAAAAAGTTAAAAAGAAGTGACTGAGTTTTCACAGCACAGCTGTGATGCCCTTGCCTTGGTGAAGGGATGTGTTACATTGAGAATTCAAAATATATTTTGCTTAATTTTAAAGCTGCCTGGTTTTCCTTGTCTTGTCACTGACCTGTTCACTTTGTGCATCAGCTCTGCCTGAAGGTTTTCTTCCTGGGTCAATCTTAGCAGTTCAGATGTGACATCAGTACCTTAGATTTGTCAGCTGAAGAGTGGTCCAGCACAGACAGAACGAGTTTCAGCAGGATGAAGCTATTCACTGCCTGGAATTCGATCCAATGTCTGTTAATGATTGACACCATCAAGGATAGGTCTGGGTTTTGGGTGGGGTTTTTGTGGCCGATTCTTGTAGTACTTATAAATGAACACAAGAGGGGGGTATTTACGTGGGAAAGCAGCTCAGGAGCTGGGAGGTGCAGAAAAACAGGTATCCTGGAAAGCTCTTTGTTTCCCTAGGCAGGAAACTTTGTTACTCTTAGGCAGAGTTCCATGCCAGATTAAGTAGACTTTTGCAAGAATGAGATAAATGTACTTCGTATCAAACTAGAAGGTTACTGCTAGTTCTCATTGACAATAAAAATTGTCACACTGGATGTTCCTGCTGGTGGGCAGAGAAGAGTAGGAAGCTCCTGCATATGAAAATTTACTGAATACATGAAAATTTAATGCCCATTAGAACCATTCATAAACTGGATTTTGTGCTACATGAAAAATAACGTTCAAAATAATCATTTTTAGATCTAAATGGAAAGTAGAAACTATTGCAGTAGTCAAGATGAGCACAGTGGTTATTTCACACTGTCAGCATAAATCTGCTATACACATGTATGCTAGTCAGAATGCTTTTACACTTTTGTTAGGGGCAGCACATTTTGCAAAGGAGTGCCAGAAAACCTAGGTTTGTTTTTTCTTGAGGAACAGACATACTCTTCGGAGCAACAAGAGTACCAGTGTTCTCACTCTTTATTTATGTTGTAGCAGTTTACTTAAATCTCCCAAATCTCTTCAAGTCTGATAGCTCTGAAATGGTCTCAAGTCAGTGGCTGATAGAAAGTGTACGAGTCTTGGGTATGTTCACTGCCAAGAGCATTTGTGTAAAGAAGGAGTGTCTATCTTCCCTGGGTCCCAGCACAAAGGGGCAGGTGTGAAAGCCCAGAAATGAGAACGTGTTCATTCTACAGGGCCCTTTGGTAGCAAACCACACAGGTCCGAGGAAACAGCCCTAGAATGCACCAGAGAGAGAACAAAATGAGTGATAATATGGGTGGAGATGCAAATGCTTGTTCCCCATGGAACAGGGGAGCACTCCCAACTGTCCTGCTGGGTGCTTGAACAAAATTTCTTGTTCTTTGCAGGCAGGCTAGATTTGGTTCCAGTATCAGCAAAGGAAGCTTAAATCCCTCTGAGGCTCCTGGATCCCTGGAAAACTTCTGGACTGTTATTCCCAGCTATGTAATGGATGAGATGCAGTCAGTCCTGAACCAATCTTGTAAAGTGATGTGAAGGGCACTTTGCTGGAGGAGGTAGGGCAGAGTCATTCCTTTCAGAAGTAGTGAGGCTTGCTTTAATAGATTGTTGGAGTCTCTAGCATCTCTCTGTGTTCTTCCTATGTGGAAGCCTGTAACAGCAACAGAGGGGATGCCTTGCCCCTTGATGGAGTCAAAGATTATCCCTCTTTTGCAGTAGCAAGAATATTGGTGGAGAGAAATAGAGCTGCTCCTCGTGAAAGAGTAGAGAACCTCCTTGAGAGGAGTGACTAGACAGCTGGCCACCTCCCTTGATTTGGAATGACAAGCTCTAGAAGCACTTGGCATTAGAAAAGCAAAGGTCTCACCACACCCACATTCTCACTGATGCCTCACCTGCCACAGGTATGTGCATTCAGTTTCAACTAAAAATATCTCAACAGGTTGGAGGGGCAGGAAATGGGTTTTTTATTGTGGCTACTCCAAGAGGGCTGGGTCAGAGGGTGTTTGTATAACTGAAGTGGAATAGGGAGTGTCCAGAGATGTATTTGGGCAAAACACAGTTTGCAGCCAACTTAAAACAAAATCTCTACCTGATCTAATGAAACATGAGGGAGAAAGAATGAAGTGAGACCTGTGTCCCTCAGAATAAATGTTCAGAAAATACCAGCACCGGTATGTGTGTGGCTGCATACTTCTGTACAAAAACTGCTGCCAGTGTGTTTGTTCAGTCAGGAGGGCTTTTGAGGGGCAGTTCTGAAGCACACCCCTGCGTGCTTTCGAGTTTCACACAGCGGGGAGCTGAGTGCAGGATTAACCTTAGCGTGTGATGTAAGGTAGGATTGGGCTAACACAATCTGTCATATTTTTATGGTTGAAACTCAGGTGAAGTTTCAATGAAAGCTGTGTTCTCAAAAAATGTTCAGTTGGGATGTTTGCAGTTTGAAACAATTCTGCACTTCCAAAGTCCATAAGGAGAACATGATTATTTATATATTTGTAATACGTATTTTAAATACTGTTTTATGGTTTTGATTTTTAGTACTGTGTAAGTGAATTCTTCAGGCAGTAACAAATAGGGATAGAGTGTCTTTCATTTAAATGTTCTAGAGCTAACAGAAGTGGGTCAACCCTTGTGAGGGGAGAAGTAAAATTAAATATGGATGTCAATGTGGATAACTAGCTTCAGGATAAGTGACAACAGCTGCAAAAAGGTAGCAGTCCCTGCAACCACACAGTGGTCCAGTACAGAAGCTGCACTGAACTGACCCCTCTGGAAAGGATTTGGCCATGTCAGTTCCCCAGTGCCATGTACCTCCTGCCCAGGGGCTGCAAGGGAAGGCATGGGCCAGAAAGCACAGGAGGGAACCAAAATGGGCAATCCAGGGCCTTTTTCTGTGGTGGCAGCCTGAGCCTAAATCTTCTGAAAGTAATGAGGCACACGTGAACTTGTTCAAGGACCTGACAGCCTGCCTGTCCCCCTGCCCCCAGAAAGGTAGACATAACTAAAGAGGGAGAGCTAAATACTGTGACTTTCTAGCAACACCACTAACTTGTGCTGAGAAGAGTCTCAGTTTTGGAGGGAATTCTCATAAGTAATTGGCAATCTGGAAGGCCTTAGTTTACAAAACAGGACTGAAGTTATAACCAAGCACAGAAGAAGGAAAATATCCAACATACTTAAAAGCCCTTGAACATACTTAAAAAGGAATGGAATTCATTGCATGACCTGTGAAAGACACAAGCATGTACCAGGTACTCTGGTGTTGTATAAATGTGAAGTTGTGGTTTGCCTGCAATGACATGTAAGGAGCTTCTGTAAACATTCAAGTGATTGTAAATAATTAATTGCAGAGTAAATGCTGTAAAAATCCAGCCTCGGTGCCAGACAGAATTCATGTAGTCATTCTAAATTCTTACTCCTCTTCCTTATATACTTAGTAGGTTTTTTGGGGGGAAAAACCCCCAACAATTGTAAACATGGAGAATCAGAAAATGAGATAATGACAGAATCTCAAGATCCGGGGTTAACTCCTGAGCTTTAGAAAAAAAGGTTAAAAGATACTTTCTTAGTTTTCAGATGGCTTTTTCTCCTGGTCTGACTAGGAAAACTCCTTTTGAATAACAACATTTAAAAGGGAGAACTAAGGATGTTTTGTTCCTCTAGCACCTAAGAAATGGAAATGGTTACTTGATCTCCGGCCCAGGGATGAATACAGCCGTGCCTCCGGTGCTGAGGACCCTTCAGACACAGAAACTCAGGATGATGACAATAACACTTTCTCTCTGCTTCCTAAGACCCCCTGGGGCACCAGTGTTTGTCTTCCTAAACATGGTAATCAAGTGTACATCATGTCTCATGGTAGGATGTGTGTTGGACTGTGCCAAGGTCATGCCTAGTTGTGCAACTGGAGACAGTGGCACTGTGCAGTTTTTAGTTGTTGATACTGTAGGTCCTCAGGGAGGGGTGGATGCCTTTGGAGGTTGTTCAGCACTTTTTCAGGGAAGCACCTACAAGCCTGAAGCTGTGTTTCCTAGAGGTTAACACAGGGTAATTTTGCATGTCCAAAGGGAAGAGAACTCTTTACCTTTGCCTTCTCTTCTGGAGGATCCTCATCATTGCAAAGATGTACGTGCTGGTCTGTTGCCTTTCTCTAGAATAAAGTTAGGGACAGGACTTGTCTAAAAAGCTTTTGCCTTCCTTTGGGCTTGGTGCTTGCTAAAGGTTCCTGAGGAAAGGGAAATGTAATGTGGGCTTTCTATGCAAAAAGCGGGAAAAGTTTTTTCTTGTGTCTCACAGATACCATCGCTTCTGTCCATCACTTCCTCCTCCCTTTTTGATATTTTCAAGGAAGGTGGGTTTTTTGGCGTGTATTCCCATTTGGGCTTAAGTCCCCCCCCTTAATCCTGCTCAAATTCTTCACTCACAAACATGCCTCTGTGTAAAGGAAAGCAAATAGCAAAACTTGCTCTGCAAGTTATCTGTGTGATGTAGATGGAGGACTGCATGATAAGGGTGAATTCCTTTGGCTATGCAGGCTTTCCAGAAAAAAAATGATTCCTTTGTGTGGTTTTCACTGTACATTCGCTCCATCCCATGACCAAGGCTAAAGCATGAAATTTCTTGGCTTTGATGTAGGAGAAAGTCTTTTGCACGATAAGAGTTGGAGTCACAGAAGTACCTCCTTTCCTGCAGTAGCAGTGTAAGGATCCATGTGTGGAGGCTCATTCAGTTTTATTTAAAGCAACACAAATTAAGGTACCCCAGTCATGCATGTAATTGTATATACTTGGTCTTCTGTCTTAACTGCAGCTCAGTTGAAGGGAATTTAAAACACGAAATATCCAGGCTGATCTCTCCTTGACAGCTTCAGTGTTTGGTGTATCATCAGCAGGGAAGTAATACTTCTTATCCTTCAATATGTATTCAGAATGATAGATTTGCCACAAGTGAGTGATTTCCTATTACTGCTGCTCCTGTGCATGCTTACAGGCTTGTTAAGCCTTTACCCTGGTGCCTGCCAGAGGCTGTCTGTGGTCATTAAGGATTAGTCTTCTCCAAACACAATCAACAGTATGAAGCAGACAGCCTAATAGACTCCTGACAAAGCAGCTTTCCATGCCTGTAGTTGCAGGTTTTGAGATGCTTCTTGGAGATCCTGCAGAGCTATGAGCTATTTTCCATCAGATACACTCAAGGCATGTATGTGTATCTTAGTTTAATCTTCCTCCACCCACGGGTGAGAATTTCTTCAGTATTATCTAGGAATCTTGGAGTTACCTTCCCAATTTTCAAAAAGAGTTTAGATAAAAACGCAAACTTTTAAAAATGAAAAAAGGCTGTGCTCTCCAAAATGGATAACATAGTGAGGAATGGTTATAAAAGATCTATGGAAGAAATGTCAGAAACAGATTTATTACTATGTTCTCTCTAAGATCAAATTTAGAGATAAACACAAGCAGATGTGAGATTATCTGGCAAGTAGCCAGGCCTCCTCATCTTAGATGTGTTTCTTAGAGAGCTCTTCCTTGCAAAAAATCCTGCTATTGTTTTGTGACCCTTTGGTTCTTCCAAAGCTGCCACTCAGATATGACTTCTTTACTCCAATTGTGCCTCTGTCTAGTTCAGAGGATAAGTTTTTGAAGATCCATTCTCTGTATACCAGGCTGTTCCCTCCTCTTCCAAATGCTGCCACCTGGTCTGTCTGATGAAATTTGTCATTAGTGTGGAAATTCCCTCTCCATCAGGGTTGCATTAAGCTGATGGCAGGGGAATCACTGTCACTAGCCTTGCTCTTGTGTTTGCATGGACTGTTTGTGAGTATGTGACTGCTGTGGTCCTTTGAAAACCCTGTAGCAGAAAGTTGCGGCTCTCTTGGATTTAGTAGAAGCAGCAGATGTAGGGGAAGACTTGACCTAGTGCAAGGACCCTGTTAGCCTTCTGTTGTTGATAAACCTGTTGTGCAATGGGAAGGGAGCTTGCTGGAGGGCAAGGTATCAATTAAATCTTTGGTGAGTGTCTTTACCTCTATATCTTACACATACAGCAAATAAGGCTTCCTTTTTTTCTTTTTTCTTTTTTCTTTCAACACAAGCAGCCCTTTGGAAAGCTAATTGCTCTGTTCTTTCTTCAAAAGGAAGGTACAGCCCCTGAACCAGCATGTCCTCTTCCAATCAGGATAAACAGATTAAAAACTTTGAGAGCTCTCCTCCTTTGTCATGTTCTTTAGCTTCCACTATTTGGGCCGCGCAGCCTCAGCTGGAAGTGTTCAGCTTTGTTAGCCATGTCAGCCCTTTGTTTCTCTGATCACCTGAGATCTACAGGACCGTGTATTACCAATTTATATGCACAGCACGGAAAATGTGGAGGGTGGAGATGCTTTTGTGCCTCAAATGGCTTGTGGGTTAATGTCCAAAAATATGCTGAAGTCTGTGGAAAAGACAGTGCTGTAGTTATTGAGATGTGAAAATACAGGGATAAAGAGGAGGACTGAGGGGTGGAGAAGCCCTCTTTTTTAGCAGGATAGTGAGTTTGCACGAAGCTGTTATCTCTCTTGGTGGGAAAAGACCTTTGGCAGATAGAGAACTGAAGCCAGCCATAGTTGAGTGACCTTGGTTTGAAGCGGCTTCTGTGATCTGGACACTCATTTCTTCCGCCTTCACGATGGCAGGACAAATATGTAAATTTTTGCTTGCTTTGCCAAAGTAATTCTGCACCAGAAGCCACTAGCCTTAAAATGAATGCTGTATGGAGGGAAACAGCTTGTGAGTTTCTGTACTGCCCTGGGTTCTGCTTCAGCAGGAGGGCTCTGCTCTGTGACTGAAGTGGGCGATGGGCTGAGCCTTGCGGCAGAAACCAGAATTGCCTGACGTACAAGGTGCTGGTACACCAGAGCAGGTGAGCCTGACAGCTCTGCACATCAGCAGAATCCCAGAGAGGCAGACTTTGCATGTTTCTGCTCTCCTGAATTGTCTTACAGGATTGCATCATTACCCAGCCTGCTCCCATCATTTGATCAGATAGGGCTGACCAGGGGACTCCGCTAACCTTTGGAAGCATTCGGTGACTGCTATCTTGGGACAGTGATGCCTGCAGGTGCATGGAGTTGGGGAACCACCTCTGCTGTGACTGAGGGAGAGGGAATCTCCCTGCATAGGCTGGGGTAGGGAAGCCCCTCCACCCACGAGTGCCTGGGTGCAGCTACCCTCCCTGCCTTCAGGCCTTTCCACATGGACTGACTTGTTCCTTTGGAATCATTGGCTAAGGGTTCCCTTCACATAACTAACTGACAGTGATGTGCTTTGTTTCTTCAGCTGGCACAGACCTGCTGAGTTCTGCTGAGATCCTTCCCAGGCAAGATTTCCTCTTGTTCAGCATGCCCCAGAATATGTTGCATTAGTAAGCTTCCATTATTTGGTGGTTTTTTGGGACCTCCCATCTTCTCACCCCACCTTTAGCCTGTCCTACGTGTTTGAATCCCTTCCTTCACCATGAAGTCTCATGTATGCATCCCCTTTTCTAAGCACCTTCTGTACTCTCTCCTGTTTACTTTTCCCCAGCCCTGCCCCACCAAATAGCCTGCAACCAGGCCCCCTCAACAGGGCTGGCTCTTTGCTTTTGTGTTCATACTGCATGGCAATATGGTCCTGCAGGCTCTTCTCCTGTGTAACAGGTGTCTGCCCAAGCTGTTTGCTTTCAGTTCTGTTTTGCTTTTGTTTTCCAGGGTATAGGGAAGATGTGAGCTGCCTCAGCAGTTCCCACGTGGCTCTCCCCATTTTAATGATATTTTAGGTAACACTTGTGTGCCTTGAAGCCTCTTGCCAGAGGAAGCTACTACAACCCCAGTGCAGGTAGAGGTTCCTCCACTGCACACCTGCAGGCATGTCCCATATCAGTTGTTAAGGGACTGGCTGGAATCTATGTTCCCAGGTGCTCTAGAAGATACGAAAAAAGTAGGTATATGATAAAAAGTAATAGAGATCCTGTTGGGCTCTCTGGGCAAGTCTCTTAATTAATATAGCACTGCTTCTTAGGAAAAGATGATTTATTTATGTTCAACAACTTGTTTCAACTCATTAATTGTAGTAGTCAACTCTTTTTGATAAGTAAAGATAAGGATGGTTAGGTTTAGGACAAAACAATCAAAATTTCGTGCTGTCCTGCAAGGTTAGGATATATCCTAACCAGTAATAGTTTCAACAGTGTCATTGTTGTGCTTGATGATTATAAATGAGTAGTTAAGAAAGTCAGATTTCAGTTGGCCAGCAGAGGTTTTAACCATGCACACATCTAGATTAACCACTCCGGAGATTGGGGATTATCAACTGTTACGTAATAGCAGACTTTTTTTTTTTTAATTGGAACAGGACTGTTAACAGATGCTGCATTTGCTAAAGAAACCAGATTGTCATGTAATATATCCAGAATGTGTGCTTTGTTTGGCAGAATCATGCATGTGGATTGCTGCTTTTCTTTGCCTTTACTTCTAGTGACAGCACACTGCTGATCAGACAGGTGAATCATTAGAGGTTGGATTTAGTTCTTATTTAGGTTGTCAGTTAGAACCGAAGTTGGTTTGGTTCAGTTCTCGTTCAACACAGCTTCAGATCTAGTGTGTGTTCAGTTCTGACTGAGGGAAAGCTAACACCCCATGTACTGTAAAATCTCATGGTAACTTGAATCCCATGTGTACCACAGTTCTGTAATTAGATAAAGCCCTTGGAGCAATAATATTGCTCAAATCCATAGCATGTGTGGGTGGGATCCCTTCATTCACATACAGCATAGGCTTTTTTTTTTCCAAGAGTATATCCTAGTTCATCCAACATAATTGAATGTGTTGTGTGCCAAGCAGAAGGTCGGTGCTAAAATTCGTAGTGATTCTCTTTGCCTTTTAAAATGTAGGCACAGAGGCACTGAATTTTCTGTATGATCAAATGAACCTCCCCACAGGTCCCAGAAATGGAATAATGCATGCTTGCTGAAATGCAGCAGCATTGCCTGGTGCCCAAAAGTTGATGGGTCTTATCCTGGGTGAGGTCCCATCTGCAGCCAGGGATTCCTGGAAAAAGCAATATATAGCCTTTTAAAGAGAGCTACTCGTGTGCCAGTTGGTATTATATAACAAACTGTTATAGCAGTTTGTTCATAATGAACAAGGAAGGGATTATTGGGCAATGCAACAACTTTGGAAGAGGAGAAGAACCTGCTGCAAAGAGGCAAAACTCCTCTTTGCTGTATCATGCACACACCAAGAGGCATCCCTCATCTCTGATGCTTTCCTGGATTGCTCATGCCATTAGCTGTGAAGCTGTGTTTGTATTTCTGAAGAGGTTAATTGGCAACTAAACCTCCACTCAACCCTTCCCTGGGGTAAGGCTGTCATTTACAGTGTCGCTTTTGTTTACCAAGCAAAACAGCCTGGGCTGCTAGGTCTGGAGAGCAACAGGGAGTCCAGAGGCTCCCATGGGAGGCTTGTCCATCACACCCAGCAGCCAGCTAGCTAAGTGGCCAGGAAAGAAGCACAGCACGGCCAGAAAGGGCTCCTTAGGTTGAAATTACTGGTCCAAATGGATGCACAGGCTCTCTTCCTCTTCATACTGCAGGCGCTTTGTAAACCGTCTCTATTTCAGCCAAGTCCTCTCCATTTGGCTATTAATAATGACTGCACACTGATGTTCTTCCCCCTAGCTTAGGGGAGCTCCTGGGTTGTCAAGAAGTTTGGAAGAAAAACAATTAATGCCAGGGACATGGCACTTGCTTGTGTTTTCTGTCTAGGTCAGGCCTCGCCTCCTCCTAGCCCTGGGCACGACATCCAGTCTGGAATTTCACATTAAACAGTTTAATGCTCTTTTCTAATCCAATACTGCTGCTTGTTACTGTAAACATGTCCAGTTTACAATATCTTTAGTGACCATAGCAAATGTGAGATAGCAAATATTCCCACCGGCTTATCTGAAATCAGGAGAGGAGTTAAATGAAGATGTGAGGCGAGACAAAGAAACTATCCCAGCATCAGATCGAGAGACACTTTTAAGTTCTGACAGCTGGTCTGAATTATCAGCGGAAATTTCCATCTGAACTTTCAATGGAATAATGGACTTTTGGTTAAATGAGTGAGGAAGAATATCTGTGTATGTGTGACTGTTTAAGGCTATATTTGAGGGATTCCTTTTTCTTTGCATGAATCAGAAAACTTAAAACAATCATAGTAGGAATTTTATGCACAGACTGCATTTTCCAGTTAACTTTCCCTTTGAGATTTCCACTCTTTATCATGAAAGATTTAAAGGGAGAATAATTAAATGGATTACATTAGGCCCTCTGCTTCAGTTCTCAAACACTTAATCTCTCTGGCTAGGGTTCAAATCTATGGCCTCAAGTGCTCCATGTTTAAAAAGCAGAGCCACTGAACTAGATAGCATTTAAAGAGTGCACATCTTCCGGATCTGGTGTCATAAAGCAAAGGAGACCTATTGCAGAGGAATAGGTAGATATGCTAGATATCCTGCAGTGAATTTTCTATGGAAAACCATTTTCAGTGATGCTTCTGGCTTGCCATTGCCCATTCTCTTTCCCAACCTGCCTGACTGCCACTTCCACTCCTGGCTTGTCGTTGCCTTCTCTTGCTCTTCCCTCCCCTGGCTACCATTTCTACCAGCAGCACCCTCACATCTTGCAAGTCCTGCATTTTTATCTAGTTTGAGTAGACATTGCGACCACAGAGACAAAAGCGTGGCAGGCAGTGTAAGGCTGGGTGTGGCTGACAACGGGGCGTGTGTGCTGGCACACAGGTATGTGTGTGTTGGTGTGGGTGTGTGCCTGCTGAAATTAGGTAGAAACTGCAGAAAGAGGCATTGTTTCACAGAAGCCAGCAGCAGGAGCAGGAATACTCTCAGGCCTCTGAAACACACCCATGTCGTTGGTAGGTCCCTTAGGGAGCTCAGTGTCTCTGGTGATACTTGGGAGCTGGAGATCTCGCAAAGCATCAGTTGTGATTAGCGGGTAGGGTGGAAAGAAACTTGAGAGACCTTAATACTGATGCCACAACTGGTCACTTCTGGCAAATATTGCACCAAGAGAATCATTTAAGAAAAGGGTTTCGGTGGGAGGAGTAAAGAACTGAAATGCAGTCATGGGTCTCCAGTGAGGCTGTATCCAGGGATGCTGATGTGCCTGTGTTGTCCTCGAAGCTGGAAGAGCAACCCACTCACCTCAATGCACACCGTGATGGAGGAAGCGGTGGAAGGAGACCTGATGCATAATCTTGTGCCAAGTGAAAAGAGGGTACCCAGCGATATGCTGGTCTTTTAAACAGAGGATACCGAGCTCTGTTGCCCAGCCAGCTCCATTTTCCACCCAGGATGAGGGTTCTAAGCAATCATCTGTGCTCCCCGAGCAGTGGTGGGACCCACTGCCAACTGTGCATGAGACCTCCAGGCTGCCAGGGCATACCATCTACCTGTGCCAGAAACCAAGTGTTTCCCCAGGCTCCTGGGTTGCCAGAGAGAGGGAAGTCTTCAGGATTTGAATGAAAAGGCATTTCGTGCATGATGAAAACATGGTCCTAGCCCTAGCCTGATAAAACACACCTTCTGCTTTTCTCCTATCTCTGAGCATTTGTAAAGCTATATTGGTCTTTTTGACACATGCACACTGAGCTGAGGAAGGACTTCAGCATGGGCCAAGCTAGTACTCCCCTGATGGATGCTGACGTATGAGTGAGTGCTTGAGCTGCCCTGGAAGATATCTGAGGAGTTTTATGGTCATCTGTAATCAGTGCCAAGCAACAAACTTTATCTAGAGTGAGCTGTCAAGCAGAAGTGAGGCACTGGCTTTACAAGTCATTTATATATAATCTGGTAACTATTACTCACTGGCATTTCTGCCAGGTAAGCACTGGCCTGGCACTTCTAATAGTCTCCAGCTCTAACCCAGAGGAACACAAACCATCTCCCCTGAGATCACAGCGACCCACAGACTGTAATGCCCATGGCTCCTGGGAGATGGCTGTGAAGCAGAGCAGAGCTAAAAGTCCCCAACTCCATCTGCCTGAGCTTTGCTGCCAAGCCCCTACCACCCCAGAAGACAAAACTGCACAGAAGAGAAACTCTTTCTCCCAGAACTGCAGCAAGACATCCTTCAGCAGGGCTAGCACCAGAGCATTGTGTGTTCTCATGTTCTTTGCTTACATTTTCCTGGAGCCTGACTGTGATTCCCGCTGTGGTTCCCTACATGGCTCCTCAGCAACTCTCCAGCTCCAGGAGGTGACACTGGGATTTGTGACACTCAGAGAACAAGAACTGCCTGCCCTGGGGACCTGCTCTAAACTGTAAGAAAATATTTGGGATCAATAGGCTGTGAATTCAATTACTTGACCTTATTTTACAATTGTTCCTTATATTTTTCTCCCCTGGTGCTCATTTCCTTCAAGAAAAATCACAGCATTGATTAAAGGTTAGTCTACACACAATGACCAAAACTGATGGCTTCTTCCCAGGCCGTGGTTCTGCAGTCAGTAGCAGATTTGTATGTAGCCATTTCATAGAATCAATAAGGTTGGAAAAAATCTTCAAGATCATCACGTCCAACCAGATGTGTCTGATTAAACATGTAAACACAACTGTATTTTTGATAATTTATCCAGGAGAGACAATATGGAGTTTATGCCAGCTTTTATGCTGGCTGCATGGGGACAAAGATCTGTACTCGCATGAAGAAGCTTGTTGATAAAAAATAATCCAAAATCTATCAATGTTTTTATTTTTTTTTCTGATGAAATCTAAAAGGGAGGAGTGATTTGCGTTGGATCTCAGCTTTGCTTTGTGTTATTGTGGTGGTGTTTGATCCAGAAGCAGTAAAGAAGAATTTTCTGTATCATTGAGCAGGGTCATTTTTGCGTGCAGCCTGATTCCCAGGAATGCTTCTTTCATGGAAGCAGTCTCCTGCAGAACCTCTTACCAAGACACTGCTGGCTGGAGAAATCAGATTCCAGGGCAGGATGGCTGTCTCAGAACCTCTGTTGCCAACAGCCACCCATGAAAGAGTGAGCCTGATCCTCTCTCAGCGAGAATCTCAGCCGGTCTTTGCAACCCCACAATGTGGAGTGGACAAGGAGGGAAAAGGGGAAACTACTCCAGACACAGTGGGCAAGGAATGCCAAAAGGAACACCGTAAGTGGCCAGACAGGGGTACCAAAACCAGGACTGGCGCACAAGGGAAGCAAAGGCTGACTCCTCCTGGAGTGCTTTGCTAAGAGTCTCTCCATCATGTCTCACTAGCTAAAGATGCAGCCCGACATCCCCTCTCTCCTGAATCATTACCCCAGCCTTGGAGTCAGTCTTTCTGGGAGAGAGAAAAGGCAGATCCTCCTGGATCTCCCCCGGCATGTCTTCCTTTCTGGGGGTATGTTTTCAGATCCCTTGTTTACTGAGAGTTATTCTCCCAAAATGTCTGTTTATATACAATACCCAGTCATCCATATCAGGGCAACTTGCTGCTTTGGGAACACATCAACATAAAAGCAGATGAGGTTAATGTCATAAAGGAGGGCTGGAGCATTCTCTGCTGATCTGGTAAGTGGATGGGCACAGGATACCTCCAGGAAACTACATCTAGAGGAATGGCTCAGTTGTCACGAGTGAAATGTTTACCAGCTGTTACTGTTGAAAGTCCCAAAGGAGGTGATAAATCGAATTAAATTTTTTAACTTGTTCACAGCCTTTAAAAGCACCAGTTTTGTTGTATGAAAAGGCTCTTCCTGGCCAAAGTGATCACAGTCACAGTTTCAGCTGTTCTCCACTTATTTCTGCCCATTCTTGCTCCAGCTTCCACACTTGTGGAGCATGAAAGACTGTAATACCTGTACCCATGGGGCAGGAGCAAGTCTAAGGCATGAACTCGGCACAGGTTCAGCAGGTACTCCAGGAGCTACCCCCTGCCCCTGTGTTTCCAGGTACCAGGCTGTTCATACCTGGGGTTGCAGGCAGAAGTGATCCTGTTTGCAGCATTGCAGAGCATCATGTTCCTAGCGGAGGACCAGGCAGTCCATTTCCATAAGCAGGGTCTTCTCACCAATTCGGAATGCTGCTGCAGTTAATTCACAGGTTTGAAAGTTTCTGTTTATTGGATGTACTCAATAACATTGATTTCAATATTTTAATAAGTCTCTTTGCCCTTTTCTTGACCAAATCTCTCCCTGTCCCAGTAAAAGAAAGTCCTGTACCAGGAATCTGGGCATTTAGGAGCCAGGAAGAGAAAGGGGTTGGCCAAAACCTGCTCATTTAAAGAAGGGAACCTCTTTGAGAGGAGGCAGCAATCAGCACAGAAAGCAAAGCATTGTTACATACCAGAAATGTTTATTTTTTTTCCTGAGACTGATGATGGCAGGGAGCACAGCATGCAGTTTGGAAGAACTGATGGCTGCAGAGACAAGTAAAGACTCTGAAGGACACCAGAATGTGTTTCTTCTGCAATTATTTTAGATAATTATTACTTTTTGGTGCAACACTCTTCATTTCCAAAGGAAAGCTATTTAACTCTTAGAGTCTTACAGGTTTTGGTAATCCTTGGATACATGCTTTCAAAACCAGAAAATGAGGGCTTCAGGGACAGGACACCCAAGAGACAGCCCAGTATTATGCAAAGATCCCACATGCCCCTTTCCAGAAATGACACCCCCTCCCTTGTCTTCTCTCCTGTCAAAGGCAAAGGTGCCCCAAACTGGCTGGCTGAAGACCTGTCACCTCTGTGCCAGGTTCTTTCCAAGGGTGTCATAATGTTTATACCTGAACTGATGTAAAGATGAAGGAAATGGATGGAGCAGGAGGGGGTGGAGGTTGCTGTAATGTTAGCTCAGGATGACTGTGATAAGTACTGGCAGGGGGATGTTTTTCAGGGAGCAAGGCTGTTCTTACATTATTAAGCTATCTGCTGTGCACAGGCAGCTAAGCAGAAGGAATGACACGAGCCCATTCACAATGCAGCCACTATCACTGGTCAAACATAAACGTGTTATTTAGACACATTCCAGAGCGCCATGCACCATCTCTCCCCAGGCATCTACTTGCTTTATTACTTGCCTTAATAAAAGATACTATCTCAGTCCCTGCACCTCCCAGACATGCTTCCTTCCCCACGCCTGGCTGAGCTGAGGGGGCTGCAGCATTCTGCCGTTTGCTGGCAGCTCAGCCCTGTGGCACTGAAGCCAGCGAAGAAGGGCTGGCCCAGGGCACTGTGGGCAGCACTGGGCACTCTCACCCCACAGGAGGGAGCAGAGCCAGGCAATGCCAGCAGCAAGAAGGGGCAGGGAGCAGAGCTGACACAGAGAGCCCAGCCCTCATCCTGCTGCCTAAGACCTGGAAGAGGAGTTGTGGGTGCCCGTTGCCCAAAGGGGTCAGACCCTGCTGCTGTCCCTGACTCTCCTTGCCAACCACAGTCACTCTCCTTCCCATTACCAGCAGCCAGCTTGCTTGTCCAGGACTGCAATATGGCCAGAGCAAGCAGTTTTGCTACCAACAGCCTCCCACCTAAAGGAACTTCCAACATTACCAGCATTTTGCTACTGGATTGTGTTTAAATTATTTTGGAGATTTGCTATGCAATTCAGCTGTCAAGTGTAAAGATCTGTATCATTATCTTGTCTCCCTTCATCTCTGTTAGAAAGAAATGGGTACTTCTCAGGTGTGATTTGGTTTGTCTTGAAGCAGATCAACTGCAACTACCCTGGAAGTGCCCCTTTCTCTCCACCAGCTATTGTGGGAATCCACATGACTGCCTCCAATGAAGAAGTCTGCTCTGTAGGCACCTAGGAGTCAATTTAATAGTCCATATACTGGTGCCTAGGGTCATTTGGGATCTCCTGTGTTATTTAGTGTGAACTAATGCTCCAGAAGGATTGATTCCCACAGCTCTTGCATCTTACATGCCATCTCTATGCTGTTGACTGAGTAACAGATACCAAAGCTACAGCATCTTCAATGAACTATTTATCTATGCTGGTGTACCAGAATTAAGTCCATACAGTGGACTAGGTACCTGCATATAACCTGGGAATCTCCACTCTGAAATAGCCAAGGAGATTGAGCACTCAATCCATGTGCTCTTACAAAGGTGATTTGAGATGCCTAAGGGTATCCAAAACATCTGCACAGGACTGCCAGATCTGATAGAGGAGGTATGGGAAATTCATGTGCTCCCGCAGCGGTCATTGGAAGCTGAGCAGGAGACACTGGGGCATCTCAAATGACACTATGCCGATGTGCAAGCAACTAAAGTGAGGCCCCAGGCAACGCAGGCAACCACACCTGGGAGCATTTCAGTGTGCACAGAAACAGGCACTGGCATCCAATCAGCTGGGACAGTCCTTCTGACGTTTTGGCTGTTCGGGAGCTGAGACACTCAGTTCACATTTAGGTAATAACCATCAGACATCTAAATTTAGGTGCCTCTATCTGCAGGTTACATCCCATCCCTAAAGCAAGGTGACAGCCATCTCACCTTTCTGGTGTGATCACTGCCATTTGTACTCACCCGTGTAGACCAGTGGTGCCTCTCCACCCTCCTTGGCACAGCACGAGAGCCGTGGCCACCGTGTCTCACACTAACTACAGTGAGTCAGCAGCCCTCAGGCTCCTAAGTCGCCTTGGGGTTGTTTTTAAATGTAGCCCCATCAGCCTTCTGAAAGTACAGGTTGTGTTTGATGACTGAATCTCATGGATTTCTCAGGCGTACTGAAAAACGTCTGTGTTACTTTAATCTTTTCTTCTTTTTTTCCCCTGATATAATTTGACACAGTCTATTCCGTGAGGTTTTGTGTGTCTGTGTAAATGTAGGGAAGTAGCTGGCAGCCCATAATATGCTCTGACAAGATACAAAAAGGTTGGCAGTGACCAGTGACCTTTGAAAGCTTCTTGGGATGCTTTCCTAGACAGGTTGGGTCCCACTGAGATGATGCTAAACTTCTCTCCATGAGTCCTTATTTTCTCTTCTCATTTGTCATAACTGCCTCCTTCTTGGCTGGCTCACTAAGCCCAGGACCTGCTTTAAAGTTTAGATTAATTTAATGTGGAGAAACCTGGTATGTCCTTTCCTAAGAAGCCTCAGGATTTTACACTGAAATAAAAGTTGGAAGGACGTGAAGAACTGTCTTAGGGCTCAGCATGGCCCATCCCACAGTGACTGCACTGAGTGTTGCCTTTCACTGGATGAGCCACTCATCCCTGCAGGTCCTCATGTACTTCTGTGGGGTGTGGAGGAGAGGACTCTCTCGTATGAGTTTTGTGGCAGTCTCCACATGTGAGATTCAAAAAGGATCAGCACCCAGAAATAAGCCAGAAGCCCTAAAACAAACAAACAAAATTAACAAGCAGATGAGACACCTGTGGGCACTTAGTCCTCAGCACAGGCATGTGCAGCTGCTCTACCCCCACCCCCGGTTTTGGGAAGGAGCACAAACTTCGTGAAGTGAGGGGGATTTTTAGGTTTGGGGTTGTGTGTAGGGACCGAGTGCTCAACGTGGATAGGCCCTGATGTCAATTCCTTAATCAAGATAATGAAATACTCCCTTTGAGTAATATCTAAAATAACAAATGATGTCATGAATACATTGGAGATACTCGAGGGTTTGGATGGGGTAGTGCTGATAGGTGTGTCGGGCCAGAGGCATAAAATGTAGAGCAAGGGGGAATTTGTCATTGCCTGCGTTCATGAACTGTTTGGGCCAGCAATTTGGACAAAGTGACTCAGCCCTCGCGAGCTGGCAGAACTGAGCCTTCAGAAAGTAAGGGTGGTCTGAGCGAGACCCGGGGAAAGCCAAGCTGCCCTTTTCAGGAGAGAAGCCGGTGGCTCTCAGTGGCACGGGTGGAAGGGACAAGCAGAGCAGACATGTCCCTGCACGTAGACGCAGCACCCATCGAGAGGCCCGAGGAAACCATCTCTGATCCAGGCTTGCCACTCTCTCTGGGCACTGCGGGCCCGTTCACACACCAACTACAGCCTCCTCACCGCCTACTTTGCAAGCACTTATCTGGTGAGAAAGCAGGCGAGGAGACAAAAGGCTCGGAGCAGGGAGGGGACGCACTGCTATTCATAGTGCCGGTCCCCACCCACGGGTGCCAGGAGCCAGACAGGGGAGCACCTTATCAGGTGCCTGACTGAGCAGCATTCAGCGCTGTCCCAGGGCTCCATCTCCACCCCGACGCAGGGGTGAGTGCCCCGCTGACGTCAGGAGCCCTTACTTCATTTCCTGGCACGGGGGCCGAATTTTCACAGCCGTGTCCAGTGGGAGAGGCGAGGCGGTGGAACTGGAATAGGCGTGCTCAGCCCCACCTCCTCAGCCCTCCAGCTGTTAAAGCTCCCAGGAAAGGCGAGCGCGGGGCTGCTGCTCGGCCGGGGTTGCAGGAGCGGAGGCGCTGGTTACTGGTGCGCTGGGAAAGTGCCTCTCCTAGACCGAGCCTCCCTGCTGCCTTCGCCAGGCAGGACCCAGAAAGGTAACGCAAGGCGATGTTTTACAGGATCCGGGGTGGGCCTGCCTTCTGCAGCTCGGTTGGGATGGCGTGCAGGACCATGGCTCTGCGGCGTGGGAGAGCAGGGCCATGGGGTGCCACAGTGAACTGAGAGTGCCTCCCATCCTTGACTCTGAGATGGGATTGCCAGCTGGAGCTGGGGAGGCACTGCCGGGAAACGATTTGAAATTTGTGGGTGAATGGGTGTATTTTATATACAAGTATCAGTGGGAAGGGAGGGTCAGGGTGGAAGGAGAAGACTCCTCGCTCAAGCGAGAGCTATGATTTGGGGTGTGCTGTGTAAGCTACCACAGCATAGGCTCCCTTGCGCAGACTGCAGAGCCCCTTGGAATTCCTAGACACTTCTGTAAGGTGCTGGATGAGCAGACTCAGCTTCTGGGGAGCAACACTCACTCGGGAGACAGGGTAGAGGCTCTTCATGCCTCATCATGCCTCACAGGACATCTACGCTGGAAAAAAAGAAAAGGCAGCAAAAATGCTTGCAAGTGGCCCAGTTCTCCAAGTCAGGAAGGTAATTTCCATCCCATAGGTTCCACTGACCGTGGTGGCTGGCTGTGGCAAGTACCACTTGCAGTCAGCACCAGTCAGGACCCAAAGCGATGGGTGTGCTCTGTGCTGTCATGAGGTCGCTCACGCTGGTTCTGTGGGCTCTCCACGTGCCTCAACAGCGAGCACCAGTCTGTATCTGCCAGAGCTGTGAACAGATAAGCTAATCTAATTAACAGTAAATGTCCATGGATAAAATTTTATAGTTTTCTCTCTAGATTTTCAGAAAGGTTCATTATTTATTACTCACAATTGTCCAGATAACTCAGCTATCTGTGCAAGAGATCGTAAATCCCCAAAACTTTGTGTACAATGATTGTGAAAACTCCTGCATGTGTTATCCACTTATTCCTCTCTGTCCATGGGAGTCCAAAGTTCCTGCATATTTGAATAATTTTCATTTTATTGTAGCCAGCCTTTTGAAGAGCTGCACATCTTTTACACAGTGAGGTTAGAAGCTGGAAAATATTTCCTCAGTTCAGTTTTAAGCAGGTCCCATTGAAGCTTATGGGGGGCTGAGAGTGAGTCGGTGATGTTTTCACCCTTTGTTCATCCCTTAGTCAGATCAACTGCCATTTATTAAAAACACACTCTGCATTCACTAAAATCTGCTGGAAGGGTTTGAGAACCAACTTCATAAGTGCAGTATGTTCTTCTGGAGCAGAAAAATCAAGGCAAATGGCATAGTGAGCAGTAAAGTCTAAATTTTGCAAGGTTAATTTTTTCCTTATTAGAAAGCCCCTGGTTTTCCAGTGTGGGTCACTATTAAGGACAGGTTCGCCCATGTTTCATCGTGATACTGTATCTAAACTCCTCTTTTGATAGATTTTAGAGACTCAAGCCTAACTGAGCAATTTGGTATCTAGAAATCAGTACCTGGCCCCTAGGATCTAAACTCACTCGGTGCCTGCATAATGGGCCATGAAGTGCCCCACAGCCCTCGTGCTGTGGTTTCTGCATATGCTTCAAGCTCCCAAGAAAGTAGGGAACTTAATTCCCCTAAACAGCCCACTTAAGCCCTCTTATCCTCTGGGAGACAAGCTTGCTCAGACAGCACTGAAATCCTTATGATGAGACAGCAGGAATGCATTAGAGACCTTGACATCATTGACTTGTGGACTCCTCATGCAATAATTTAGTGGTTACTTCATGCAATGACCAGCATTAGCTCTGACATGTCAGGCCTCTAGTCAGTGCAAGGCAGTATCTTGGGGAGGAGACTGAGGTCTTTGAGACACTCCTTATTGCTACACTGCCATGAAGCAGGTGGAATATAAGTTTAGGGCTAATGGTTGGTGGCCTGTATTTGCTGTTGAGTTTGGAGTGAGAAGAGCTATGCTGGAGGCATCCAAGTTAGTTATCTGCAAGGTAAAAGGTATTAAAGTTCCCCCTTCATTCGTAACAGTAAACCAAAGCCAGAAGTGCTTCAGAGAATGTAAACGGGGGAAAATAAACAGAACAATGAGTTTCCTGTTCTGCACTGTTCATCTCTGAATCTCCCTGGTACGAGGCACTGATGTTGTTTGAACTTGTCAAAAGAGCGTCAACTGTATTATGACTAACAGCTGCTCTTGTATCACAGAAGTGACAAGGCAGCTCACTCTCTGCACTGCAGGGCATGAAGCAAATGCCTGCTGAAGCACCTCACCTTCTCCCTGCTCCCCACACTCCTAAAACATTGCACAACATCAGGCACAGTGCAGAGGGACGTGCAAGGTGAATTACCTCCTCCTGAGGGGCTTGGCTTGCCCTTGATGGAGAACCAGTGCCGAACAATGAGACGTCTCTGCTCCCCTTGCCCCATGTCCTTAGCACTGTGGTGTCCTTGCCCAGGGAGGTGGGGATGGAGGTCTGTCCTGCCTCTCCTTCCCCACTGCTGACAGTACCCAGACAGTTGACTTGACAGCTTGTGTTTTTTCTTTTTCTACAGCTTTGGAGAGGCTGTTCAAGAAGGCGAGAGGATGACAACGCCGCCTCCCTCAGGCTGCGGCAGCATCGATGCTGACTACTACCTGCTCTGTGACACGGAGAAGGCCTGGGGGATTGTCCTGGAGTCGCTGGCTGCAGCAGGCATCCTCATCACCATTTTCCTCATCTGCTCGCTCTTCTTCCTCATCTGCAAAGTCCAAGACAACAGCAAGCGGCACATGATCTCTGTCTATTTTTTCTTTCTTTTAGGCACACTCGGCGTTTTTGGTCTCACTTTTGCCTTCATCATTAAACTCAATGACAGGACTCGTCCCACTCGCTTCTTCCTATTTGGAGTCATCTTTGCTCTCTGCTTCTCATGCCTCCTCACCCACGCCTGCAACCTCAACAAATTAGTGAGAGGAAGAAAGCCCTTCTCCTGGCGGGTGCTGCTGCTCTTCATTGTTTCCTTTGCCCTGGTACAAGTTGTGATCAGCATTGAGTACTTGGTCACCATGTTAGTAAACCAGAGAAAAGAATTTCTGAGTATGCCTCGGGAGAATACCAACAAGGACTTTGTCATGCTTCTGATCTATGTGCTCTTCTTGATGGCTCTGACCTTCTTGATTTCCATGTTCACATTCTGTGGGTCATACAAAAGCTGGAAGAGGCATGGGGCGCACATCTTCGTCACTGTCCTGTTCTCCATTGCCATTTGGGTAGTGTGGATCACTATGCTCATGAAAGGCAACACGGTTTTAGACAAAGAAATTTGGGATGATCCTGTTGTGGCCATTGCTCTGGTGTCCAATGGCTGGATTTTCCTGATAATGTATATTGTCCCCGAAATTTGTTTCCTTACTGCTCCTCTGAAGCTAGAGGACTATCCTCCAGAAAATGACTTCTGCCAACCGAAGTTCATAAAGCAGGCAAGTGGAGTGGACAACCGTGCCTACACCCAAGATGAAATTGTGCAAGGTATGGTGAAGGGAATGACTCCACTGTCCCCCCACCCCTAGGTACACAAGCACCACTCATGACCTAAAAGAGTTAGGAGAGCTACAAGAAAAGATTTGAAGGTGATAGATGAATTAGAGGCTAGGAAAAAGTTTCAGACTGATGAAACTTTGGAAATGCACATGAAAATTAATCTCCAGACCAGAGGGAAATGAATGAGGACCAATGCAAAAGCTAAAGATGTGTAGGAGGAGTGACTGAGTAGGAGACTTGCTGCATGTCAGGGCTGAAATATAACTCCTTATGACCCTGCTATGTCTGGGAAGTCCATGTTAAAAATCAGGAGGGTTTTTTTGTTTGTTACTGACACATCAGCTCTTCTGGCCTATCTAGGTTATATCTTGGAGGTTATTTATTCCAGTTCTGGTCTGGTTCCCTTATCTATGTAAGAATGAATCCATCATCCAAAAAGGAGGAAAGGAGGTCTTCCTTTTCTGTATGAGTCTTCTGCCTATTTGGACAAAGCAAAACGCTCTATCAATTGAGCTTTCCCAAGTCTATGGGTAGGAGATGTGATTTCTCTGGCTGTGGATTTGCTATTGGTATCATGTTTGTCACCTGGAGTCAGACCCCCAGGTTTGTAAAACAAGAGCCAGGAAAGGCTGTGCTCTCCCAGGGAATACCATGAAGGGGGTCTTGTGCATACAAGTGGGAGGGATTTGGCTGGTGATGGTGACAGTAATTGTGAGGCAACAGGAGGTGTCTAAACTCCAAGGCCACCTATGCCCTGTTATTTGCAATACCATTCATTCCTGCTTTCAGAAGGAAATATTTAATGTCTTCCACCCGTGGATTTTAGCTCACTCCTGCCTGCACACTGCATAGTTAGACCAGTCTAAAAGCAGCTGCTAATGTAGCCACAGACCCTGTGAGTCTCCCTTGATGTGGTATTTCCAAGCTACTGTGTAATGCTAATGCACTAACCTTCCCCTACTTTTGTCTTGTGACACAGGAGACCTCAACTACTCCCCATACGCTTCTCACTTTCAGATGAAGGTAAGTTCATGTCACCGTCACCTGTTTCACCACATGCAGGCTACAGGCTATATTGTTCAGGCACTGAAAGGGAGGGAAGGAGAAGGGGCAAAGACAGATGGACCTGGAACAGGCTCTGTGAAGGCAGGCAGGTGCTTTGCATGGAGCCAGGTGATACTGTGACATGTTCATGGAGGTTCCTGGGACTGGGGGGAGAGAGCTGTGACATGTCCAGGGACATGGGAAGGCAAGAGGGACCCAAGGTAAAGAGGCTGTGGTTTGCAGTACTTTGGGATTTGGTACCACGTAAGAAGTCCTCTTTTTGAGTACCATTCCTACAGTAGATTGTGCCCTTTCCTCAGGAGAGTGTGCTTATTTCCTCAGCCCATGCCCTGAATGTATTCCCACCAGCAGACACTGGAAGTTGCAGTGCAGATCCAGAGTGGGCAATCTGCATGTCCACCTGTCCATTCACCAGTCCTCCTTCAGACCACAGCCTAGCCAGATCTAGTAGCTCACATCGTGTTCCCACATGTCCTCTGGTGACATGTCTCCATCACTAGTTTGTTCCACCAGCATCTTCTTCCACAGCCTTATTGGTCACATTCTCAGGAAACCTTCAGCTCTGTTTCTCCCTTCCTTTATTTTCTTTATAAGCCCTGTTTTATGACTTCTGTCCAATTTTCAAATGTAAAGAGTTCTGTGCTTCCTTTTCAGGCCATTGAACCCCAGAATGATTTCTCCATCCCTCGCCCCAAGGCCCGGACAAGCCCATACCACGACTACACTGGTGGGAAAAGCCCCATGTAGCAGCTCCACAGTGAGCAAAGAGACTAAGTGCCCCTCAGCAGAGGCATGGGGAATGGGCCACATGCTGACAAGTGAGATGATCCTGCAAAAGAGTCAAGCCACACCAGCAAAAGAGGGGAGGGATCCTCTTTCCCCCACACAGGCACCCTTGTAGCTCCCTCTTACTCTTCAAACATAGCTTTCAGACACAGCCCTGGCCGTCCTGTCCCTGCTCACTCTGTGTCTGCATGGAATAGAGCTTCTCCCTTCTGATGGAAGAGCATCCTGGCCTATTTTCAGCAGGAATGCTGGAGAAGCAGGAAGATCATTAGCTGGCTCTGCCCCAGACAGGACCTGCTTTAATCAGCTCATGGGGGTGCCTGCACCCCTCATCTGATGGGAGAAGAGGAAGGACCAGGCGCTTCAGCCCTACACATTCCTTCCTCCTGCCCACCCCCAAAGACTTCTCAGGTACTACTGAGGACATCTTTATCTATCCACTATTGCTTTTGTGCCCTCTTCCAGCCCTGCCTGGCTGTCCTCCAGACATCAGTGGAGAAGAGACAGAGTATTCATTTTTTCATCTTCATATTTGCTTCCAACACCTTCCTCATCATTTAGAGACCATGCTGGAAATGGGGAAGAAAATTTAAAGACATAAAACCAGCTACACCAATTTACCCTGACACGTTTTCCAATTCATGTTCTGACAGCCTCCTTTCCAGCTCTGACTCCTACCCATTTGCCCCAGCTGAGCTCCCCAAGCTGCCTGCCCAACCCTGCTAATTCTCCCTCCCCACACCTGCCACTCCAGGCTGTGGATCCCCAAAGACAAAACCTCTTCCATGTGGCTCCTTGCAATACCCTGGTGGGATATAATCCTGTGAACCTTGGATCTCGGCCTCTTCCTGAGTGTGTCTGTGAATTAACACAAACATTTCCCAAGCAGCCACGTTACAGAGGGCAGACACCCTTCTTCCCAGGCATGAGTGAGCAAAAGCATGTGTGTGTGTGTGCGCGTGGTGTGTGTGTGCGTGGTGTGTGTGGACTGCACCCTGGTGATGAGCAATGAGTCTGCAGAGTTGAATCATTCTGTAACCTGCTTTGCATTTGATAAATAGCTTTCCATGATATTTCATGTATAACTACAGAGAGCTCTCCAAGTGGGTGTGTATGGTACACTGGCGTCTGACACATCTGTATATTTATTTAGTACTTTGTATATGGACTGTTTAGTTAATAAAAACCCAGACAGCCTGACTATGAGAAACTGGTGTTCTTCCTTGGGAATGTGATCCTTGTAACGGCTGGTGGGGTGACAGCAATAGCTCTCCATGGGTTGGAGTGGGCCAACTGGGAGATTGCACTTGGGGAAAAATGGCAGAGAGATGCTGGCTTCTTTGAAGCTGTCACTGTGGACCAAAGACCAGCTGCTTGAGGGTGCAGAAGAAGGGTACTTTCTCTGTGCTACTTTTCTTGAATAAAGTTGATTCAATGTTAGGAGTGCTTAATAAATGAGGAAATAGAAATCCAAGCCACAGCAAGCAAATGCCAGAGGAAAGATGTGAACTTTTCATCACTGCACATGTCTGTATCTGCTGCGTCAAATGGTCAAATCTGTATTCATTTGCTTGTCTCTTGTTGGGTAACTTGCATAATCAAGAATAGGAAAGGAGCTTGTAGGTATGTAATTCAGTTTGTGAAATGATGTCTTTCTGATGTTCTGAATACATGTAAAGTTTTTATTTGGAAGTAGAAACAATATCAAAACAAAATATCAGTGAAGGTGATGATGATAATAATGATAATAACTTTTAAACTTCCTGATGGTATGAGGCTATAATTTCCCTTTTTAGAGGATACTCTCCCGTGAGATTTTACATGGTGTGTTATGCTACCAAATACTCATATGCTCTTGGCAAGTAAACCCCTTCCTCAGGCACAGTGCTGTCTAGAATCAGTCAGCCTGGGTCTTCCCCACTCTGCCTACCAGCACTGAAGGGCAACACAAGGACATCTGAGCCTTCTGAATCCCTTGGCATGAGAAAGAGCCCTCCTAAGGACTGACTTTGAAATGTGTCATAGGCTAACTTGCCTTTTTCTAGTAAATTTAAAGTGGAAATGATGCTAACCCTCCCTCTTCTCCCTTCTATCTACACAGTCCACAGGTGTAACACAGAGGATGAGGGAGAAAACTCAAAGATGCTGATATAACATGAGAGAGCAGGCTCAGAAAAGGGTTTGTGAAGGCATGATGCAACTTGTTGACTTGCAGACTGAAGGTAGGAGGGATATGCTTGAAACAGTAACACACTTTCAAGAAATTAGCTTTTTGAGCAGATGTGGTGTCACTGATAGCTACAGTATGTCCCAGGATGATTCAAAAATGTGTTAAAACAGAGCCAGCTCCTCTGCTTCAGTGGAGTCTGGTGGAGCAAAGGAACAGGCTAACAGGAGAAACAGGAGTGAAGTGTGCTCTTATGGTGTGTTTTCCATATCCCAGACACTCACCAACTCCTTCACTAACTGCCACAGACCAGAAAGTGCCTCCCAGTGTGCCTTGGCCCCAGAGGCAGCAGAACTAGGAGGGATGAGAGACATCATCTGCACTCCCATTGAGTCAGGGCATGGCGATTTTCTTGATTACTTGGTTGTTACTGTGCATGCTGCTTGGCAGAGAATGAAAATCTCCTTCCACGGATTTACAGTGCCTTTTAGAGTAATTTTTTTAAACCTCTGTAATGACACAAATACTAATCTGCCCAGGGTTATTTTGCACTTGTTCGATATTAAGGCAGCTTTGTGTGAGAGCTCATTTAAATGCCAAAATAAATATGAATTTCTGTGGAACTTGGCACTGCTGAGTAAGAGGTGCTGCTGTGCTGCAGGTTTCTCACACCTCAGGAGAGACTTTTGGGAAAGCAGCAGTTTCCTCTCTCGTTATAATTGAGCTTAAACCAAACCAGTTGGCCACTTAGTCACACACACGCGTCCCAGGGAAATCCTAAACTGGTGGGGCCAGACTGACTAGACCCAAAAGGAACAAGTGAGTTGAGGAGGCAGGAAGGTTACCTGATCCTTGTGCTGTTTTTTCTTAAAATCTGCTCACTGGGAGGCCTGTAAACCCAGTAAGGCTCATCCCTGCCCTCTCTCCTGCACAGGGCTCCCTTGGTGGTGGTTGCAGGTGCGCTGCCTTTAGGGCCCCCTGGTTTCCGGTCCCTCCTCTGTCTGCTCAAGGAGACCAAAGAGCCAGAAATGTGCACACCAGAGAAGGGTTGGCACAGAGCACACCTGGATTATGAAAGCAGCCAGGATTATCAGGAGGCAGGATAAACTGCTGAACTTCAGGTCAGGGGTGTCATGGGAAAAGAGCAAAGAAGGACAAAAACACCATTTTGTCCCAGGACCTTCAGGGTCACCATCCCATGGCCTTGCCAGGGCTGTAGGGCTCCACGTGCCTGGCCAGGAGTGATCATGGAGGGTGCAAAAAAACCTTGGGGCACAGACCCAGGTCAGTGGTGACACAACTTGGAGTGGGGAGGAACCTTGCTGTGGTCATCTCCCAAATGCTCCCTGCCCCTTCTGGCAGCTGGTGCCAGTGCCACCCTCCCTAAACAAGATTTTTCTTTCAGAGGGATTCACCCTCTTCCTAGAAGTCCTGTAGCCCTTGCTGTGGCACAGGGGTCATGAGTCCCTCTCCCTCAGCTGGGGCCACACTCTCCAGGCTCACAGGGCCAGGGGATCACTTTAATCAGATCTGCTCCCCAAGGAACAGAATCACAGGGCCACGACTTGGATGTGGCAACTTTTGGTCCAAGTGTGCATGTTGCTCCTTTGCCAAAGGTCACTCACAGCAGGGCTGACAGTGCAGGTGGTGTGTCCAGTACCCAATTACAGCAGTCACCTTCTCCCATACAAACCCTACACTGTAGGTTTCATCACGCAGAACCAGAACCAGAGGTAGCTGAAGCAGAGCAATGCCTCCCATTTTCCTGGCCCTGACAGAGGCAAAGTGAACAGCTGGGAGCAGTCTCCTCTGGCCATCCCTGGCAGCTGCACTACGGCCTGTGAGCAGCACCTACAGGGCAACACTCAGGAGCAAGAGACAGCATTCAGCCCGCCCCACATTTCCACTTGCACTCTGCTCCTACACACACACACACACACAGACTCCTCAGGGACGGACTGATTTTGCAGCTTCTTAAAGACAAACATGAGATCTAAAAGCTGCCAGTGTGAAAGTCGTGTGGGTAGCACATGGGATGCCTCTTGCTCTATTCTGCCCCAAGCTCCCTTTAAAGTGTAAGCTCACACAAACGTGCAAGGAGCTGGTGGTTCTGAGAAGCCACAGAGTTCTTCCTTGCTTCCAGCTCTTCCCTACATTTTAGTAGATTTAGCAGTACTTCAGAGCCACTCAAAGGTTTTGGTCAGATGGGACTGCTGGAGAGGGCCCAGCCCAGCTTCTGCCCTGAACAAGGCTCACCTCAAAGTTAGACCAGTTTGAGATAAGCTTTGAATGTCTCCAAAAGCAGAGACCACACAGCTTTTCGGGGTCCATGTTCTGGTGTCTCACTGTTCTCATTGGGATTTTTTTTAAACCTGTGTCTAATCAGAATTTCCCTTCTTGTAACTTCTCTGTCATCCTTTGACCTTTCACTGTGCACCTCTGAGAGAAGTCTGGTCCCATCTTCTCTATAGCATCCATTTAGTTAATAGACAAGAGCACCTGGATCCCCCTTAGCCTTTCTTCTGAGGACTGAGCAGGTCCCTCAGTCTTTCCTCCTGGTGACATTGTCCAAGCAGCTCCCAACAGTCTCAATGGCTCCCCTGCCAGACTTTTTCCCCTTGAGCAAGCTCTGTAGCAGTGAGAGACCCAAACTGGACACGGTACTCCAGACAGAGCCTCCCAAGCACTAAGTAAAAGGAAATAACCACTCCCCTCACCTTGCTGACTTCATCCTTACTCAAACAGCCTGGTATGTGGTTGGTGTACATCGCCATAAGTGTGCATCTCTGGACAATGCCTTCTTCAGATTCATTTTCCCCAGCACCAGTTACTCCCTTTGCCCTGGAGGAGCTTGTGTGTTTATAAATAGAAGGGACTGAACAGTCCTGAGCTTCCCTCAGGGAGGTGGATTCTGACAGGAGCCAGAAACAGCACCCAAGGCCACTCAGCTGAGGGCTGCAGTGGCAGATGCCTCTCCTAGGAGAAAGCTCTGGAGAAGGAAACCCAAGAGCCCCTGCTCAAATTTGCCTGCATTCTGGGGCTCTGAATGCAAAGTGGAGGTGTGCCTCAGCGGCAGCCGGCCCAGCCCTTGAGTACCACTTGGTCTGTGTCACTGCACCCAGGCTGGGGTTGGTGAGCTGTTGGTGAGCAGCTGCACTCAGTGAGCTCTGGGGCACCCAGCCACGGGCACTCAGCTGCCTCTGCCCCAAGGCAGTCTCTGCCACTGCACTGAGCAATGCAGGACAGTGCCCATGAGAGTCTCTGCTGGGGGTCCCTGTCCCACTCCAGCCATCTCAGTCCCTGTGGGCCTGACACCTGTCTTGTCCCCTCTCCCTACCTGCAGCACACTTGCCCTTCTGCACCCAGTACTTTCCTACTTAGGATTCTTTTCCTCCCTTAAAGTCAACATGCCCTGCCACATGCAGTTTCTAGGGAAACTGGTGTTTGCTTTGCTTTTGCTATGGTGACGAGTGAAGCACTCTGCTAGCTGTGAGTGCCATTTTCTGCAAAAGACTTTCTGAAGTGCCAGACATTGAGCAGGAGCTGCCCTCCTGTCTGACCAGGCTGGTTTTATCTGTATCTATCTCCAGAGACAGCCAGAGCTCTGCCTGCCTGAGCGGTTTCTCCCATCAAACTGGTAACAGGTGCATTTGAGGAGAAAGCAAAGGCTGTGGCTTACAAAATGGGCATCTTGTTCTCTAACTAATTAGTCAAGAGCTGAAATAGAATGCTGTGTCTCCAACATATGCCACTGTCTGCTGTTTCTCTCTCAAAACAGTCCATAGTGAGGATCAAATGCTGAGATCTCTAATCATGGACAGAAAAGGACCTCAATAGCATCCTGGGCTCTGGTACTGCTCCTTGCTGTAAGAAACTATGTGTTCCTGCAAATCATCTCTTTACTGGTTTTGCCAGACTGATCAAGCACATTTGAATCTCAGAAGTTAGGCACTGAGGTGCTGCTCAGTGTCACTTGGTCATCCCAGGACACCCCTAAAATCCAAAAAGCAGGCTGTTCCTGCAGGCACTCTGGTTTTAGCAGAAAAACTGCCCTCTCCCACTGGCTGTTTGCCACGTTCTCTGCCCCTAACCCAGCCACCCGAGACTGGTGCCAAGGGAAAAATGAATGAGGCACGCTGGGTCCAGGAATGACTCCGGCACCCACCCGGGACCCACGGTGTTCTCCGGAGCAGTGGGCCACGTCCCACCGCGCTAACTCTTGCAGGATTGAAAGCAACCGCCTCGAAAACAGGGAGGAGGCCGGGTTTAGCTTTCTGGTTCCTCAAGGGAAGCGGAGGCAACGCCGGGAGGGTCGGTGGGAGGAGGGGAGCCGGCGGCAGGATCGGGAGGCTGCGGGCGGCGCCTCCTGGCGCTCCGGCAGTGGCCGCCGGGCGGCGCCCTTGCCCCGCGGAGCGGCCGCGGTG
>VWZW01001381.1:114580-345578 GCA_013397115.1 Edolisoma coerulescens | reverse complement strand
GGGGGCCGGTCCCGGCCGCGAAACGCGCTCGGCTCCGGGAAACCCCGCCCCGGGAGAGAAACCGCGCCTCGTCACGCCCGGGGTGTTAAAACTCTTCGCAGTAGTAGTAGTAATATTAATAATAATGACGTTATTTCATGGCCTTACATTGAACTTTGGTAAAATTTGCAATTTTGCTACCATGAAATGATTTCTTTGACTCAGCATGTTCCAATAACAAAAAAAAAATCCAAACAAAACAAACCCCCCCCCCAAAACCCCAAACAAACAAACAAACAAACAAACCCAACCAAGCAATTGTAACTTTCCAGCTGAAAAAAGAAAGCTTTTCCACCGTGATGTCCAGCTTGTTTGACACAGCAGCACAAAGACCTTGTCTCTGAACTCATTTTATTTTAGGTACAGTTTAGTTTGATTTCAACTAGCCTCCTCCTGACTGTCTGCACTTAAGCTGCTGGAGAGAAATGGTTGCCTGGAGAGGCTGCTGCCCATCCTTGGTGAGGTGTCTGTGGTCAAGGTAGATTGGTCAGCCCCCAGACCCTGCACTGCAGACTCCTGGTGCTTCACAAGGCCACAGGAGATGGGCGGTCGCTGGGGTGGGCAGCAGGCGGGCATGCTTTTGGCAGACTGACTGTCCAGGCAGAGTATGGCTCATCAGCTCTGCTCCCCATTCTGTCCAGCCTCCCAAATGGAGGCCACCAGCTTCTGGGCTTGCCTAGGTGGGACTATGCCAGTCAGAAAGCCAGGAGACCCCCAGTGTCAAAGCCTGTGGTATCTGGCAGCAACGCGGACAGGACAAATTTATTACACAAAGAAATATCAGGTTATCAGGTCTTTTTCCTTTCTCCTCCTCACCCACCATCATCATCACTACCGTGTACAGAGACTGTGTTGTGGTTCTCCTTCGTTATGTACAGACTTTTGGGTTAAAAATAAGCAAATGATTTGTGTGAGATGAGACATCGACAGGGCCAAGATTAAATGCCCGGTTCTTAAGCACAAGTCAGCTCACAAGCAGATGGAGTCACTGATGCAAGGATGTGTGTGCTGAGCCGCGGTATGCTCAGTTCTCCAGAGCACAGGCTGATGGAAGGACTGCGGGACAGCTGTAGTACTGCTTCAAATGACCTGAGAGCTGTCTACTCAGTTCTTGCAGCATTGCAGTGCCACTGGCACCCTCTCTGCTACCCTGCTCCTGTCCTAGGAGGACATCGGCTCCACTGCCCTCTGTGCTTTAGTGAACGAAAGCCGAACAAAAGCCTGTCCCGTGTGAGGACACGAAATCTGGAACCGTCCCTGTTTCACCGTGACATCGGATCTTCAGCAGCCAGGCGGGGGCACTGCGGTACCTGCATCCACCGTGAGCACACGGTGCCGTTCCTGCCGAGTTACCCAGAACGCACGGAGATACACCATGAACCATTTCTAACCTATTCAAAGCGTTCGAGTGAGTTCACACCAGATCAGTGCTTCGTTTCTTGGTGGTGATCACATTTTTCATCCGACAACAGAAGCTCTAAAGCCAGATTTACCGAGACGTCTAGCCCTGGTTCTAGCTACAAGTGCTTTTTTCCAAATCCTGGGACAAGTGGGGTGGGAGGAGGCAAAAGTCCTCTCTCTGCAAGTTTCATTATGAGTTTTGCCTTCTTTTGAATATCATTTGTCTTTATTGTCTGGCAGTACTCTCTAAAAGGGGAATCAATTTTATGGAATGAACGAGGAAACACTGAAAGAAGCTGCATGCTCCTTTACAGGATCCCAGAGATGAAACCTTTGCTAGTGTCTCACCTGATCTCTCTTTCACAGTGCACTCTTCAAATGTAGTCAGCTTCAGGAGCATGCTCTGCCTCCAGCTGTGCATACAATGCTCACAGTGAAATTAATAGAAGCATGATGATACATTTGAAGTGAGAATATTGGGGGGAAAGTTAAATTCTTGCGGGTACAATCAATGGCAAAAAGTTTCTTTGACTTTAGTTCTCACCTTAGAGACATCTATAGGTCTAAGCGTGTAAGGAATCATTTTTATGGGTGTACGTGTCTTAGCATAATCCTAAGAAATAAAAAAACCCCATGAACTTGGAAATATATAAGGATTTTAGAGACATGTCTTTGTGGCCTCCCTCTTAACAGAGATTTGTTACTGTGTTTAATCCCACTGTCTCAATCCCAGTCCTACCCTGGGGAATGGAGAATTGTTTTTGTTGGGTGGGATCATCACAATACATGCGGACAATTTGCATTGGTGACCTTAGATCTGCTATTCAGAAATTCTGCTGTTATGTTTTCGATGTGTCTCTTGAGTTGCTGAGAGTCCTTCAGGAGGTCTTCCACATGTTTATCCTTCCATCATACTAGCATGATGGGGAAATGATACTTCCTACATTCAGGGCAGAAGGTGAAGGTCAAATTTTCACTGTGCCTTGGTGATTGCTCACCCACACGCCCAGGTAAGTTGCTGTGTGTCATCCAGAAAAGAGACTCAAACCTGGGCTGCTTCCAGGCAAGGACTCAAACTACAGGAAGTGGTGGGAATTACCACCCCTGAAAGTGTTCAAAAAACCAGCAGACGTGGAACTTCATGGTATGGTTTAGTGGGCATGGTGGCATTCAGTCAAAGGACTGATCTCAGAGGTATTTTCTAACCTATATGACTCTGTGATACTGTGCCCTCCTTCCTCTCCCTGCAATGGAGATGATTTCTGGATAATCACATGTGTCTACAGCCCTCTGGCTTAACTCAGAGGTGACTGCAAGGGAGCCAGGGGCTGATAAGCAGCAGCTTCTGCAAACACACATCATCTCACACACAGGCTAGGTCCACAGCTGAGACAGTGGCTCACGGTTACCTGGGCAGTGATGGACACCAGTCCAAACCAGAAAGTCCATTGTCTAACCTGGGAGCAGGGGCTGATTACAGCATGGACTTCCTGGCTCCTTTTCCAGTTTCCTGAGGAATAACTCTCATCATTGTGTATCCGTGAGGTGAAGCTAGGCAGCAAAAGATCTCAGACCTGAAACCGCCCCAATTTCTTTAAGGGTGGAAGCAAGAGGGACTCAGTGGATTGGTGGGAAGCTGAGCAGGGGGACTGTGTGTCCCCTCTTGACTCACCCCTGCAGGGCAGTGGGCAGCACAAAGCCTGAGGGCCTACAGCAATCGGATGTGGTCCCTGTGGGTGCAGTGCTGCCTTTTCCACCGTTCCATGCAGCTGCTGTGGCCACTTTCACAGCAGGTGAGCATTGATCCTTGACATGCCCCGTCCCTGCAAATCTCTCTGCATGCAGAGAGCTGAATAACTTCTTGCATAAGTCGCCTCTCCATCCATTAGAACAGCCTGAGCCCCAGCAAAGCTCCCACCAACCTCTGGTTTACCGGACAGAGGGGCCAAACAGGTAGGACAGCTCTCCTGAGCAGCAGCCTTACTCAGAAAGGACACTATTATCAAGTATAAGGTTTAAGATCCCTTCCTGGAGGAGGATGCCCTCTCACCTAGCATTCCTCATCTGCTTAAATGGAAGCCTCTGTAGGAAGAAATGAGGAGGGTCAAATCATCTGGATGCTCTCAGGGCATGAAGTAAGGGGATGCTTGGGATAGGTCTTCACATTCAGACTGTCCTGTCATCCCTGGCACTGACTGATTTGCAAACCAAGCACAGAAGCTCGGTGCAGCCCACACTGGTAGCTGGACTCCAGGATCTCTGTGGACTCTCCACTCCAGTGATAATATTTGGCCTGTCCTGCCCTACCAGCTAGATGAAGCAAGAGCAGTTTCCAGGAACAAGCTGCTTGCCTGCCACTTCTGCTGTGTAAAATCATCCAGCAGCATCTTGCTGCAGAGATTTCATAACAGGGAGGAAGTCATGGGTTAGCGGCACTTGGTCAAGGGTTTCTCTGGCTGCAGCTACGCCTGGCTGTAGCTCCCGATCCTTGTCTCATGAGCTGGACCAGATTTGCAATCATGGACAGACATCAGGGGGAATGGGAGCATCTCCCAGTCAGGCAGACTGACCTCCTGTCTCCCTGGCAGGACAGCTGAGATGCAGCTCCCTGCACCCAAACCATCCATCCTCCCATTACACCACGGCCTCCTCCTTGGTGTCCATCTGTCACCCCGGCCGAGGGGAGGAGAAGAGCGGGAGTGGAATGCAATCCTGTCACGTTGTGCTGACAGTGAGCATTCATCCTTTGCAGCTTCCTCTGAGCATCTGTAGCACTGCTTTTCCTGTCTCAGCTCCGTCCAGCTCTGCAGGTGAATTCCTGAAAGGGCTGTGAACTAACTGTGCTTTCTAAAGACCTGAAGAATGAGGACATTATTTACTTTGGTTGTCGATGGGCATCAAATGGTGTGAAAGAAATGTATGCCTCAACTCCATCACTATCTGGGACCAAAATAACAGATAAAAGGAGAAAATCTGTGGGAGCTATCATTATATGGAGTTGCCATGGAAATAGCATGAGAGAACTTGGAGGAGAGCTGACACACCATGTCTCCAGGAGGGCATAAATCTCCAGCTAGCCTCACTCCTTTTTATCACATTAACAGGCAATATTTTTTGCTTCAGCGAGAGGTGGGAAAACATCAAAGCACAGTTCTGATATTTTTGTCTATCCCTTGATTTCTCTGATGAAGACCTCCCTGACCCCTCAAGAAATAGAAAAGTGAACCCTAATGCTATTGGTAAGTTGCCCTAGAAACCATTTAATAATTTCAGTAAAATGGTAAGAGGGATGTAATTTTCCCCAGAAAATATTACTGACTTCTCTGAAATCCTATTAAAAAACCCCCCTCATTAAAAATGTACTATTCTAAGAGTTTTTTCAAATAAAAAAAATATGCATTTCATTAAAAAGGTTTTTTAAATGCTGATTTCTAAGGAAAAGCATTACGATTTGAAGGATCTCAGCATTTTGGTGAAGTTGCTGTCTTGTGCCATTGCACTATTCTGGTAAGCCTGTTTTATTCTCTTCTCCCAGTTGCCAAATCCCACTTTTAATTTTCCTAGTCCCCCCTGATCAGGACAGGACAACCAAGTCTGCTCATCCATTATATCCTGAGACATCACAAACACAGCTCTGAGGCGTGACTTTGTTGTACAGGGGTGGCATCCTCCCGCACACAAGTCCAGCTCTCCACCCTGCGCTTCCCAGCAGGCCGTGGGTCACTCCCCTGGTGGTCAGTCCCCACTCAGGACTGTCAGTGGTGGCTGTGGCAATCTGACCCAGAGTAAACCATCACTTGGATGGTGGCATCCACCTGCACCTGAGTACAGGTGTGCAAGTGCAAGTGAACAAAACCAGTTCTGTTGCTAACAAGGCCTCACATTTTGTTCTGCTACATTATTGCTCCAATTTTGCAAGAAGTTTTCCCAGGATATTGGTTTCCCAGCCCTATCTTCCACCCTTTCCTAGGGCTTAGGCTGCTACAGATTGTGACTGAGCCCCTTTAGAGGCAGGAAGGACCCTCATTTAAAGAAAGAAAGGAGGGAGGGGAGAAGGGAGGAAGGTCTCTTTTGACACCTGCATTTCTAAGACAAGTCTTACAATTATCTAAGAACAAAACTTGTGTTAAGTTCTTGTTGATTGTTTGTCTCTTTGCTCAGCATCAATTTAAGATAAAATTATACACATAATTTTATAAATGCTATTTATAAAGCTGTGGATACATATTATGCATATTTTGTGCCAAAATGAATTCATTTTTACCCCTAAGAAATGACAAGTCCCAAACACTGAATAATTCCACAGGGGCTATTTTTAAGGCACTTGGTGGTGCATTTGTTGCTGAGTAGCATCTCTCTGTCTATAGCCATGGGAATAGACACCATTTTTAGCTTCTCATAATTCAGGAGCTGGATTCAGTCCAGAAGAGTTTGTCACAACAGTTTGAAAGGCTCTTTATGATAAATGGATTTGTGGATTATGGGATCAAACATTTCAGAAAACAATTGTGCTTACCTTCATATCAGGACTGTCTGGGGAGCTCGTATTCATCCCCTTGCTACATCTCCCCAGAGCAGGAACTGCAGTCACAGGGAAACTCTCTGTCTGGGTGGAAGTTCCCAGGACATTTTCCTCATCTCCCTAGTGTGCTTGGTTGTACCTTGCTGCTTTCAGCAGTTATCTGGAAGCAGGTGCCTCCAGTATTGCTTCAGGATTGTTATTTTCGTGTGTTTCTTTCCAAGGAAAGGGAAAACATCCAGAGCCTTTTCAAATGCTACTGCCTTAGCATCAGGAGTGGGTGTAACTTGAAAGATGAAACAAAAATCCCTGTCTGTAGCTGCAATTTTTTGCTACATTATGTGCATTCTGGGCTTCCATTCAAAATAAACAAAATTTTAAAGGCCAAAACCTAAATCATACGCTTCAGAAATAAGCTCGCATTTTTCTCTCTTATTCAGAAATAGCATCATCATGAGGAAAAATAAATGAACTCCTGTTGCCTGTTAACAAACCAGCTCTGTGGAGAGCTGTCTCCACGACTCCCCTGGCTCAAGACCTGGCCTTCATTCCTGGATTCAGAGAGGTGCCTTGTGCAGCCATTTAGAAGTGGTGCAAACCATACCTGCACCTGAGAGGCAAAGTGGGGAACAGGGCACTGCCTACCCCACATGTGAGCAGTGCCACTGCCATGCCCAGTGAGATGGGAGAGGTGTGGCATGAAGCTAAACAGGGGTCAACACACGGGCAGATCAACAAATACACCGGGGAGGAACAAAACCACACCTGGGCACCCCGTGTGCTTGAAACTGCACCCATTTTTTCCATCTCTATTTGCTCCAGGCCCTGTCACCCCATTTGGATCAAAACCTGCAGGACTGCTTTCATCATTTTGAAATCAGCTGGGCAGGTTTCCAACTGGAGGATGCTTTAGACCAGGTTCCCAAGACACAATATCTCATAAAATCATAAAATTGTCATTTCTGTTTCCCTCCCTGCCTTGGGACAGGGAGGAGTGCTCAGAACAGTCTCAGCTGCACTTGGTGCCTCATGATTTCGCCCCTCCAGGGAAGCAGCGCCAAAGATGTCCTCAGAGGAAGAGCATTGCTTTCCACAAAGGCGTGTACCAGAGCCTTGTGCAAAGCAGATGGCAACACAGCCGGGGGAGAGTCATGCAGGGAATTTCCAGGGAGATCTTTGTTCCCTGGGCCCTGCCGTAGGGAGGAGACATAGTCTGTCTCAAGGCAGGGCTGGAGAGGCTGGGAGGAACGTCTGGTTCCTCCTCTGTGATTAACTGTGCTGCAGCCATCCCGGCACAAGCCCTACTGAAAGGGGCTCCTCAGTCTCCCTGCCAGCATCCACCAGGGCAAAGGGCCAGTGCGGGAGGTACGGTGCACCGAAGGCACTGCGTTCAACCAACCCACCCTCACACCTCCCTTCCCGAGGCAGCACAACCGAGGCATCAACCTTCTCCTTCCTACACCTCCACAGGAGTTCTTCTTGCCCTCCAGCCTGGGTTTCCCACACAGAGGTATTGGCGTGCAGGCGTGTCGTGGTTTAACCCCAGCCAGCAATGAAGCATCACACAGCGGCTCGCTGACTCGCCCACCCTGGTGGGATGGGGAAGAGAGGCAGAAGAACAAAAGTGAGAAAACTTGTGGGTTGAGATAGAGACAGCTTAATAGGTAAAGCAAAAGCCTCGTGTGCAAACAAAGCAAACCAAGGAATTAATTCACCACTTGCCATGTGCATGTAGGAGTTTCAGCCATCTCCAGGACACCAGGGCTCCATCACATGGAACAGTTCCTTGGCAAGACAAATGACATCACTCTGAACATCCCCCTCCCTTCTTCCCCCCACTTTATAAGCTGTGTGGCACCATATGGAATGGAATATCAGCTGGGGGTCAGATGTCCCAGCTGTCTCTCCTCCCAGTTTCTTGTGCCCCCCTGGCCTACTTGCAACAAGAAGCAGAAAAGGTCTTGGCTCTGTGTAAGCCCTGCTCAGCAATCGCAACAACATGCCTGTATTATCAACACTGTTTACAGCACAAATCCAAAACACAGCCCCACACCAGCTACTATGAAGAAAACTGACTCTATCCTAGCCAAAACGCTCACAAAATGGAAGCAAGGTATTGGAAAATGAGAGGCATGGTAATTACCCCAAAGAAACACCACTGCAGTAACCACCCCCTTCAAAGTACCCAGACTAAATAATACTGCAGTTCATGAAAGATCCTTCAATGAGCCAGCACATGTTGATTTGGAAAGATGTTCCTTCACAAAGCTGAGTCATAAAGAAGATTGAGAAGGTCTAAAATCAGTGATTAAACAGCTAGAAAGATCTACCAGCAGGGGAGTGCCCAAAATTGTCATGCTGTACACTACCTTTTACTTCAATTCTTTGCTTTAAGTAAAAGGCTTCATTTATTTCATTTGTCTGGGAACAATGCATTTCAAATTTCAGATCTCCTCTTACTCACAGCAACATTCAATTCCGTTGATCTTGTACTTCATCAGTTGTGTGGGAAGGTGTCCGAACTTTTTTGTCTAATCAGAGAATTCACTTCAATTGCTTTTTCAGACTCCAATTAGGAAAGGCCTTAAATTAAACACTAGGGATATAAGAAAAAATGAATAAGATTTGAAAACACTGGAAAGATACTCAAGGGAGAATAGTTGCCATGGCAATCCTTCTCTGTTTCCATGTGCTGAAGAAGACATATCCCCAACACGAACGTCTCCTAGAACCCACCTAACTTCCAAGGCCAGGCACGGGTGGGGTGGGTGGTTCAGCTGCCCACATGGCACAGACTGGGCTCTGCTGTCCCACCACAAGGAGCCCCAGAGTCAGGTCACACTGCCAGCGTCCCATTGCACACCCAAGGTCACTCAAGTCACAGTGCAGATCAGGGTGCTGCAGCACATGGTATATTTCAGGATGTGGTTTCTGGGATCTTTCACTTCCACTGGTACTTATAAAAATCTGCACCTTAGGCTTCTCAACCCAGTTTTCTCACAGGCACTGCACAGAACATATGTCTCTGACTTCCCCGGGACCTTGATGATCAGTCAGACCTCACACTCAGTCTAAGAACAGTGCAGCTCCTTCCACCCCAGTCACTCAAATTTCTCTTCGCGGGGGTGGGCAGCAGTGAGGGGTATGGGAGCGGCATGCACCCAACTCTCACCTAGGTATGGGGTCTGGGTGTAGAATTAAGCAGACAGGTTCTCAGGAATCAAGCAGTATTTGCACTGACCCATCTTCTCCAGCAGCTCCCACAGAGGACTAGAAAAAAAGCATCTGCCATGGCTGAAACCTGTCTTGTGCAACGGATTCTGCTGAGAGCAAAGCAGAGATTATGAATGAGCTGACAAAACCAGCCTGCTGTTGGCATAGGCACCGAGCAGAGACAGAGTAGCTATGCTGGAAGTGTTTCATCCATTACTGTCAGAGAAGTCACTTTTACCACTGATCCCGCTCTAATAAATCATATTGCCAAGCAGTTTTATAGAGGCGTTATACATCCAAAGCTACTTATGGTCCTGTTAAAAGAGATGCATTTCTTTTTAGCTCAGTGTGGCTGAAATGTTTTCACAGAAGAAAGAGAGCTGCTGCTCAGAGTGCTGTTCTAAAAGAGGTATTATTGTAATTACAGTAGAGAGGGACGACGTGAGCTAGGAGCCACAATCTTCCTGCTCCGACCCGTCGCCTTGGGGCAGCATTGCAAAACTGAAAATTTGCGACCATAAGCACAATAGCTGCTCGCACACTCTTTGCCACGGGGATTGATGAAAATGGGGAAATAATGATGTTACTTCCTCATTCACCATAAATCACCCATCCCCTCAAAGTGACTGGGGTATTACAAGTCTGGCAAGATGTATATGGACAACTTAACCAATTAGCTCTTTTATAAAGGCTGTCGTCTTCTTAATGCAGTGTTAGATATATTCAGGCATGTGTCTACAAAATAAAGTATTTCTTTTTGAAGCTAACAAAGCTCTCATTTTAGCAGTCTTAAAACTTCAGTCTGCAAAAGTTCACCCTGTGGCTGCATTCACTCTAGTGAGTTATTCAGTGACTACAGAAGCCAAACAATAGATCAAAGTAGCTGGTCTACATATGCACTACATATACATACATTTATACCCATATGCACGTACATATCTATATAAATGTATACGGTTTGCCACCATTAATACCAGCAGGGAAATTCCTTACTAACAAGTGGAGTAGCTTAGGAAGGTTGTATATCCAGCACAGCTAAATCTACATGGCACGTGTATAATTATGCTTTTAAATTTGGCTCTGTTTAAATGCAGCCCTTCCCGTGGCCAGTCCTATCGCCATCACACCGCTGCTTTGCATAGCACTGGGAGGGACCTGCCCAGCTGCTAATAAGCAGCAAGGGCACTCCTGTCGCTGGAAGGCAGAGGTAATTGCCGAGGCCACTCCCCCGCTGAGCCTGTCCAGCCCAGCAGGAAGCACAGGCAGCTGCGGAGCTGTTCTACTGCGCTGACAAGCGAGGCGATGGGGAGGGGGCCACGGGCAGCAATGCAGCCTCTGATGCACAAACCCTCCACATCCCAACAGCCCAGCAAGGCGACCTCCGGCAGCGCTGAGGGGCCTTGGCAAGGAGAAGCATCCACCTTTCAGTTTCCCCTGCACTGTCTTCTCAAATCAACACACAACAGGCAACGTCAAGATGCCCTGTCGAACAGCTGAAGAGCACCAAAATCCCTCCATTTCAGCATTCACTTGAGACAGAAAAGGACACTGCACAGGCACATAAGACAAGCAAGGAGTTCTCTAGGCAATCTGCTGCCCTCTAATCTCTCAGAGAACAAATACTGCAGGGGATGGAGAAAAATTTTGTTTGTTTTAACATCAGTTCAGGAGCCAATTGTGTGTAACACAGTGTCTGTGCAACCCACGCCGGCCGTGGGTCAAAATCCAGAATGCACCTCTGACTTCCGGCCCCAGCACAAAGAGGTGGCTGGAAATCCTCCAATGTCAACAGCAACTCTGGCTGTCCAAACAAACCTTCACTTGCAGTGACAGAGGCATATCAAAAAGCTGACTGACCCAGCTGCCTGAGGAGCAGAGAGACAGCCTGCTGGAAACCCTCAGACAAAGAGCATTTCTACCCTTCCATAACCAAGAAAGGACAAAAGGATGCCATGGATAGTAACTTTACCTTATTTTAGAAAGCAACCTGACAAATGCGTGGGATAAAATCTAGCTGGGTCCACCAAGCACAGTAACAAAAATCCCTGAGCCACATTGTACTAGAGACAGGGAAATATTTAGAGGAGGTAATCTTGTCTCAGGTGTCCACTACTGCCCATCACAGGGACAGGGCACCAAGCTGGAGGGACCTCAATGGGACAAAATGTCTAACATTTCTGGATCGTACATCGTGTCGAAAATCAGCAATGAGTATTTGCCTGAACATTCACGTGTTCACTGCCTGTGAACCCCAGCCACAGGAACACATAATTTTCCTCAGGTGAGCAGGCCCCTTGTTTCTACATTAACACAAATATATCACCCAAAGCCTCTCAATGGCTGGAACAAATGAAGATTACTTCATCAGCTCCTGTCTCTCACAGTCAGATAATGCAGGGCCACACCAGGATACCTAAAATAGCGATTTATTGGAAAAAGCATTATGACTATTTATAAATGCTGTGATGTGATTAGTACCCCAAACAGAAAGATAAACTGGCAACCTACAGTCTAGCAAATCAACAACTCCCACTGAGCTCACAAAGTCAGTGATCAGCACAGAAGTTGCAAATCACAGTATTATATTTTATTTATTTCAAAACTGTAGAAAATGCAGACAGAACACTGGCATCTTTGTGTGTACAGAAAAGGCAATTCAGTTTGCATAAGGCTTTGGCATCATTTAACAATGTTTATGAAATTCTATCCTGCCTTCCTGAGGCAAAAGGCCAGTAGCAGGGCTGCACAGGCAGAGCCTACAGATGTTTACTCTCAGTGTTGGGTCTGAAGCTCTCACTCTCTGCTCAGAGTGTGTGCATTTTATAAAAGAACCCCACCATGCTGCTGAGATGTGCGGCTCTGTATATACCAGGTTTATTATTGGCATCCCTAACATCTGAGATTTCACAAGATAAATTTTGAGAAATTTCAAGGTTTTGATTATTGAAGGACATTCACCACAGGCCACCAGACCGTATCCACAGTCTACACACAAGTTCCAAAATAAACCTGGGAAGGCATAAACTGGATAACACTGTGCCCCTCCATTCCTCACCCACATAGGTTAAAAAAATCTGGGACATGAACGGCCCCTTTGGACTCAGGTACAAGCTTAATATGGCATTTGCTGCTTCAAAAATTCTTTCAAAAGCCTAATTCTTTGTCTTGATTTCTCTTTTGATTCTTCCTCCCCTGCACTGCAATCACTAACCACAGCCAATAGCTTTTCCCCTGTTGTTGTTGTTGTTTGTTTTTTGCTTTATTAAATGATATCTGCTCTTTTTACCCATCCTGAACTAGCTGCTCTTGAAACTCTCGTGAAGTCCACAGCAAAGCTCTTATACGGCTCAGCAAGAGAGAAAAGGAAAGCACATCAAAACCTCAGGTTTTCTGCTTTTACTGCTGAGATTTGTTCTCAGAAGGCAGGCGCACGTGCAACAGCTTGACCAGCCAGAAGCCAAGGTGCCATCTGACAAGTGTCTCTCTCAGTTCCAGGGGAAAATGGCTTTTGGAAAGCACCTGACCTAGGGGGCACTTCACCACCAGAGGACCACACCTCTTTTAGTGCAGGTAACAAATTATACAGGTACCCACAGTAGCATGGTGCAGGAGTGTTCCCAGTGAGGGCTTTCTGCTGTCTCCCTGGCAGAGCCAGCCAAAATGCTGGTTTGATGCCTGACATTTCAACACTGCCACTCTTCCTGAAACATGACCCACACTTGCTATTGTATTTTAAGTTTCCAAAAGGCTACTCAATATTTGACCCAAGTCCCTGTTTTCCAGAACAGCCATGTCTTCCTTTTCCTCCTCTAAAGAAAACAGCTGGTCTGAGTAGCCCTTCAAAAATTGACACCTCGTAAGAAGTTTTTTAAATTGGCACCCATGGTAGTTTTACTATATGTTCACTATTCTTCAAATGCACCCTCAGATCACAAGTAATAAGCATCTGCCTTCTTCCCAGCCCTGGATTTCTCTACTTCAATTAGATAACCACACACATTTCTGCTTTGGCCCTTGCATAGGCTAGTTTTAAAGAAATGTTACACAAAAATAATAGGAAGGGGAAGAAATGATCTTGAGGTCTCCAAGTCACATTGTCCAGCTGCTAGCTGAGATCAAGACATAGAACACGCCAAAACATCTCTCTTCAAACAGAAGAAAGCTGCAAACAGAACCTGCATCTTTCTCTAAATGACATTTCTCAGACAGATGACAGAAGCGTTGATCTTCTGCACACTCTGAATTAACGTAAAGGATGCTTATTTTCACTATGCTGTGTTGGCAGCAATGCCCGTGTCCCTTTAGACTGTTTGTGGAACGGCAAAGATAAAAGCAGCATTTTACAGCTGCAGCAAACTGAAGCAGATAAAAAAGTCTCTGTATGCACTTTTGTCATGTTCCCCTGCCCATCTCAGGTGAGACTAATAGTCTGCCTCGACTTGGACGTGACTCCTGTCAGGCACCAGCCAATTAAGTACTTTTGGCTTTCTCAGCACTGAACTCTAGAAGCACAAAGGAGACAAAAACAAGCCATGGAGAGATCAAGAGAGTCTATGTGGCTGAGGACGTGGTCTGGAATGAAGGAGCAGGACTGTCAGGAGGGTCAGCAAGTGTTCTTCTAAAATGACTTTTATGGCCCATAAAAGACTAAGGCATAGGCATGGAGAAAGGCAGTTACAGTTTTTTGCCTCTGCTGAATTATTAGTTTATTTTAAAGGGGACAGGGACATAGTGTGGGGAGGTTATCAGTGCAAGGCAGCACCACGGGGAGCCAGATGTTCACTCCTTCACAAACCAGACCTCGTTGCGGCGTCCATAAGGCTTCATAGGGGGGTCATAACCATTGCACAAGTAGAAATCCTTGTGGTATGCAGCATCACTGCCCAGAGCAGCCTTCAGCTTGGCAGCATAGCTCACGTAATCTGCCTCCTTGGCATAGCCACCAAACTGCCTGCAAAGAAACCAGAGAGGTGGTGAGCTGTCCTGGCAAAGCACAGAAAGGAAGAGAGAGAGAGCAATACACAGCCACAGTATATTTAGACATGCATTTTGATCCAGGTCCTGCCACCACGCACTGTTCACTGTGAACCAGCACACTTCACCTGTGACAGATGAAGTCTCACAGGTGACACAGCCAAGGTGCAGTCATCCATTGGCAGACCCCAAAGGGATCCCCCCAAACAGCCCCATGTATGTCAGCCAGCAGAACGGCCCTGCCCTGTGAATCAACACCGTATCAGAGAAACGACTTTCTAAAACACAAGGTTATCTCCAAGTCAGCTCAGCCCACAGTCCTCACCAATGCTGTCAACAACCATGTTCACTGTGGTGTGAACAACCATCTGCTGGAAGCCAGATCACGAAGGAAAGCCAGACTCTAGCTAGCCCAAGAAAAAGGGGAGGTAGGAACAGACAATTGGCAATTACAGACCACGATGCTATTTAAAAGGGGTGGGCTGAAATGGGTCTGGTTTATGTCGACCTCCCACCAACAGGAACTGTTTCCACATCAGCCTACACCTCACCACCCTCCCTCAGGGCTAACATTTGAGACAAAACAGGCTGACACTGCAGAAGTGGCCCCCGCCCAGAGCAAAGGCCAAGCAGCAGTCGGAGGCAAGAAAGAAGCCAGTTAAGAGTCAGCCAAAATAGTTCAAGAAAGTAGGCAGGGGAACCTCCAAGGGGTAAAGACAAGGTGAAGAGCTTATTGCTATTGTGATGCTAGTTTGAGTCCAGGCTGTCAGTCAACAGCCGAAGACATTCAAAGGTGATTTGAAGCAAGGCAATGGCTGCTTGTTTCCATGGTGGGGTCTGGTATGAGTCCATCTGAATGAGGCTTCAGTTGACAGTTTGATGTGAACCACACCAAAGAACATTCTTAATGACTATGAACAATCTGGAACCCAGAAAGTGGGAAAAACAATAGATTCATACAATAGAAATGGCACAGCATCTTTCAGGGCTAGCCTCCACACTTGTCTACCCAGTGGAAAAAAATCCATATTCCCAACCAGTGCAGCATGATCAAGGGTAAGAAATGGCATAAAACACCTGTCTTCAGTCTAGTCTTCTCCTTCACATGCACCCCTTGTCCAGCAAGTCACCTGGTAAAACAACCACTGCTCTTCAGAGCACCCTAAAGAGCTCAGCACTTGGGCCTGGACATGCCAGGATGCATTCCTTACGTGGAATAAATGGTCATCCCCTCTCTCTCTTCAATCTTAATGCTTTCATCGGTAGGACAAGGTGGGTTGGCTTGAAACTGACTCGGGATCCGCAGAGAGACTTTCACCTTCTGCTGAAAGGAGCCATCTTCAGCAGGAAAAGCAGTGATGGAGACAGGAGCAGTCATGCCCATTCCAAGCCCTGAAATAGACACACAGACACTACTAAAGAAGTCTAGGTTCTCAGGAACTCACAAAATTAACAGGGAATTCACAGAAGCTAGTATTAGTTTTAGAAAGCTCCTCATATGAGCTCCTTGTCGGGAGTGGGCTCTTCTGGGGAAGTGGAACAGCCGTCATCAGGCTTCTGCTTGGGCCAAGCTCTCTCTCCACACCAGGACCCTGGGAAATAAGTGTCCCAAGTGACCTCTTGAATGCTTTTTATTAATGGTGCTGCTTTTGTGGTTCTCTGAGACACTTTGTTCTTCTGACAAATCAGCTGTAAGACAGCAGGGTCTGTAGCTCCAGGGCAGGCCAGCAGCACATATAAATCCACAACAGCATTGAAATGAATACTATCTGCACTTAGCCATGAGCCCACAGCCAATACTGGGTGACAGGAGCATTCTCTTTAACCCTTTCAAATGCTTCCAGACATCCTACAAGTTCCAGTGCCTCAAAACTCAGTGCTGCCATGGCTTTCAGCAGGACTGTCCATGCTGTCCACACTCCAGGAACAGCATGCTTTTTTCCCACTCATTAGCACCAAGAAGTACCATATGGCACTGAAGACCATTTTCCTTTACTCTTCTTGCAGTAGTAGGGAACATCTAAACCTCATGATCGGGCAGCCACAAAAACAGTTGTGATCAAGCCATCTCTCTCATTTATTTTCCTCTCATGTCATACCTGTGTTTGTGTCACATGTTATATAGAAGGCACCCTTTCTACTACAGCAACAGTGATCATCACCTTTCCAAAACATGTTGCTGCAAATGCCTACTGCATCCACCTCCTACTCCCATGGAGACTACACTAATCCCTCTACTAGATCCTGGAGAAAGGTGTGCAGGAAAGGTGTGCATGTATATGCCTCAGAGCTACTCTGCAGTCTTCCCCTGCTATGAAGGGTTAAATGGCGCACACTTTAGTAAAACGAGAATCAGAAGCAATCACCTGGAAGCACTGCCATAAAACATTACGAAATACCATTTAAAAGGAAGTTCATTGTTCATTACCCTTTAATGAATAAAAATAGCCAGATAAAATATCAAGGTCATAACTGTTATTTCACTGCCCACAAGGGCACATCATAGAACTGAAGTGTCCCAGATACCCTGGATTTCATCAGCTACTGCTCACCCAGGGAGCTGTGACAGATACATATCTGCCTGTCCTCAGGTTATCCCAGCTGCAAGGTAACTCATTCCTGTTTAAACAAATAATTTTTGAGATTTCACCCTGAAACAGAGATGGGTTATAAGCGGACTCATAGCATGAGTTGGCTGGGCACAACTTACCTATGGCAAGTTTACTTTTCCCAGTGAGGGGCTATCCCCATCAAAGACCCCCAGCGCCAGGAGCCACAAGCTAGGCGGGCCTGCAGTGCCATCGCCTCCATCCATCCTGCTTTCAGCAAGCTTCAGCCACAAGCCCCGCGGGGCAGGCAGCATCTCTCACCCTTGTCGTTGCTTCCTCCGACGTACTTGAGGAGCTTGACTGCCCCTTCCTTCGAGGCTTCGTCGAACGGCTTCCCCACCAGCTCCACCGCCGCGAACTTCCCGCCCTCGCACGCCCTCTCCTCGTAGCTGACCTGATCCTGGGGAAGGAGATGGGGATGGAGGCGCTGCCAGGAGGAAGGCGCTGCCCGGGGGTGATACCCGCGTTCCCTCGCAGCGCCTCAGCCGGCCCCGCTGGCAGAGCCCCCCGGGGAAGGGCGCCGGCCGCCCGCCCCGACACAGACAGACCTTCTCGCCCTTGCTCAGCAGGCGGTAGGGCCATGCCTCCACCGTGCTCAGCAGCGAGTTCTTCACCATGCCCANCGGGGCGGGGGCGGCGGCGGCGGCCCTGGAAGGTGAAGTAATGGAGGGCACCGACAAGTGTGGGGAGTCATGAAGTGCGGGAACAGGGGGTATTCATCTCTGGGAGACGGGAAGTACGAGAGGGAATGTGAAAGGAATGAAATACAGGAAAAGGGAAGTACTGGCAAAGTGTGTCATGCGTAGCGTGGAAGGGCACCGTGCTCCTTGAACTGCAAAATCTTGACCTCTTGTCTTTTTGGGTTTTTGGGATGTTTTTTGGTTTTTTTTTAAATAAACAGAACTAAAGGGGAACATAGTTGTCTTTTAGGGAAGTGGTCTATGTCGCTGGATATCGTAAGCTTTAGGTGAGGGGTAGATTTTAGAAGCTCCTAATGATATTTGATCTCCCTCCACTGACCACCCAACTGGTCACCTTTGTTTAAAAGTTCCGTCCAGATTCCTTCCCAGAAATACATGTAAATGACCTCAACAGAGAGCTCAGATGGCTTCTGTAGCTGGATACATTTATGCTCATAGAAGACTTAGACAACTTGTGACAAGTGGTTTTTTTGTTGTATAAGCCATGTCAAAGGACAAGTGCCAGCTAGAGAAAGTGCCTTACCCAGGATCTTTTAAGAAGAGGTTAGCAGAGGCAGAAATCAAATACCAGTCCCTGGGAATCAGTGCCATGGGTCAGGCCAGGCAGATGAGACAGAGACACCTCAAGGTGGTTGCTCAGCTGGATGGACTGCTGCCTCCTCAAATAGAAGGTGAGCGGTGCAGAAGTAGGCTGGCGCATAACCTTCCTACACTCTTAAAGAGCAAAAAATAAAATTATAAAAGAAATAGGACACCAAAACTTTTCCATCTGGAGAGAGGGTCGTGCAAAGGCAAAGAAGTTAAAGAAGCTGGCTGTTATCTGATCAAACAGGCTGTGTTCAGGTCAGGGAGCGAGGCTGGAGCCTGGCATGGGCTTTCACAGAGTGAATGACAGGGGCTGCTATCAGTGGTGACAAGGTCACAGAGTAGTAATTTATTAACCGTAACAAGTAATTTATATTACTTGGTTTATTCACCATTATGCAAGAAATTGCAGAATTGTAATATACATTGCGTGCTGCAGCTTACTGGTTCTCTTTTAAAGCAAATGGTGAGTTTCTCCATTGTGCCAAGGAGGTTTTGCCAAGACTACAAGCTTGCACATATCAGCATAGGAATACATGGACTGGGTTAAAACAAGGGTCCATCTTGTCCTGTCTTCTGTCTCTGGCAGAAGCTGGTGGTAGGCATCTAGGTATAAAGTAAGAGTATGCAATGGTCTGGTCTGGCATCCCACCACCATCTGTAACCTGGGGGACTTAGGGAAGTCTCATCTTTCTGGTTCAAGTAGTCCTCAATATAGACAACCTCAGGTTGCTTGATAAAATGCTTGTGTTTAAAATATGACTGTAAAAGCTAACATTTTTGTTGTACTCTTCCTCCAGATGGGCCAAAATAACCAGCAGTCCCTGCAGCCCCAAGCAAAGCATCCCTTGGAGGGATCAGGAGTCTGTGCAAGGATGCAGCTGTTGCTACAGTACAGCCTAGAAACTCTGAATGCAGAATAACAAGAAGTTAGGGGCCTTTCTCTCCTGTTATTCCTTGTAATTTATGTAAATATATTCTGGGATCAAAATGCTCTACATTTCCTGACAAATTATGATGACAACTTCAACAAAGGCACAACTATATCTTTTTCTCAGCCTTTTCACAGTCTTGATTTTTCCCTTCTCTAGCTAAGCAGTGTTTTAAATTCCCAAGCAAAAGCCAAGGAGAGCCAAGTTAGAGTTTTGTTATTTTCTGAAAACCTGAACTCAGAGAATTTACATCCGGGAAATATTTATCTTATTGTCTCATACACTGCTCATACCTCCCCCACTCAACTAACTCCCAGGTTGCAGCTAAAATTCTGACTGTGTTAATTCTTCTGGTCCATTCTGAAAGATTTCACATGAAACTAGCTTTTTCCCCCTTTTCTTTTGGAGGTTATTGTAGTGTCACTGAATTTTTTTCCATAAACTCAGGCTTTGGGAATCCTTAAATAGCTAGTCTGCATCCTCACTGTGACTGGAGAGTGTTTTCAAAACAACTGTCATGCCAGACACCCCCACAATCATTTCGACACAATCTATTCTTTATTTGTGTTCTCATAAATTGCATCATCCAGACCTTAAAGAAAACCTGTTTCTTTTCCTCTCTGGATCCCCTTCTTATGTTTCAACACATTTCATATACACAGTTGACTGCAATGCTGAATGGAAGTCTCTGTATTGGATTTATCTTTAGAGATCTGAAGGGCAAGCCCACTCTATCCTCTGTTCAGTGCATAATTTGATTTATGCACTCTTTTTTATCACCAGCTTCATTGTCAAGAAGACATAGGCAAAGACGAGGTGAAGGCAGGGTATTCTGGGTAATCCCTGAGGGACCAAAGTCTTTGGAGTGCGTATTTGTTAATTTTCTACAGATCTTAATTGTGCTAAAGGATGTTGGGAAATGTCTGGAGGTCAGTGCTGGCACGTGGAGAAAATACTCTGTGAATTAGACACCAACTGAATTATTATCTGTGATTTTGGGCACTGAAAAGTCTCTTAAGTTATTTTGGAAAATCCTTCCAGACGCCTATCTTTGCCATTAGGTATCTAAATACTTTTGAAAAAAAAACCAAAAACCCATGGCTCTTGGCAAAAATCAGTTGAGTGTGTTTCAGAGTGCTGGAAATTCTGAACATATCTAGTGAATAAGACCATTCCGAGTGCACAGTTCCAGGTATCTAGAAAAACACTCTTTGCAGAAAGTAGATGTTCAAATTTGGCCCCTAGCAACTGATATATCTTCAGCATTGAAGCATGATGTACAGACCAAGGTTATCCAGCCCTAGCCACCCTCTGAACATGTGAACATGGGCAAGAGGTTAAGGCTATATTTTGAAACATAACTTCCTCTCCCTCTCCCTGCCCAGCTGGAAGTGCCAAGCACTAATCTATCTTTCTGCATTCATCAGTTGTTCAGCACTTTTGAAGTTCAAATTCCTCAGCTGCTTCAGATGGAGTGCTTTACAAATAGGGCAGAGAGAGAAATTCACCTGATCTTTATAGAAAAATCTTCCTGTGGTAAGCAGAAAGAATGCCTGTTTAGACTAAAGGTATTCATGCTCAAGTAGACTGAGCTTGTCAACTTCTTTTCACTTGGGACACAAAACAGCCATCATTAAAGAACAGGGTCAGGTTTCACCTACTGACCTAGGTTTGGAAGGCAGCAACAAAATGCAGAAGTTCTGGTCTCCTTAGCAAAGCTGACTCTGTGTGTGTGCTTTACTTTTTTCTCTCCAGCAGTGTTCCATTGAGAAAAGCTTAAACAGATGAAAAAAAAAAATAAAGATTTCCCTTTTTTTTCTGGCAGAAATTTAAGTGCTCTGAGGTCTCCTGCGAGCATACAACCTTCTCCTGTGCACTGGGAGTCTCCGCAGCTGAGTATTTCCACGCCTCTGGCTCTGCAGAGCATTCAGTCGAAGGGGAAGGACGGTTTTGCTGATGACATTGAGACGTTCGTTCAGTTCTTCCAGCCTTTTCCTTATCGACTGGACTTCCCTCACAAGGTTGTCCACAGCTGCAGAGACAGGGCGGAGACTACAAAGGGAGTAATACAGAAGAATAACTCGGTTCAGGGAGTGTTTCTGAGCATGCAAAGTAATTTACCATGACCTTTGTTTCTTGGTGGGTAAGGGTGCTTGATGATGAAAGAGTTACAAGCAACCATTAAAAGATGCTTCAAAGCTACCCTGCCCCTTCGGTGATGGGAACTCATCTGAGGTGCCCCATCTGAACCCTAGAAACCACAAGCTTCAGGAGCAGCGTGAGCAACGTGGTCTTTCCACCACCTTACTTTAATTAGTATTAATTAACTAGGAGTACACATGGGGGCCAGGCCAGCGATTCCCATGGAGTACTGTCAGTTCTCAACATTTCTAATGAACCCGTCCGTGTCCTTGCCAGCAAACTCATAATTCAAAGCCCAGTACAGGATATATGGCTGGATAGTCTCATTACATCTTCCTGGACTAAAGTTAGAACTCTCCAAATACAAGACTTAATATCACCCCTGATAATCTGAGGCAGCAATGAATTTCAGCACTGTCGGTGTGAAAGTTGTGATGAATTCTGTGCTGGTAACAACAGCTACCATACAGCCAGGGAGAAATCCACTTGATGCCAAAGGCCAATGTATAATCTATCAAGTGTATCCTCCTGAAACCCTGATCTGTACAGATACTGTGTGACCACATGATTAGTGCCTTTTTTATTCTTCTAGCCTTTCTTCTTCAACTGGTTCAAATGCGTAGCATTCGCAGACATTTTTTTTCTTGTTCCTAAAGAGAACAATGAGTTGTGGAAGACAGACACTTTACTTGCTTTATGAACAATTCTGATTTAAGCGATACTAGGTTTCTAGTAATTCCCAGTATTCTCCTCTCCTCCCTTTCTTTCACTGCCTTTCCTATTCTCTTTCTGGAAATATGAGATTGAAGTAAATTTTGTGAGTTTGCTCAACAGTTAATATTTCCTGCAATGCAAAGGGGGAATATGATGACATGAACTAGTCAATAGCTTTCTCAGATCTAGGTGTTAGAGACTGAAATAAAAAAAAGACATCACAGACCAAATCAGCGTATTTTCCCTGACCTGTGGCCAAGACCATGTGTGGATTTGTAGCACAAATCAGTTTTTCCAGCCTGCTCTCACAAGTGTGAGCTGCCAAGGGCATTTTCTTTAGGAAGATTCTTGTAATACAGTGATGGCAGCTGAGAATGTTTCACAATAAATAGCAGAGTATCCAGTTTACGAATCAGAGCCGGTAGCACAACAGGTACTGAGACAGTGTGTTTTATTTCCCCTCAGCTGAGAAATATGAAAATTCATCTTTGAGAAGATGAATCGTGGAAACCCAGGAGGACACCCAGGAGAGGACTGAATCCCACCTCCAGATGAGAGGAATTACCTGGAGAACTCAGGCAGGAGAGCATTTGGGTTGTTCAGCAGGGTATGCTTCATTTGCCAGAAGATGTCGTTTCCCCACTTCTCAAGGGTTTGAGTAATGCTGTTAACACCTTCTATGTTGACCTTGTCAGCTAGGTTAGCAGGATGTCCATGGAAGAGAGGAAAACAAATGTGTCAGGACAAGAAAATATGAGCCAGTGCTCCGAGTTTGATTCCATTCCCCATCACAACTCAGTTGCAATGAAATGCCAAATATTAAACACATGGAGGATCTAAATTAAAAAGCAGGTAAGTCTCCCTCACAGTGTAATTCTCTGCCTCAGGTGCCCGTGTTTTCTGCTGTCACTGGATACCCCAGCTGATTATTTTTAAAACCATTTTTTTCTCCAGAAGTCTCAGCAGCTACCCAGGAATCAAGAAAGAGCAGTCATGAATAAGCACTGTCTATCTCACTCCAAGGACAAAGTAAGTGAATCTGCAGCTACAAGTTACTGAATGCCTCCCATGCTGAACCACAACTGTGACCTCCTACCGCCTTCTCTGTAGTTCCATTTCTGATGCTGGTCCAGAAAGTCCTCCTGAGATTTACTGCAGGGCAAAAGGATGAAGAGGAGGAGAAGAGGAAGAGTCACCATGATGGCTGTTGTAGGGTCTTGACTTCCCCCTGTCTCTGTGGAGACAAAAAGTCTTGCTAAGTGCTTTATTTCTTTTTTTCTTCTCTTTCTCCACTTCCCATCTGTCATCACAACACCAAATTTCTCTTTGGTGATGTTTTTATTTAAAATGTTGTTCAAGTTGCTCAGTCTAGGTTTTACAGAAGCACAGGGACTTTTCTTTTTCACAGGTATGAACTTTACTTCCTTTTCAAGCAATGGAGGGGCACTGAGATGCTTCATCAGCTGGCAGCAGCTGGGAAAGTAGCTTTGTTTCATATGTAGCCATGTTGGGATAGCACCTTATAGCTATAATTGTTCTAGCAGTGTCAGGAGGAGGTACCATGAGGTATGAAAATTGCTGCATCCCTACTTTGTATTTGGGAGAAACAGGGTAAACAACAATTAAACCATTTATCAAGTGTCTTATAGCGGCCAGAATAAAAAAATGTTCTCTTTGATCTGATCCACTAACCAGTGGCAATATCTTAGATGCTGCCCAGTGATGGAGCCTCAAAGGCAACCCCACCCCCATGTACTATCTCCACCTTGCCCTGGTGTCACAGGGTCAGTTTCTCCTGAGCAAAGCTGCAGAGTCAACCAGACAGGTATATGAAGTGATGTGAACACTTACCTAACTCCTTGTTTTCTTTCAAGTTGGCCATCATTCCCAAGCCAAGAAAGTCAACCCTAACCTACAAGCCCTCCTGGGCAAGTACCGTCTCTAAATGTAAGAGGATAGATCAATCTCTCCACAGCTTACTCATGCTAATTTGTTATTCTGTCCTAATAAATTAGTGCCTCAGTGTTGAATCTGGTATTTCAATTAAAAAAAAAAAAATGTCATGAACAGCTGTTCTGCTAGAAATTGGCTGAAAATATCCATTATGCACATATTGCACATAGCAAACAGAAAAAATGCATTGCCAAGTTCATGGGGTTTAGTGATGATTTCGGTCATCTGTAGTCACAGTGATGGAGGGGCTCATGTGAGAAGCAGGAACATCCAGAAAATCCAAATTATTCTCCTATTTATGTACATGCATCAAAAGCCTAAGATCTCACTGCAAAATATGAGGACATTAAATTTCTTTTTGAATATAATATAGCCTTCATCTCCTAACCATCTGGGAAGAATTCAGTCACCTCAAAACCTACCAGAAGCTGTAGCAGATAAAGCAGTAAATAAATAATTCCTTTCATTTTGTGCCTTTCTTACATTTGATCACTAGTGCATTTTAATTGAAACTGCATTTATTTTTCCACTATTTAAAGTAGCAGTATGAATATAGCCATACTAATGGAAAATGTCATGATACTTTAAAAATACTACTTTCCACCTGTCAGGATGTAATTTGTGTTTAGTATTCTTCATCTAATTGGAGTATTCATTTAAAGGAAAATAAATTACCTTCTTCCTATCTCCCACATGCATACACCTTTTCTTCCCCCTAACTCAGAGCTGCCAAAATAAAGATCTTTAAGAAGGTCTGATGATATCATCAAGGCTCATAATGAAAAGGTCTTCATGGACCTTCTTGAAACTATTTGCATTGACACCACACCTCCTCCTCCTCTGAGCTTTTCCAGATAAATGCTCCAGCCTTTACAGCTTTTTTTCTCTCTCGTTCTTTGAATGACTATGCCCTGCACATGCCTTTTTAATCTTCCCTGATGGGAAAGGACTTACCAGACACCAATGTGTCTAATTGCAAATGATTTGAAAATGCTGCCAACATCAAGGAGACAGTGTGGCTTCCAAGCTAATTGGAAAACTTCCTGAATAGATTGTCCATTCCTTACTCTTTCCACCTCCCGCTTGTTTCAATACCCCACAGCTGGGATACTTTGATCTTTCTGTTTTTGTTAAAAGAAGTGTGGTAATAAATTCCACCTACATCTGATACTGAAAATCCACCGTACTTGAGTTCCAACTTTTTAAAACATCAGGTGTCCAAATGAATCACAATACCCACATGTTCTATTTGCAGGGCCCCTCACGGACCAGTTTCTTTGTAGCTTTGCTCCCCGCATTCCTGAGGGTCTACTGTAATTTATTATCACAGTAAACATCAGGTTATAATCATCTTTGAAGTAGATTCTCATACCTCAGACACACAGAAAATGAGCAGTCTTCCCTGTCTTAGGTGGAATTGTAGACAGCAAATGGATATTCACTAACAAAGTTCCTAGCTGAAAAAGTCTGCAGGGTCATCTGTAACAGGAACCAGATCCCCAGCTGATTCAAATATGTCTTCTGTTCTTTTGCAGAGTTGCACTGGGAAGTACTATCAGGGTAGAACACAGATGGACAAGCAGGGAGAACTCTCACATCCGTGGATGGAAACCCTTTCCTAAATGCAGAGAATAACAATAGCAACATATTAGCTTTGTCATTGTTACTAATTATTACAATAATATGCAGTGCTGTCAGAAAATGACATCACATTCTGCCCTTGGAGCAGGGTAGGCTCAGTGATTCACTGGACATTCCCTTCATCTGCAGGCAATGAAGACCAACATATTTGTCTCATTATTACACAATATTTTTTTCATCTTTTAACCTTTTGATTCCTCACTTCAGCATGATAAAAGAGCTCAATACCCTGAGCACAGCCCTGCTGGGATCAGCAGTTGTGCCATCCAGGCCAGAATCCCTGCCCCAAAGCAAAGGAGTACTGCCAGGATTTGAACTCCCGTCACTGTCCCTCTCCCATTAACCCCTTTGGTTTCTTGTTGCTCCATTTCCAGTGCTCATCCCTCCTTACAATGTAGTGGGTAATCACAACAGAGCACTGAGATTCCCTTGGTATCTGCCCCAGACTTCAACAACTGAGGTCAAGCATGATGACTGTTCACCACTGCTTGTGGGCTGTGCTGCCTGCCAGGATCTGGGGGATTTGCCTAGGTTGCCTGCCTCTGGTACCAAACACAGCTTCATTTCAGAGAGAGCTCTCTCCCCTCAAGCCTGAGGAGAACACGCTCATCCTGTTGCAGACGTGAGTTGTTGCTTTATGATGCAGAGCTCGCCTGCCCCTTGTACATCAAGAGGGCTTGAAACCTTCCCCTGTGCTTCTGACTGCTCTCAACACATGCCCTCTCCTGAGTGCACGAGCATCCCAGTGTGTTAGCTCAAGCCTGTGCTTGCTTTGAGAAGAGGATGTTGTTGATTAGAGCTATCAATCACTGCAGCGATACCTAAAATGAAGGATTTTTTTTTCTGCATTTGAACCTTGAACTGCAAGTGAACGACATTCATGCTTTTTGTTTAGGTCTGTTCTCCTCTCATAACTTTTCCAAGTTCCTTTTGAGCTACTTTCAGACTGAAGCTGAAGAGTGATTCTGGATTTTGGGTTGTTTGCAGAGAAGTAAAATATACTTTTAAGTGAATCAGGGAGTTTGATCTCAGGTAAATCATAAATACATAAAATGTAGCTCTCACTCCAGTGATAATGGATATTTAAACATCAAAGTATGTTTAAGATTCTCTATTTTGTAAAGGATCTCAATAGATAATAAAGCTATTTTTGCAGACTCTTGGAATTCCTCTTTTTTTCCTTCTATGTCTTTTATTTCCATTGCAATATTTTAAGGTTATATTACTCACCCACACCCAACTAAAATGTTCTGGTTTATGTATTAGGTTCAGGAAGGTTTACGTTATATAAACCAAACAGATTCGTATTAAAAAAAAAAAACCCATATTGTAACTGCATACAATTTCTAATGCCAGTTCTGTGAGACTCCCAGCCTGGGATCTTGAAAGGTCTCTCAGCTTTTAGAGGAGAAAGCTGCCAAGCCTGTGAGTCCAGAACAATCAAAGTATTTGCAAGCTCTACTTGCAAAGCGGATGGCATTTTTTAGGTCTCCAAGCAAGAAAAAAAAAAGGAAACATTAGCATACGCTCAGAATTATGTAATGGTGGAACGATCATGAAAAAGGCCAAAAATAATTTTAAAAATTGGATCCTACAGTATTAACCCAGCCATAGTGGTATATCACCTATTTCAAAAGTCTTTGTTATAAACCCATTGTAATGGAATATTCTTCAGTTTAAGTGTGTGGGTATAATGCTATGTGTTGGTACACACACACACACACACACACACACACTCTCAGGTTGGGGTTGGAATAACGATATGTAGGAATAACAATATCCTGAATTTTTCAAGTTTGGCTACAAATTTGAGTTAAATAGTGCTTTTTCATATAACTAAGAGTTACACTATTCGTTTTCTACCTGGATGTTGTGTGAAAGTGAAGAGCATCTGAATCCCTGAAATAGCCTGACCATCCTGTCAAACAAGGAGATCTGACTGACAGCCCCGATGACAGACAGCCAGGGTGATGCTGTTGCCAGCAGGCAGCCATACTGGTGATAAAGAAGAAAAAAAAGCCACCCCAGTGCAAAGCACACATCTACTGCAACACATCTGCTGCAATTCATAACATTAGTAAAATACTGTTGGTTTTGAGGAGGTAATATTCACCTTCTGCCTCTTCTCCAGGTGTGCCTGCTTTTTCAGGATATGTCTTATCTTCAACTCTCTCTCATTCAGTGCCTGGTCCTTCCTCTTAGGAAGTTCCCTCTCTCTCTTTAGATAGGCACTCACAGACCTTGCACTCTCCATGTCTGTCTGTCTGACGGTCTGCCTGACTCTAAGGATTTGCTTTCTCTTTCTCCCTACTTCTCTCACTCTGCACACCCCTGTTCTCTGGAAATGTAGGTAGCAATCCTCCAACCTCCACATCCATGCCAGTCTGCACATATTCCCTCCTCTCCTGGCTCTTCCCACAGGTGCCTTTAGAGTCCCTCAACACAACAACCTCTTTCTGAGGTGTATGGATATGTTTCCTCCAGAGGAAGAAACAAAACATTCCTGGGAAAGAAGGCAGAGAATTGTATACAAGCATTACCTTTGCTCTTGAGGCCAGTTCTTCTGTGATGAAGCTTCCAAATCTCTGCCTCCCTGCTCCTTTCTTCCCCTTACCACCCCCTCTGCATTTCAGCTTTCAACGAGTGACGTGTCCCTCTTCATTTCCCTGCTTTCCACATTTCCACAGTCTTTCCGTGGAGCCTCCTCCAGCTGTACCTCTCTTACCCCTCCCTCCTGCTCCTGCAAACTAGCCATCTCTCCCCACACATGGGAGCCTTATGGGAAGGAAAGCCTGGGCAATGGAGCCTTTCTCAAAAACAGCTCTGTCTCCAAGGACACCCGTGTTATCTTTGCCCCCAGTTCTTTTGGGCAGCCCTCAACCGCTGGCTCTCTGGCACGGCTGTATGACTTCTCGTACTAGTCACAGTTTCCACTATGCAGTGCTTTCCTCTGGCTGCTTGAACCCTCCAGCCATCCAGTCATGAATTTGTTCACCACGTTCTTCCTGCCTTTTAACTAACACGCCAATTAATTCCCTGCTGATTAGTTCATTCCTGATGCACTCTGCCAAATCTATTTCTAGTGGAATAAACAAGGAGGGATGAATCGGCTGCAGTGTTGTTGTTTTTTTTCCCTTGACCCCCTCCCCCAGGTCTGCACTTGCCAAATCAAACAGACTTTGGTCTGGTCAGTACTTAATAAAGAGATTTCAAAACAAATGCAAGGCGTTAAAGGGATTAATTTTGTGAAGCAGGGGGTGAACCCCTGATTCTGCTCCCATGTCTGTGTCGAACTGATATTTTGCTGTGATTTGAGAGGATGTGCAGCCGCCACAGCCCGAAGCTGCAGAATTGCTGCACACATCGGCTCATGACTAGACCCATGGCACTGCTTGCGAGTGCCTTGGCCAAATCTGCATTCTTCTTGATATTACTTCTCCAGTATCAACTGGCAAGAACACCCTCTCTGTTTCCTGACCAGCCTATTCTTACTTAACTCAGTTTTCCACAGCCAAGATGCTGCACTATACAGTGAGAAAAAGATGCTTTTCTCACAGGGCGAAGGACTGTTCAGCCACTCAGAATAAAAGCAAACACCCAGAAGTAAGGAACCAGAGGACATGTGCAAGTGATAACAGACAGAGCAGTTAAAAATGCGGTATTGTGATTGCAACAGAGTGATGCTGGTGTAAACCAGCTGAGGAGCTGATCGTGAGGGAAGCTGAGTGGCTTTTAAGCAGTCCATAAACATCAGCCAGCACTATCATTTAGCCAGCCACTTAAATCCAGTCAAGGAGAGGTTCCACTGGAACCAGACTCAGGGATATCTGCTTCTCTGACACCAGAAGCATGTGGTTTTGGCTGCTCCTGCTCCCCCAGTCCCACTGGCTCTGTGGCAGGGAAATTTCTGAGAAGACTGCCTTATTTATGGAGCCTTGCCACTGAAACAGCAGGACACTCATTTGCAAAGTTATAAAACACCAGTTTTTAAAATCAGTGCACAATATACAGGCTTAACTCAGACCAGCCTCCGGAGGAACTGGAAACACATTTTTTCAGGGCTCAAACAAGCAAACAAAATGTCCAGGCAACAGGCAAATAACCCAAACAATCATCTGCCTCCAGCTGTTCCCCATTCAGCATGTGGCAAACACAGTCCTGTTATGCCTTTGCATCTCCCTGCTAAGAGGAAGCGAAGTGCTGCTGGTCAGTGTGAGATGGGGACACCAGCTTGAATGCTCCGAGCAAGAACCCCTCTGTGGGGGCACAATGCAGAGACACCGGCTGAGCAAACCTGATGGCACTTCACAGCGCACATCCACCCGGTGTTGGCAGACCCAGCTGCTCAGAGGGAAGAGGGCAATTCCCAGTGGCACATGAAGATGTATGCTTGCTGCTGGGCAGTTTGTGGGATTTTGCAGCAGGTGCTGCCTTCCCTTTTGTATAACACATCCCCTTATTATCTACCCTCTCTTTCTCTTTACTGTTTCTCCAGTTCAGACACCGCTGGGTGCTTCCCTCTGGGCTCTCAGCCACAGAGTGCCCAGCACTGGGAGAACAACACTGAGACTAGAGACAGACCCATCAGGAGTTCGGCTGGGGCAGCCCTCGGCAGAAACTCAACTAACACACCCCATGCCAGCCCATATGAAGGCAGTATGTGGGCACATCCCACAACCTCAGGTGCTGCACAGCTGAAACTTTTGTACAGTTCTGACCATCTTTTGTCCTTTTCTCATGCTAGGGTGAACTGGTGTTGGTTTTACTGCATGGGTTCATTAGAAACTCCATGGTCATCTGCACTACTTAAAACTTCCCGAAGTGTGCCTGCTGTTTTCCACCTGCTAGAAATGTTATTATCACTTTTCCTGAGTTTAATTGCCTTTATTGTTTCTTACTGTTATCCTTCGCTGCTTGATTGTATTTATTTTTTTGTTTGAACAAGCATTTCCTATTTATTGCAATGTCTACTCCTGTGTGACGACTCTGTCATGGAAGGACTCAGCCAGGCGCAGGAGGAAAGAGGATGGTGTTCCTGGCCTTGTCACATAGCCATGCAGAATAGAAGGATGGGATAAATAAAACAGGTGAAAGCATTAGCTTAGCACTAATAGGACTGCAAAGATACAGGTCATTTCTTCCCTCTGGACACCTGGAAAAAGGTACAGCTGAGAACAGCTCCTGCCCCAGCAGCCTGTCAGGAGGTGATGGCCCCTCTGATCTTACAGCAGAGCTGCGTATGCAATCAGTCCATTGTGCAGCTCTGCGTGAGTGACCTTCTCTAGCTTGAGGACCTTAAATAGCAGCGTTTAATGTGGCTCCTTTCAGGGTCAAGGAGCAACCAGAGGTTTCTGTGCCAGCAGGCTGGAAAAGGCTGTAATCTCTGGCAGACAGGTGGCGAGAAGCAAGGGGTGGCACAGGCTTAACGCCAATGAGGGGCCGGTGGCTGTGTATTTTCATGCTTTTTGGCTTGTAACATTTTTCTAAATGACCACATTGTCTACACAAAGCTCTCAGACTTCCAAGCTTAACCCCAAGTATCTCATTTTTCAGCATCTGGCTTTTTCAAACTGCTTTGGAAAAAAAATAAATAAAATGAACAGTGACATTCACATAAATTAATGATCTATTTTCAACTTTTTGATTGATACTAGAACACTTGACAGGTCCAATTTATATGCAAATCAGCTTACATTCACAGTGTAAAGAAGGAAAACTTCATTTCTCATGCTTTGCAAATCATTAAATCCCCTGAACATATTGCTTAGTCATATGTTCCTCAAAAGCATCAGTTTAACCATAAATCACTTGTCCTTGCAATCCATTAGCCTCACTGAGAATTTTGGGCTTGGGGAACAAGCCTTTTTTGTGGGGAGGCATGAAATTAAGAGTGGGCTATGCTGTACTACAAATGTAAAAGCATTGCAAACTATGGGCTTTTGCACTGTATGTGTGTGTGTGCCAGATGTTAGAAGATCACAAATGAGGACACCAGACTTCCCAGTTCCTGCTTCTGGCTGTTTTCTGCCATTCCTTTGCTCCCAGCTCTAATTGGTACCAGAAGCATTTTCTTAGAAGGAGTCACCCTGCTGGACAGCTCTTGCCCTGTCTGTCACAGGCTTATGCTAACTGAGACTTGAAAAGGATCCAGGATCTATCCTGTAAATATTTACATAGATACAGGACTGTCACTGGTCTTAAATCAAAGCCTGGAGGACAGGAAATGGCATATGGAACAGAAAGACTCTGTATTCAGAAAGACCTGGAAGGGAAAGTATAACAACAACTCTGATGGCTTCTCCAGAGTTTGGCACCTGGGACTGCCCCCGCAAGTGCTGTGTTCTCAGGTAGGTCTCTCTCTGAAGCCTGGTGACATCAGTGGAAAAAAACCCCTCTGGTACCGAAAGATTTTGGATCAGAACTATTCTCTTTCCCATTCATATCTGAAAAAAATTCTCTTCACCAGCTAGACCACTTGGTGTCTCTCTTCTGCTCCTTATTTGTTGTTACTACTTAAGGAGTTCCAGGACAGACCTGGACATGAAAGACTAAGTCCATTATTTGCAGAAACAGCACCTGAAACAGGGGAAAGCAAGAGCAGCAGCAGATGCTGAGGAAATGTGATGCGTTCATTAGCCAAGCGGAGTCCCTTCAGATGTATTTAGCCAATACTCCTTCCTCTTATTCAGTGACAAAGGACATTGCGTTTTGAGTTCTCACACAAATCATGACTTGAAGAAGTGGCAGTGTTAGATGGCCCACATGTGGGCCTGGGAATCAGGAAGCTGGAGCCTTGTGGCTTTGGGGAAAGCCACAAAACCCTCCTTGCTCAATTTCCCCATTGTGGTAAAGGGAGAGTTCACTTCTTCACGGACCTCGGAAGGCTGCGGTGATGATTGAGGACAGCTTTGGAAAACAACCTGGCCATCTTTTGTAATTAATCAATGACAACAGTAAAATAAAATAAAAAAAAAAAATACAACACAATAAAATACAGTTGCAAAATAAAATGGAAACAACTAGATTTCTTCCAACCAAAAGCTTTCCAAGAATGAAGGTATATATTCATAGCAAGAACAATTTAAAAGGACTTTCTGTGCAAAGCCCTCAGGATGACAAGCCTGTTTTCCATCTGTCTGTGCCCACACAGCCGTGCAGGCTGTGGAGACCCGGGCTGCCCTCGGTCACGGCTCGCGGCCCGCCCCGCCCTGCGGGTCTCTGCCCGTCCAGGTCATCAGGGGCACGAAGGGCCACGGCCCCTCTCACGCCCGGGAACTACAATTCCCAGCAGGCCGCGGGGAGGCGCGGGGCGGGCGGGCGGCGCGCGTGCGTACTGCTGTGTCAAGCATGGCTACGGTGCTGTCCCGGGCGCTGAAGCTGCCGGGTAAGGGCTGCGCGGGAGGGACCGGCCGCCGGTCGGGCCGGGCCGGGCCGGGCAGAGCGGGGGCAGAGCAGGGCAGGGCAGGTGCAGCCGTGCCCGGAGCAGCCCTGATCACGGGAGGCGCGGGTGCCGCTGCCTGAGGGCTGCGGGGCGCGTTGCAGTAGTGATGTGGCGATGTGGGGTGAGGCCCGGGGGTGCAGGCGGTGAGGGGCGGCCGGCGGGCTCCGCGCCGGGCCCGCGGCCGAGGGAGGGACGCAGGGGCCGGGGCAGCGTCTCGGGGCCCGGAGGGCGTCGTGTGTGGTAGAGAGGCCTGGGCCGCGGCCCTGTGGGGGGACTGCGCGGGAGGAAATAAAGCGCGGACCCTCTCAGATCCGCTTCTGCCGGGTTTTACCCACAGAAGCCAGGCCAGGAGTTCGTTAAGTGCCACTGCAATTACCCAGGTAGATGTTTAAAGCCTGCCTGCCGCCTCTGCACCTTCCAGCCAGAGATCTTCAGCGAGATGAAAGGATATTCAAGCATAAGGGGCAATTGTGTGCCGTGAGCAGCAGTCCAACAGCCATTCTCTTCAATAAGAAGATAAAAAGGGAATTAAAATACCTTGCCAAACCAGATCTTGGGAGCATGCTGGTTGCTGTTGGATGTACTGTAGACGGTGCCAATGCACCTGGCTGCATTAATTTTAATGGGAAAGTGTCTCACTGCTCTTCCTAAAAGTGTCTTGCGTTTGAGACAGAGAAAAGGCCCAGCTGTGTGCTGCTGGGGAGGGCTCCTCCTTGGCACTACACGCCACAGTGGTCCTGCACTGCCCCAGTCTGTGAGGCTGCACTCAGTGGGCTGATCGTACTTTCTTCCTCCATCAGTCCACGAAGGTCACAGTAATGTCTTCAAGGTCCTTCCTGCCGTCTTTTCGTAATCCTTGCCAGGAGCCATTACTTTTAGTTTATGTGGTGCCTGTTGAGTCTCAGTCAAAGAAATTTTGTTTGCAGGTCGGTTTCCTGCTGGTTTTACACACACACACACACATATATATATATAAATATATGTATATGTCTGTCAAAGTGAGAAGGAATACATTACCATGAGGTCTTATTTAGGAAGAGTGCAAACTGGTAGGTGTAGGTGTGTGCATTAGGGCATGACCACTGGGGAACTGTGCAATTAGAAGTACAGATCTCTTCTGGGACCTTTGGAACCAGCATGATCTATTTGATATCTGCTGTTGGGAGACACTGATTTGGAAAAGATCATAACAGGCCTTGCAACTGCACTTAAGAGAACAGTTCTTGCATCAATCCTTAGATTAAATTGCAGAAATCATAACTTTGTTGTGTGTTTAATTCTTGAAAAATGCAACTTCCAATGGCAATGAGAAAGCAGAAAGCCTATTGCTATATTTGTTTTTCCTGCTGCATCTCATTAAATTAATTAAAAATCAGTATGTGGTGACTTATCTCCTCATGGGCTTAAGAGATATGTCTACAGTACCCAGTGACTGGTGCCTGCCAGCTGCCAGAAAAATGAACAGAACATGAAGTGAGTACAACAGATACTGGAACCAGTGTGCCATCACTGGAATACTGCACTGAGAATTGCACCCTTCTTAAAGTCAAAAATCTGCTCCTTTCACTCCAAAGTGAGTGCAAAGAAAAGCCTTTCCAGACAGTTGGAACCAGAAAAAGTAAGATTACAATTAATATCTTTGAAGCCATCAGCACTAGAAATAAATATTTTGACTGGGACCTCATTTCAACACAGATCAATTCACAGGTGCCCTCTTTCTAGATCATGATCACACGATGATCATCTATTCTTCACTGAGAGGTCACATTCTTCTAGTGCAATAATTGCAAGAGCTGTCTGTGCAAAAACAGCATTTGGCAAATACTTTGGAGATTTTCAAAGTCATAAAGTGCAATTTAGAGACCTACTGCCATTGAAAGCCAATAAGTTTGGGGCATTTTCCCTCTGTTCTGCCTTTGAAAACCTCCATCATCAGTATTTGCTTTTTCTTTCAGTGGCTGCAAAAACAAAAAAGGAAATCTAGGTTGATGTGACCAGTAACTTGCTCTGATTGTAACCACGGGCCACAGAATGGGAACCTCTGTTTTATCACTGATGCCATGGAAAAGTGGAATACGATTTAGAGCCAGTCAGAACAGAAGACAATTTGTTGACTGTACCTGTAGGAGGGAGGGAACACAGAGCAGTAGGGAAACTGACTTTGCTGATCCTAGCTTCATACCTGTAAAGTGGATGCAAGGTTATATACACTTGGAGTCTCTTTGGAAGACAGATGACAAAGTGTGAGTTACACAGATTGGTAGCTACATAAGGCCACAGAACTGCCACTTGCTTTAGCACAGAGACTGATTTCTCATGAAGGCTACACAGTGGTTATCGTTTCAGGAGATATGGTGAGAGTTTGACCAAGAGGCCAGCTCAGATCTTAACATTCCTGCTTCCACGATGGAAAACTGAAAACTGTATGTATTCCCTGACAGCTGATTGCTTGCAACAGAAGCAGTTTTAGCTTTCTATTGATGGACCTACTGTTTTCCCCAGCCTGAGCCTTGTTGTTGACCAGAAAGGAAAGAATTTGACTTCTGGAGCACTTAAAAATAAATCATCATTATCTAAATGGTGTGAGACTCTCTGTTTTCACACATTCTTTACTGTTTTTTATGTTTGTTTGTGCTTTTCTACTGAAAAATCATCTGGGAGTGATTAGTGAAAGCCAGGTGTGTTATCCCTCCTTCCCACAGCGAGTGACCTAAAACTTGGATGAAGAGTCATGTTCCTTCTGCTCTCTCTCCAGCCAGGTGAATCATGAGTTACGTGTTCTGTGCACCACAGAACAGCCTTGGGAGGCTGAGCTAAGCACATCCTTGCCAGCATACCAGATGCATTCCCAAAACACCTACAGATTTGTTAAGGTTCTCTCTGAACAGTGGGAGATAAGCATTTGAATCCTCTGAGATTAGATGTATAATTGGGTTTGACATGTGCTAGATGAGTGCTCCAACAGTGCTTCTTAAAGGGCAGTATCTTCCCTTCTTTTGGCTTAAAAAAAAAAAAATTCAGCAGGGCACTTTATGCCTGGCTTTACTGAGTGGCTGTGCCTTGTGGGCATGGCAGATAACCTTTTGAGGAAAGATAGGGCGAAGGAATGCCAGTTTCTGATTCCTAGTCAGGCTTAGACATGAATTAAGACTGAGCAGCTCTCTGTTTTATAGCTCCCCTATAATTCTGCAGATTCTTTCCTATGTAGATCATCAAAAGCTGTCATTACTGTGTAGTAGCTGTTTCCTAGGCACTGGTCAGTGGTTCTCAGTAGGACAGGTGTTCCTGTTACACGTTGTGGTTGACACCACTGTCGATGTTGCAAGCATCTCAGTCCCTGCCATTTCAAGGAGTGGGTGAGCCATATTTTCAAGGTCCTGTCTGTCTTGTAGGGATCCAGAACAAAACTGTTCCAGATAAATTTAATTGATACCAGTGCTTTCAGTTGCTCCAAGGATGAACAGCAGGTTCCAGTCTTTTGGTTGACCATTTGGAAATAAAATAATTAAATCATAGTATATCTGAAGTATAAGTATGCTTTGAGTTGTTTTACTCAAAGGTCACCAGTTTCCAAAATCAGGAGCAGTCTAGTTAACATAACTGTCCAACTTTGACTTCCCAGGCTAAATACCGTGTACTCTTGGGCCAGCCACATTTGTTTTTCATGCCATTCTGACCTGGCTTGAACTGGCACATCTGGATCTGTTGTGAGAAGCTGCAAACACCCTGCCAGTGAGACCTCTCTGGAATTTTTCATTTTGACTGGGTAGTCTTTCAGTCACTTTTTAGCACAACCTACCATATAGACACCTGTGAAATTTACGCTGCAACCTCGGAGCAGAGAGCTGTGTGCCACCAAGGTTAGTGGCCTTCTGTGCACTTAGAGGATGGAGCCAAGGTTGTCAAGACTTCCTGAAAAGCCCACACTTCGAGCACATGTTTAGGGAAGACCTATGTGAAACTATGCAGTGTGTCACAGGGATACACCAGACTGACTCGTAGGAATGCAGTATCTCTTGGCTGGATGCTCTGCCTCCACAAGGAACTGCTTTTTGGAGTGTATATGTGCACCAGATTTTTGATTCTTTTGTAGAAGCCCCTAGTTCAAAAAGGAAGAGTCTGACTTAGATATGTGAACTTGTTGGATATTTTTATTTCCTTCTGTTTAGCGTGAGTTATCCTGGCTGTTCCACCTAGTGTGGGGCATTTGGTTTTTAGTGGGATTGAAAGTTTTTCTTAAATCCTAAAAATGAAGCTGAATACCACTTAGAAGTGGTAGATGAAGGGAAAGTGAAGGTCCTTTTGTGGGGAGAGAAATGAGGAAGAAATGGGATACACGTGCTGCAAAATACACTCTAGATTATGCAAAATAGGTGTGTCGCACTAACTAGGTACTACAGTACATCTGTAACTTGAGTGTCTTTAACAGGAAAACCACAAGTAAGGTGTAGTATCTTGGTCAGGAAGAATAATCATGAAAGCCCTAAAATCTCTGCTTTGTAAAGCCTTCCCATCATCTTAGTGTCTGAGAGGGGTTACAGCTTGCATGTTTTTGCTTATTAGCTATGCCTTGCACGTATCACTTCAGGAATCTTTGGGCACAAGCTAGTTCCTGTCTCAGATCAGCTTTAAACAAAAGGAAATGAGACAGATACCTGGGATAGCAAAGTCCCACCTTGGAGCAGGAGAGAGAGAGAGAACCAGACTGAGACTCTGCAGTCATCAGAGCAGTGGCCGTGGCTCCATGCCCAGCCGTGTTGCACAGGGCAGCTCCCTGAGACGTGACCCTCCACTCGTAGCTCAGGGCAGTGAGTCTGCGTGATGTTTCCTGTCCCCATAAACAGATGGCGCTGGGCTTACGCCAGGGTGTGTGACCAGCCTCTACACCTGCCCTCGCCACACTCCCTGTGGCTGTCTAGGGCTTGAGGGAGAAGTCGTCTGTGTGCCCGGCATCTGTACAGGAGACACCTAAAGCTAAGCTACTTTCCTGTGCCACCACCCCAAGGGATCAGTACCAAGTTATCTATCTTGGCCAGGCTGAGCACAGGCCGTTGGCTCTGGTAGGAGCAGGAACAGAGCAGGTGCACTGTGGTTGCTTGCTGCAGGGGTTGGAGCATTCCCTCACGCAGAACTGAGCCCTGCAGAGAAGGTGGTGTCTTGGAGGAACAGCCTGATCCCTCCAGACATCAGCATGTTATTGGCCCAAAGGGGTAAAATCACTTTTCCCTCATCTTCAGGGAGAGTTCATGTATCTCTTTACCAATCAAGAAAGTATTAGAATTAAATCAGCCATGAATTCCATATAGACATATNTTGTCTGAGGAAAATAAACTGTCAGCGTCTTTTCTCCCACAGCTGCTACTGTTGAAACATGAAGAGACCCTGTCATTTCTCTCACACTTCTCACTTGGATCTATGCAAAATGCAGACTACTGTGTCATCCCTTCTGTATCACTCTCCACTGCAGCTTTTTCTCCACAGAGATCCTGCAAAATTGAGGAACTCATGTTTATCTCTCCATCTTTTTCTCAGGAAAGAAGAGCCCAGACCTTGGGGAATATGATCCCCTCACTCAGGCTGACAGTGATGAAAGTGAAGATGACCTTGTACTCAACATCCAGAAGAATGGAGGGGTCAAGAATGGGAAGAGCCCCCCTGAAGAGATACAGGACCCTGATTCTGATGTGGAGGTTGGGATGACAAAGCAGCACACATCAGAGAGTGCGCCCGAGGGTTATCCTGCAGAGACAGCTGGGAGTTTGGAGCAGAAGGCTGCTCCCTCCCTCATGCCATACCTGCGCACTGCGATCTTTTTGCTCACTGTGGTGATCTCGATGATTCTTGTGTTGGTGTGCGCATTTCTAATTCCCTGTCCCCCTAGAGACTTGCATAACACCTGGAACCGCAACCTAGGTCAGGGAGCAGGTGAGAAAGCCCCAGGAACAGCATCTGGCATGGGGGAGGTGGCAGCTCCCAGGCTGGGCATCGGTGGGAGAGACCTATCTGGGAGAGCCAGGTCAGAGCAGAGACCCTCCCTCACCACTACGGATGCTCCGAGATAATAGACAGGTGGCTGTGTCCTGCTCACTCTTGAAGCTGAGGCCTGTGAAATCTGGCATCAGTAGATAACAGTGCCACAAAATTTTGTTTCAGCCAACATCAAAAATTATTTTGACTCTTCTTCCATCCTGCCTTTTTTTCTGGATGTTGTGCTCTGTTCCAGATGGAGATGGCCCGTCCCACTTTAAAATACAGTGCCTCCCTTTCTACAGCCTGGACTTTACCAATACCTCCATGCTGAAGTATGTGGTTGTGTTCAAGAGGAGAGGGATAGAGGTCTTTGTGTCTTCTAACTAGCTTAACTAACCTTATTCCATTTTCTTTTTATCCTGCTTGAATCTATGAATCAACATTTGAGATCTTTTGTTATCCTGTATGGGCCACTGATAACATTTCTAAAGTATCTCCCATTCTGGCTTCTGCAATAAAGTAACACTGTTTTGTGAATAATTTCTGCCAGGTCTAGATATGTCTCTCCTTCCTTGCTTTCTGCCCCTGGCTTCCATAAGATACGTGGCTCCACATCACCTCAGAAATTGAAGTGGGAAACATGAATCTTTTTCTTTTAGCTCCTCCATTTTTCCTTTCTCTGACCCAGATGCTACATTTCTGCCTTTCCATGCAATGAAAGATCCATCTCCACACCATGGTGTGAGCTGCCTGCCCTTGGTGGTTCCTTGGCAGACTTTGTGAGGCTTGTCTGCCCACAAGTCTCATTTCTGGGCCAGCCCTCCTCTCCCGGCGTGAAAAATGAGGGTGGCCTTTTGACATGCGGTGACTGTGTAATTGTTGCAGGTGGTGTGTTATCCCCACTGGAACTGTGTGATGTGAACGGTGATGGGCTCCCTGACATCCTCATTGTCTTCACTGCCTTGATGAATGCCAGTGTCATGGGTAAGCACTGCAGCTCCTTTCCATTCCTCTTCATGTGTCAGTATGGACCTTTGTATGTTTGTCTTACACACAGGAAGAGCTCCTGCCACTGCAAATCCACTGCGTTGCTCTTTTCAGAGTTCCTTAAAATTGCTGGTGTACTGTGCCTACGGTTGGTCATGCTTAAAATTTTCACTACAAGCCTGTGCTCCTATACTTTTTGGTCAACATCATGTGTTCATCCTTACCTCATCTTGGGGCCACTCCATCTCTTTGTCCTGCATTTGTGCAGACTTACTTTGTTTGTAGGTTAGTGTTGTAGGAAACACCCTCACTTAGCTGCCTTTTTCTCCAGGTCACTCCATATACTTGCCAGGCTCCAAATCATTGTTAATTCACAAATAATATACTGATGACAGGGAAGCTACTGTGCCTGGCTGTTTTGCAGGTATTGCCCTGCTTCCTCCTCCTGGCTGCCTTGCTCTCTTTGTTAGCCCTCACACCCTTCAGGTAACATAGCAGAGCCTGCTGATAGTGGCCACCATTACATGGAGGCTGCCAAATCCAGTGGCATCCTATTGCCCTGATCTTCTGAAGCCCTGGAGGTTCCCAGCTGCCTGCTGTACTGCGTCTGCCTATCCTGGCATCGCCTGGTACTGAATCTGTTTAGTCTCACAGAGGTATTCAGGGAGCAAGCATATATTGCACAACCTGAAGAAAATTCTTGTGGGAGCAAAATGCCTTGGCTCTTCAAAGAGGTAATAAAAGTATTGTTAGAGGATAGGGAAGACGCCTTTCTCCATGCTTTAAGCAAGGTCCTTGGTATTTCACAGCAAGTGCTCCAAAAAGAAACCTATGAACATAGAGAAAACTGTAAAGTAACTTAAAAAATAAGTGAGAGAGGAAGATACTGTTGGCATAAAGGCTGTATTCAGTTCATATAGGGTGTCCTTGCATTCTGTATTTTTGCCATTGCATTGCTTTTATTTTTTATCCCAGATACACATATAGTCAGCATGCTCTGAATGAAACTAGTCATACCTAGTTGCATCCTGGGCTGGAAGACAAAAACCAGATGTTAAAACAGGTGTAAGCAAATCACAATCCAAAACTCACATAGCTGAATATCAGCCCACCTGTAGCTTGTGCTTGGAGCATTCACACAGTGCCAAGTAGAGATAAGCTTGGGATGGGCACCCAGTGGAGTAAACTGTGACGTTTTTAACTGTTTCTCCAGCTTGTACACACAACGGCTGTGAGCTGCATTCAGGAGTTAGTTGTTCTTGGTCCCTATCAATGTAACGAAGATAACTTGATCTGGGGCAACCCCTTAGCATAAACCACATGATTTTCAGCTTGAGAAGAGAGTGAGTTTGATTTAGAGAGTGGACTCAGACTTGTATACAGCCAGTGGCCCATATATGCCCTTTTTGTCATCAGGTCACGTGTTGTATGTATTGCTAGTAAGACAGAAGTTGACTGGATCTGTTGTTACTTTGAAATGTGTGGGAGTTCATCTTAAACTATGATATGACCATACTAGGTGGAGATTAATTACAATAACCACTCTTACAGCTGAGGGCAGGCTGAGCTAAAAGTTGATCACATTTGGAATCAGAGCCAACAGTCAATTGAAACAGCATAATCTACTTTATTTCACAATTATTTTTTGCTAACTGGTGAATTGGAAAAAGAATGCCGAGTTACACCAATTGGTTGCATCCAGTCTGTTTTTCACAATAATTAAACTCCTTTGGAAAACAAAGGAAAAAGCTCTCAGACCACCAATCACCTTCTGTTGCTCCAGAATTAGAAACAAGCCAGCACTTTCATATGAGGTGACATCTGCCTTGGGAGTCACTTAAGGTTTCCCCTTGGTGCTAGCTGTTTTGTTAAGGGAGAGGGGATCAGAAGAATCAATCTGGTTTGACAGCAATAAATTTCACAGGAGGAAGTCAGCACAACCGAGCACATTGTCCCCAGGAACTTGGTTCTCTCTGCCCAGCTGACCACATTTCTTGCTATGAGCTCAGGTCCAACCTCCGTAATTTTCTGGGCTGTTGATATTCAGCCCAACTTGTCGGGAGATCACTGGTAGGCTCTGCAGCAGAGAAATTCAGCCATGGGGTGACCTTTGCTTTCAGGCAGTGTGGATTTGTCTGTCTTGAACTGCTCAGCTCCAGGAGCTAGAGCTGGAACTCCAGCACAAGGACTAAGGCAACACGGTCATAGTAATCCCTCTGATACCAAGGGATTACATCCTCTCTTTCCTGCCTCTTCTAGGTGTCTCTAGACCCTCCGTAACTGTGGTGGCACTTTCTGGTATGAATGGCAGCACCTTGTGGTCCATCCAGCTTCCAGAGGAGACTCGGAGTGTGCAGTGCAATGGGCTATCACTGGGGGCAGCTGCAGGGCCTGTCTGCCTTGTTACAGGAACGTCAAAATTCCTCAGTCTTCTCAGTGCCTCCACAGGTAAAGTCAACTACCATCATATTAGAAATATGCTACTGCTTTTTTGTTTTCTTTGAAGGACTAATAAGCGTGAATAATTTGGTTCTGGCACGTCATGGTGGCTGTTACTTAGTAGCACACAGGAAGGAGTCAAAACACTAATGAGTTTCTAGTTACACAGGATAAGAGAATCCAAAACATTTCATCTCTGTGGCAGCATCTTCGTCCTACGTCTTAGAATATTTCAAAGTGTTAAATCTTATCCTGTAGCATCCCCATGTCACAACGAATATATAAAGTCTGTTCTCATTAGCACTGACCTGCTGGTACAACTCAGGACCTACCTAACAGCACTGCAAAGCTGAACAGCATTCTTGGAGAAGTTATATAAGGATATACACGACATCCAGGAAACCTTGCAGAGAAATTAGGCCCATAGTTGAATCAATTAGATATGAATGAATATTGCATTTTTAATCACTTGATCATGTGCACCTTCATTCTCTGATTGCTGTTTGTTCTACCACATTAATTCATTGGCAAAAATATTCATAGGTAGGTATAAGGTTGTTTTTGGAATCAACCAAAAGGTACCTGGAAGGCGGGTAACTTTGGGATGGAGGTGTGTGTTAATATTACAGTTAGGTTTTAATGAACCAAGTTCATCCAAGGAGAATGATTTCACCACAGTTGCTGGCTCAGCAACAAGACATCTTCTCCTATCTGCCCAGCTGACAGGTGTTATGCCATTTATCAGCTGCAAAGTAACATCAAGTTCCCCTCCCTGCAAGTATTTCTACAGTCTGGCCGTGGTATTCCCACTCCACTCCACCCTCTGTTCCATCCCCCTTAGCAAGTGCAAGATTGTGGGTGTGGGGAACCATCGTGGAGTAGGTTTCAGGCATGCCAACCACATTCCAACCAGGGAACAGCAACTGTATTTTACCCTATAATTTCCATACTGTTAGAACTTCTGTTAGGGTGTGAATATAACTTCTCAAGTTTTCTCTAGTTTTGCCCCCAGCTATCTTTCCGCACTTTTGAAATGCTTTTAGGGACCACAGTGTTTGCATGGTCAGGACCATGAGCTGCCATGGTCCTTTACCAGCAGTAGTGGTGGTGTTAATGTACAAGTTTGGCCCTTGGTTTACTTTATCATACAGGGGCAAACCTTATCCTACAGGGCAGCAGTAGCAGAAAAGCATTTTTAAAGACTGAAAAAGCAGAAGTGTTGGCAAAAGAATGATGAAAAAGTAAAAGCATCAAATTTAATTGTTGCCCTTTTTTTTGGTGTTTATTTGCAAGTTTGCAAATCTGGTTTTGCTGAGTTTCCAGCTGGGTCCGTGCTGGCCTGCTGAACCGTTTGACATCACGCCTGCTAACATGCTTTCACCCTGAAGTGCAGTGAGCATGTCATGCTGGAGTGGTAATTTGCTGCTGGGAATTTAACTGAGACACAGATTTGCACTTTGAATATCAGAACTGTCCATCTGTTCCCTTTCCTCACATCTACCTAGCCTTTACTGCTGGCTGAGGCAAACAACTGCTGTCCTGCAGAGCAGCACTCTCATTTAGGTTCTCCTTCGTAAAGTGAACCTTAAATATTCTCTGCTACTTCGGAAATTGTTGAGGGCTCAGGTCTTTTAGAGAGATGCTAAGAAGGAAGTGCAGCAGGACTTGAGGCCTGACTCAAAGGCAATCTGAAGAAATGCTGGGAGAAGAATTTTGCTTCCCACTGCAGTTTGTCTCAGTTTGTAGGTTTGTCTTTCCCCTTCACACAGAATGGGAGAAATAGTCTCTCTTGCTCCCTTTTCAAGAAGGTTTTGTGGAACCCTCTAGGGATGCCCTCTGGTTCTCCAAATGCAGGTCTCTTTTATCTTGTTCTTCCCACAGGCAAGACCATCTGGACGCTGAACTCCATTCACCTTTCAAGTGGGATCCTGGCTGCACCAGCTGCAACTCTTCCAGATGTGGATGGAGATGGGATTAGGGATATTGTTGTTCTGGCTCTCAAAGAGACACAGGTACAGCATATCCCTCCTCACGGTTTGGAATGACCTTTGTTATTTGTGTAGAGGAAAAACAGCCTGATGTGGAAGGACTGTAACTGGAGCCGCAAGAGCCCCTAATTTTCATTCCCTTGGATTTTGCTGAAAAGCACCTTTTTCTTCCAATAGGTCAGAGCAGTGAGATCAAACAATAATGACACTACCTGCATTCTTGACAGCTGGGAATGAACAGAAGGGTCATTATTTGCACCTGACTGAGACTTGGGAATTATCTGTTTCTGTTCAGTGAATGTATGGTTTGAAGTGAGTGTTTAGCAGCAGTGTAGGGATGGATCTCTGGAGAAAGGAGCATTTAGCTTATCCAAAAGAAAGAAATACTTGTGTGATTAATTCAGATGCAGATTTCCTTTATGCTCATCCCTCCCCACAATTCTAACATTGGTGTTGTTAGAGGAGCTCAGGTTTTTGAAGTCGCTTTCATATTTGATGCATTTGTGTCAAGAGAAAAACATGAATGTAAGATGCCCAGGAAGCCAGACTGAGCAAAAAGCAAGCACTATATAGACCTTGCTGAGGGGGAAAGGATCAATGGAGCTTCATGCTGTGGGGTTGAGGGAAGATTCTGAGTGCAGAGGTGAGTGAAAGCACTGAAAAAATTCTCTACCTCTCTCTCCTTGCAGCCTGATGTGTTTTTCATCTTGGTATCAGGAAAGACTGGAACTGCTTTGGGTGGGCCTGTGAAGTACAGCACCAACGGAGAAGGGAAAGTGATTGGCCCCCAAGTCCACATCACCAGCCGGGGAGCCATCTATATCCTGTTTGGTTTTGGTAAGATGCACCTTGTGTCTGCAGCACTTCACCTTCCTGAGAAAACATTTGTTTTACTTAAAATGGTCCAGAGCGCCCCTGGGATGTTTCTGCCATGCCTTCTGCTGTAAAAGCTAGGAGGGCAAAAGCACAAATCTCACTGCCATGGTCTGGAAAAGTACAGGAGCACCAATACCTGCTAGTCTCAAAAACCTTGGAGTTTCCCAAAGGCACATCATGCCAGGAAAGTTCCAGCTCTGGGCATTTCATTGACTTCTACCACAACTGCAGTGGTCCCAATCACCCTCTGTTCTACTAGGTTATCTTTTGCAGTCAGGACTCTTCATCTTTACTTTTCCTGGCAGGTAATGTTCAAGCAGTTGCCTTGAGGGATATCTTTACCCAAGCCAGAAACCGGGACAACTTTCCTGCAATGCTGCAGCAGGAGGAGCCAGAGTGGGAAAAGCGCAGATCTGTCAACCTGTCAGAGCTCATTGGCATTTACAGGTAGAAGATGGACTTGTCATCTTGCTCCTTCAGGGAGAGGAAGGGAAGGGTTGGCACTTATTAGTGCTCCTAGAGGTGGTCGCTTCTACTTCAATACTGTCCTTTCTTCACTGTCCAGTTGATAACTGGGGAATATTGTGGGGAACTCATCATTTCCTCCCTGTCCTCTGGTTGTCCTAGCAAAAGAAGTGCAGAGTATAATAAAAGGGAGACCTTAGCTTCTCCTGTTCCTTGTTACTTTCTTCAGCCCTGTATACATAGCTGAAGGGATAAAAAGAGGTGTTCCAAGCTAATGGAGTCTCTTTGGGAAGCTCAGTCTGTGTGGGCTTGGATTTCTCAGCTCATTCCTTTTTACTGCCAAATTGTGCGGCAGGCCTTGACAGGAATAAAGGGAGGGAGCAAATGTGAACTCGCAAACTTCATGCTTTTTATAGTAACTCATTATGTTCAGAACACCCCACATTTGAATTTAGCTCACTTAACTGAGGAACCCACATCACTGGGGAAAAGATGGACTTCTCCAAGTATAGTTCAGATCTTTGATAGGAATTGCCATGTGGACAGGCAGCTACTGCTGAGATGTGCATATACAAGCCTTGACCTCCTCTCTGTTTTCCATTTGTCCCAGTGAGGGTGTTGACTTCCTGCAGACAGTGAAGACACCTGACACAAACTGCAGCAACCTGCTCATCACAACCAAAGAGAGCTTGATCCTGCTGAGGGGACAGGACCTGGAGCCCCGCTGGACCCTGGAGCTGCAGAATATCAGCAGGTAACTTACTGGGAACATTTTTCTGTCCTATTTCTTCCTGTACCATTTCCCAACTTCCACTTGTAAGCACATGTGTTCCTTAGAAAGCAATTGACAGTAATTCTCCAAGTCTGCAGAGGAATCTAAGAACTGGAGGTGTGTGTTGTTGAGCCAAGTGAGGAGGGCAGGGGGAGCGAGGAACAGAAGACTGGAAACTTGAGCTGTGCTTGAGTGATCACAAATAAGGGGCTTGATTCAGGTACCCAACACTGAAGTCATGGGAATGATGTGGCATTGGAATTCAGTGAATTACTGATGTGTGATTCAGCCCACCTGCTGTCCAGGGCTTCAGTGGAGAGGATCAGTTACATCAATGATGTTAAGAATTTAGAGCAGGTGAATGAGTATGGCCCAGAGATCTTAATGTTCCCTGAAAGCTGAAAATGAACATTCTGATGACAGTCAGCACACCATCTATACTAAATGTAAACCTTAAAATAATACTGCTCATCCTCTAATTTCACACATGGAAATTAAGTCATTTTCCAGATCTTGTGGGTTGGTAATAACCAGCAATTTCAGCTTGCCCAGTATTAAATATTTGCAGAGGCCAGTTGGGCACAATTGAGGGAAATTACATGGGAAACAATTGCTCGCTCTAGTATTGAGAATAAAGAAAGCAGCTCTTAGCTCAGTGTTACCCAACTGTCAAGAGCATAAATGGGAAGAAGGCACTGGAACTTCATTAAGCAAAAAAAAAGGGCTGTTCAGCTATGTTTGATATTCAGGTGATGTCCACATTCTTTAGGGCTGATGGGTGACATAAGCCATGACTTTAGGAATGGGTTATGGCTAGTTGATCATGCTATGGGGAAAGGAAATGGACTACAAGTGTTTTGGGCCCAGAATCTGCAGACTTCTGAATGTGTCTGGCATCGAGTTTAAAGGGTAAGTGTGTACTGACTAAGCAAAGCCACTTCATAGGTGCTGTAGAATCAGTTATACACAAGAAATTTCTAAATGGATGCAGTAATAAATTGGAAAATACAAATCAAGAAGGGCTGAAAACTTCTTTACCAGTATGGTTGAGGTTGGAAGGCATCTCTGGAGATTGCCTAATCCCACCTACCTGCTCAAGCAGACTCAGCTAGAGCAAATTACTCAGGGCTGTGTGCTGTCAGGTTTTAAAAATCTCCAAGGATGGAGACTTCACAACATCTCTGGGCAGTTAGTATTCAAGCTGCTTTTTCCTGTTCCCTGACCTCCCAAGGGACAGAGTACAATACATGTAGAGGAGCTGTCAGACAATCATTGAAAAATAATGAAAGCAATTCTTGTTCTAGGCCACTGTGCTAAAGTCCTGGACTACCTGTTTTCTCAGAGTTAAGAAAGACAATATTTGCTACACTGAATGTATTGTGGGCAAGCATTTAATTAAGACGTTTGTTTGGATTTTTTTAGAACTTAAGTTCTACTTTAAGCACCACAGGGTGGGGGACAAATTCAGCTCAGGGGTGTTACCACAGAGTCAAACCGACTGAATTCCTTGTTAGGCAAAGCTTACAGAGCCAGCTGTGAGCGCCCCTTTTCCTGGTTAAACCTGCCCCAAGCACACCGCTTCATCCAGGCAGACTAAGTTCAGACCTGTGGGAATAATTTCTGAGAAAACCAGCTACTGCAGATGTGCTGCATTTCCCGATAGCTTTTGTCAGGATCCCTGGAAAACCATAAAGGAGAATCAGTAGTCATAAAACAAGGGTGAAGTTCAGAGACCATGAAATTGAGTAAACAGTTGCAAATTGTGTTGTAAATGGATGTTTCAGATGAGAGAGGATTAATAGCAGGTTGCTGTGGGGATTACTGTTGGGCAGAATAATTACTAGCCTTCTGGTTCATTTGAGAAAGTGCCCAGGGGATTTTTCACTTGATTGGTAGCATCCGATGTACTTACGTCTGTCTGCATTCAGTTTGTGGGATCTGCCACTGACTGTAACCCATAAGGGACATGAGAAGAGGCACCTTAGGAGATGTTTTGAGTTTGTGGTCATAGGATAGAATTGCCTGCTACTTCCTTTTGCTGCTGGAGAGCTTTCAAGCTATAGGAGTGTCTCATGATACTGCCTTGAAAGCAACACCTGGTTGCCAAAAGTGTCTGTAAAGCAAATGATGTTTGATGTCCTAAGTATAAAGTCAAGCCACTGCGGTGCTGTGGGATTGTTCTTCAGGAACCATTCTGTCATGCACATTTTAAAGGGGAAGCTGGAAAAAATTGAGAAAAGGTCTTGAAAAAAATGCTTTAGCATGGAAGATTTAAATTCCTGAGTTTATATGATCAAAGAGAAGCCTGAGAGGTGAGTTCATAAGCGTGTGTAAGAAATAGAAGCTAACAGGCATAGCAAGAACAAGTGCCTTGAAGCAAAAGCCATTCATGTTCAAGAAAATGAAGATGCAGGAATGTTTCTTTGGGTGAAATTAATGATTAGAACTAACTGTCATGAGAAGTGATGAATTCATCTCATCAAAGATGAGGCAAAGTCAGCCTACTGATACTTGGTTAATTGGGTGAAATACAGTAATCTGTCATAAATAAGAGGAGAGAGGATATACTCTGATGATCCTGCCTTGCCATAAAATCTCTGGTTCTGTGAATTTTGTGGACTGAACTGTGCTTATTTAGAACCTTGTGTCTAGCTGTGGTGAATTGAAGGAAGACAGAGGCAAGGCTCAGAAAGCCAAAAGCAAGCAAGATGGTTAAAAAAACAGTTACAATGAGAGATATTAATGTGTTATGTCACCCAGAAGTGAGAGGCTGAGAAGGGACTTAATTTGACCTGTTTAAGGTCATAAAAAGGCTTGTAAACCTGCCAGCGGTGAGAATACAAGGAATCATGGGCTGACATTAATGGTGAGTATATTAAGATCCATTTCACACAGCTAAGGCAGCCTGGGAAATCCACTTTCAGCAGGAGGTCAAACGTGCCAATGCATTTTGGAAGGGCTGGATAATTTTCTATAATTACGGCAACAACTGTACAGGTTCTCATGCAAAGGAAAGGATGATAGAGTCATGTACAGGGAGATAAACAGATGTCTACACAGCCCATCAAGGGATGCCCCTCACACAGACAACTCTGAAGAATGGCTGACAAGCACCATGGGCTGCTTTACCATTTTTCACTTTTCTGATCCACCAACAAATGATTCCTGACAGTCAGAATAGTTCGGAGTGGATGAAAGACTGTATTTAGCATGACAAATCCTGCCATTTTAAGAGGCAGAATGGAGGATGAAGGCAACTATTCTGCCTCCATCTGAAATGGCTTTTTTTCTACCATGGGGCTGAGTGTTTCTTTTTCCAAATTTACAGCCAGCCTGTACCAGGTTACTTTGGTGCTGACCAAACTCTGGACTTCATGCTGCAAGCACAGACTGGAGATGGGAACAAAAAGGTAAAACAGGTGAAGGCAAGGAGGGCAGTGGCAGCATAGGAGTGGGGGGAGGTTGGCTGTAAAGAGACAAACATTCTCTGGTCCTCGCTTTTCCCATTTCTTTGGCTGGCACTCATTACTGTGTGGCCACAGGCACGAAAGGGAGCAGCACAGGCCATGCCTCTGCAAGGGGGCTCTGCATACCCACGCCTTGACACCCATTAATGCTCGATCTCTCCCTGCCTTGAGGTGGTGGTGATAGACGGCAAATCTGGCCTCCCTCTTTGGAACCAGGAACTTCCGTGGCAGAGGCAACAACTTGATGCACTCTCAGTCATGACTTTGGACAAGAAGTCTGTTTTTCTCTTCTGGGCTGATGAAACACAGCCTGTTTTACAAAGTTTGGTGAGCACACATCCTTTCTTCACTTCGAGGTTTCTCTGTGAAGCACATGCAGTCTCTGTCTTTATTCCTATTGTCCTTGAACTTGAAACCTAACATATGAGAAGGCTGTCAGGGGTATCTCTTACTTTGACATTCTGACTTCTCTGAGCCTGAACACAGGAGTTTTTGTGTGCAAATTCTTCACCATAAAGCTTTGTTGACAGAAATTTTGCATCCACAAATCCAAAAATTTGTGAATTTCATTTTTTCGTGCAGCACTGAGGAGTTGTAACTGCAGATTTGTTCCCAGCCCAGAGTGCTTCTTTTGTCCATGCAGGCGCACAGTTCGGCATGGAGACTCAAACTTCCAACCTGTAGCTTTGCCCATCAAGCTGCATATGACAGAGGTAGATTTCAACCTTACCAAACAGAAGTTGTGGAGCAAATTCTGTCTTAGGGAAAAAGATTTCAGGATTTCATCTTTGTAAAATCGTAGTTTTTCATTCTCTGATCCATGTGAAAACAACACAGTGTCAGAAAACTTTATTTTTTGACAAAGCTAGACTCCCCTTTGCTAGCCAGCTGTTAAGCTTTTGTCTCTTGCATTCCAACAGCACCCTGGTCCCAGACCTGAGCGCCCAGGGCTGCACCACCTCTATCTCCTCCATCCTGTTTTTCCTACAGTCCTTTTGGACCTCACCAATGCAACAGACAAAGTCATTGCTTCAGCAGGTGAGTACAAATGTAAGAGAAATTACCTAGGCTAGAAATATGGAGAGAGGAGTAGCTGTGAGAAACAATGTGCTGTAGTTATGCCTTTAAAAGTAGCACCTAAGGTCCACCACATATAGGACAACAGTGGGAAATAAGATTTATGTTCCTCCTGATGGAGCATCCTGTCCACCCCCTGCTTTGCAAATAAAAGACCCACAAAGTTTCTCACACACGTTTAACCAACGAAAGGTTCAAGTTTGATTTAATGCATGTTAGTTTAATGCACCAGAGAAGTTGTGTTGCTTTCCATGGAGCTATTTATAATTTATTGCAATGCATGAAAAAACACTATGAAACTTATCTCTGTCACCTCAGATACACTTCTGCTTTTGTTGGCCATCTCCTGCTCTTTGGGATAGCAGCTGTGCTGCTTCTTCCTCTTTCTTTTTGTAAGGGGGAATCCAAAACGTTTAAGCGTGTTTTCAGGGAAAAATAGATCTGCATTTAACATCTATACAAGATTGTACAGTCCCTGTTGGATTTGCTTGCTCTTTCTAAAGCAGTTCGGCAAGTAGCCAGTCTCTTGTGCATGGCAGTGTGGGATAAAAGATCAGTTCATCCAGAACTGAGAGAAGTAGGCCAGGAAGCATAGAAAAACTTCTGCATAGTAATAACATCTAATTGGACTTGTATCAAAAACACAGTTCAGTCAAGAACAAATAGAATACTATTTTTACAGGGGTTTTTTAGAAACTGGGATTTCTGAGGTCTGTACAGATCATTCTGCAGTGACTGGAGGCACCTGACTTGCCAGTGCTTTACAAATTTCCCCTTTTATAGAGGTAAACAATAGCTACTAACAGGTGTGGGAAGGAAAGCTGAGAGTGAACTTACTTTTGAAATATGTTCATATCCTCTGTCAAGCCCAAAAGCATAACCTGGAACCAAACCCTTTCATTTCTGATCTATATTTCAGTTTCTTTCCATTGTTAAGATAATTTTTTCCTTATCAACTAAGGTACAGGGAATTGTAAAGTCAGGCTGAATATACTCTCAGTCCAGTGGATGTTTTGACTGAGTAACAGCTATAAAATTCCTTTTGGAAGAAACGTAATCATTTACTCCTCACCACTGGTTTTTTGCCCTTTTCTGATGGACCAGTTGGAATTAATGATCTCCAAAAGGATGCATTTCACATCACTGTGACAACAACTGCAACCTCTGAAAAACAGCCAGGATTTCTCTCGGTCAGCAAGCTGGGCCTGAAGTGGGCCATGATGAGTCAAGGTCGAATGGTGTGGTTAAAGGACAGCAGCACTCCAAAAATCAGCCGTGGAGAAGTGAGGCGATTTCTTGCCCGGATGAAATTTGCTGACTTTCCTCAGAAGGTGAGATTGTGCAGGAATCCCTAATGAAATCCAGGCCTTTCAAAACATCCTGTCTCTTCCCTACAGACACAGTTAAGGTGCTCTTTGGGATGGAAAGAGACTGGTGGGATGCAAAGAGACTGTTTGCAAGATAACTGGCTGCCCTTTTGGGCATAAGCTGGACAGATTGTGAAGCAAAGAGGTACTTTGGCAGTTGAACACAGCACAGGATCTTAGAAAGAAACAGGGATGATGATCATAAGAGACTGAGAGACTTGCAGAGGGATCAGAGAGGTGGGACTGAGATCACTTGTTTTGACATGGGCAAACAAGGGTCCTCCGTATAGTCGTGCCCAGGTTCTGTTGCTGACTTGCAAATTACTACTTTACCAGACTGGATGATAATAGATTTTGGCTTTAATGTTTGTTTGTCTTTCCTTCTTCAGCTCTAGCCTGGTGGTTCTTCAGATGTTGGTTGGACCTGTGGCCTGTGTGGGGAATATAGGAAGCTGCTCTGTGTATCTTCAGGAAAATGGCTACATAGAGGGAATGGGGGCTAAAAACACTTCCCCTTTCTTCAGCTATCTGGGGAATGCTGCTGGAGGCAGGTTTGTCCTAGGCAGACCTGTTCTGTACCAGAGAAACGTTGTTCAGCAACTCCCCCTCTGTATGCTGTTCTTGCATGCTTCCTTCCAGGTAGCACAGAAATGTGAATTTAGAATTTATATACATATATATATAAAATCAGGCTTTATATATATATGTGTTAATTTATACAATATATGTATATTTTTTGTATGTTTAATTTATGAATGAGATTTAGGACACACCTTTTTATGTCCAGTGTTCCCAAGCAGTCTAACAAGCTCTATGCCTGGAGTGGGCCATGATGAGTCAAGGCAAGTGGTGTGGCTAAAGGACACCTTTAATCTTTTTATTTTTGGAGAGAAGCCTCTGGCTCCTGCAGGGTGAGTCTTACCTACAACTTCTCCTGTGCTCTCAGCTCTCTTGTCCATGCTGTCGCCAGACTCACAAACAAACTAGTTCTCTGGCTAAATTATCTGATCTAGAGAAAGATGGTCTCCACAGCATTTGCCAGCCCCTTGCACTTGTGTCTTTCTTTCCCAGTTCCAAGTTCAGGACACCAAGTTCGGGCGTATGTGGGTGATGTAGAAGTGAAAGGTTCACAGCTTATTTCTCTCCATCCTTAAGCTTTGTATGAACCCAGATTGTCACTGTAACATCACACTGCAGTCCATTGGTCAGAGTCCCCCTTTGCAAATGCATCACAGCCCTCTTGGCATAGAAGCCCAGCAGATCCTGACTGTCGCTGTAAAGGTCACTCAACCTAGTCACAGAAAAGCTGATTCTTACACTGCTGCTTCAGGATTTAGAGGCTCAGACAGAGACAGAACTAGAAAGCTTTTCTGTGCATTTTAACCCTATTCTGTGCTCAATACTGCCATTCCCTTGCCAGCCCGGCCCTGTGTGCAGCTCCAGGAGCAACAAGCTACCCCTGGGACACGTGCTCACAGTGTGTTGTGTTAGGTGTTTTGAACTGTGCCCCAGAGTGTGGCGTCATTCTCCTATGTTGCATTTGAAGAGCATCAGTATGAATTTTCTTGTAATAGAAAAGACCATATAGAAAGGAACCATTTTGGTGCCCCAGTAGTTCTCCACAGTTTAGGGCAACAATACAGGAACTGCTTTCCTAGTATGCCATTCTGAGTTTGGCCTTTGACATTAAGCAGAGCCAGGCCAAGATGAGGATTGCAAAGGACTCTTCTGTCTAGCATGTGCCCTTCCAGCCTCCCCACATTTCCCCATGAGTGGTGAGGTGACAGCAGACTTTGACCCTCCTTCCAGATGGGCACATTAGTCATGGGTTTGCTCTCCTGGGCCCTTGACACCTCTCTTTGCTGTATCACCCTCTCCATCATCCCACATCTCTATATAAAGCTTCCAGGATAGCCCTTCAGGATTAGCTGCAAGCCCCAAGGCTGGTCCTTGGGCCCTGATCTCCTAATGTCAGAGCCTGTGAACAGTTTGTATATGTTTAATGGTATTTTCATGTAAATAGCTTTGTATATATTAGCACAACTGTAGCAATGGCTCTAGGCCTGGCATTTTCCTCCAGACAGGGTTTAGTGTTTATAATATGTAGTCAGTTCATAGAGCTGCATAATAGGACTGAAAGTGTGAGGACCAGTAACGTATGAGGGATTAAACAGGAGTGCCTCTTCCCTCCTGTCCAGCCACCACCTTGCTGGGAAAGGTGAAGTGGCTGTTACCTAAGCAGTTACTCTTCTGAGATTCTTCCTGAGAGAACTGATATTCAAGAGCAGTGATGTTAGCTCCTCCTTAATGTGAATTCACCCTGCCCACACCCCCCGCCCCCACTGTGAATAAAGAGTCTGTCTGTATATTGTTGGGAAAATGTATTTGAACTGCAGTGAAGCAAAATAAATACTGTGTACAGCATCATGTGTCATGTGAACCAGTGTTTCTCTCTTTGAGAGATTATCAGTGTGCTTGGGGTTTTGATTCATGGGTTGTTTGCAATATTTTTACAATGGGAAAAAGGAACAAATGAATAGAAGTAATGTAAAAAGCAGAAGTCCAGCCAAATTCTTAAAGGTTGTGAAGAAACAGTAAAAAGAAGCAGACGCAAAGTACCTCAGAATGGGAGATTTTTGGGCAAAAAGCAAGAAGGGAACATGTGGGAGTCGTTACAGATAGGAAAGAGGAGAGAGATGTCTGAAAGCTACCCCCTATTTCTACTGTAGCAGGAGCAGGACTTTTAATCTGGGGGCAGGAAGAAGAAGAGTTTGGGCCTGGAAATTAAGAATAAAGAGGGTGTTCAGAGAGGGTGACAGATGATCAATATGAACACTGATGCCCTTCACCATAGCACTGAACTGGAGCGGTTGATGGAAGATCAATGTGACACCACCCAGCAGTGCAATTTGCCATCTGGATGGTGCTGACTATATTCCCGAGTGCAATACTGGGATTAGGACATCTGCCTCAACTCTGAAAGTGCTTGGAGACAGCTGGCACCAACACGTCCCTCCAGTTCCACCCTTGTCAGATGAGGGCACCCATCACACTGTATGACCAGGGAGGACCCCCAAACTGCTACTGTAGTTGCCCTGACCCAGTACCCACCTCCTCACTCCCTACAGAGAAGGGAAGAGCTCCCCAAAATCTGCTAACAGTGGTGCTAGTGCTTGGTTCAGAGCTCTTGTGCCTCCCAAACCCCACTGCTCTGTCCCTGAACACTCATCCCTAACAGCGATCCTCCCCGATTGTCTGGGCCAAGACTTCATCCAGGTCCAGCTCTGGTTCGCGCTGTAGTATTTTCTGCTGCAGATCAGTGTAGAAGTCGACTCCCTCAGAGACTGAGTGGAAGGCCTTGCCTTTGGGCTCATAGTAGCTGCTTATTTGCTGTATGAAGCACTGGTGGTGCTGAGGGTGATCCTTGAGGCTCCCATCATATCCCTTGATGTGGTTCCTTTTGAACTCCAGTATTGTCTTGGTGTAGGTATTGAGAGTGGTGACAGCAGAGGCCATGCAGCAGGTAAAGGAGGCCCAGGCCATGCTACCGGAGACACACAGAAGAAGCACATGCTGTGAAAAGCCATGTAGGGTAAGAAACACTGTGACACACCCCAGTTGTCCCTGATTTGCCAGGCAGAACCTACTGGGCACAGACAATGAATTAGAATGACTAAGGCTCATAGCATTACAGTTCTTAGGGGTTATCCTACCACAAGATCCTTCGTAGATCAGTGGGATAAATATTGGTCATCCCCATCACAGGGAAGGGAGTGATACAGGGAAGAGGGCAGCAGGAACATCTGGAACTGGTCAGAGCAGGAGAGCACAGCTTGGAAGCAAGTTCTGTATTGCAGGGCTGCTCAGTGTCTTACTGCACGTGAGGCTTGTCTACCTGAGCGTAACCAGATCGCCACTCTGGCATTTGATGTCCCCGGGTGGCACACGGCACTGGAGTGTTTAAGAATCAATGTGGCCATCATCAATACAGCATTGCAAACTGAACCTGCACTTTCCATGGGCACCTGCAAGGCTCATCCAGCTGTTTTTTAAGTCAGGTACGTCACATCAGCTGTGCTTGGCTGCTTTATCCTTTACAGAAAGGCACACTGAGCCACTTGCTTTGCGCAGCTGCTCTTCCTGGTTCACAAGTGACACTGTGGTCAATCACCTGCTTTCTCTCCTTCCTGCACATAGTGCCATCTTGAGATGACCTTGGCCTCCAGTGCAGCTGCCATTATATGGCTGGGCCAGCACTGCAGAAGATGGTGTGACTGCTGGTTGGGGGCTGAGCTGTGCCCACATCTTTAAGCACATGTCTAGGCTTGGTGTTTGCAGGAATAGGCCCTTTGTCCTAACACTGGTTAGTGAAGATGCCAAACCAGCATGCAACTTCCTAAAATTGCAGAAAAACAAGGTGTGTTTGAGAGGATCATCACAAGTGTGACACGGGCCTCTGCACAAAGGGAAGAGCCGAGACCAAACAGGGCAAACCAGCAGAGGGGCAAGCCTGATTAGTCAGCAGGGCTGAAGGCAATTGTTTAGGTGTGACCCCATTGTTTTGCCAGTCCTTTGGTAGCTATTCATTTAAGTAGCTCAGCCACTATTTATTAAAACAGGGTGAGGCAAAAACAGGAGATTAGTAGTAGGAGAACCATGGTACACCTGTCTTTGGAACACACAGAAGGTCAAGAAAGGAGGAGGAAGCAGGTGGCATGGCTGAAGCTCTAAAGGCTGGGGAGGTGAAGATGGCTTCAGAGCTCACGTACTAGAATGCCCAGCCATAGTCCCATGTGTGCGGTCTCCAGTCCTCTGGTCCCAGATTAACCGTTGCCTGGAAGACTTGAGTGTACATCATGTGTGCCACCATCCCAAGGAGACCTGGACACAAAAGACAAGGAAGCAAAAAAATTACAGCAGGAGCCAGAGCAGCATACTTCAGCCTTGAGTGGAAAAGCAGGCTCTCCAGTGCTGAGATTCCGAGGCTACAGTAACACACTCACCTGACAGCACTGAGAAGACAGCAGCAAAGGCATTGAGCTTCATCCCACAGACAGGATTGCCAGTATGCAGAATTTCCAGCATCAGGAGGATGAAGCTGATGAGCAGCAAGCTGATGTACAGCATCTCTGATCCCAGTGACAGCCACAGAATTCCTGCCAGGAATACAGGATGAAACCATGTTCAAGGGAGAGTACACCCCTCTCTCAACCCAATCCTGAAAGGACGTCCTTTGGATAGAAGGGAACGAAGGAGAACAGCAAACACCCAAAAGCAATCTCGCTAGCCTGTGAGCAAGGGATCAATGGATGCTGTAGGGGGCAGAGTGCCTGTAACAGAGGATGGCCTCGCTCCTCTAGCATGGCAGAGCTGAGAGGAACTAATATGCCATCTGCAAACAAGCCAGCATTATTCATAAACAGCAAGGAGAAAAGCAAAAGGAAGAAGATGGGAAGCTGTTGACTATTAGCATAAAGCCTAATGGTCATAGATTGGCCATGAACACATCTGAGCTCTAATCACAACAATGAAAGCAAACAACTTTTAACCTGAGACTCAACTAGTTAAGAACTATATGGTGCATCCATGACCATCTGGGACGTGGCCTCTGGAATTCAGGAAGCCCCTTGCAAGCCTGTATTTCTCACCAAAACCCCAATTAGAATGAAAGTACGTTCCTTGGGGTTGATATCCAGCCAGGGCAGTAACATTGACCACTCACCCTGCTTCTTGAACAGAGTACAGGTACTTCCATGCTGGGATTTTGAGTGGGATTTAAGGGATACCAGAGTCCACAGCTGAGCTGAGTTCTACAGCTGTGCAGTAGGAATTGGAGGAGAATGAAGAAAGGCACTCTGTAATGATGGGCTGTGGAAAAGCACAGGATTTACTGAGGAAGAAACATTAATCTGACAAATGAAGCAGCACTGTGAGCACTACTGTTAGCAACTATTAATGGCTGTAGAGGAGATATTCAGCTGGGGAAAAGGAGTGTGAAGAAAACCCTCATTAATGTGGCACTGACTTGAATACTCAACATCATTAGTGCCATAGAATCACACAGCTCTTTAGCAGAAATAGATGAGCTGCATTCCCTGTTTAAAGGAGCTGGCTTGCTTGCTGCAGCACCATCAAGGAGAATATTTCATTAAAGGTCAGACTGTCAAAAGTACTCTGGAGGTTGCAGGCACCACACATACCCAGAGACCTCTGCATCATTTTCCTTATGAGTCCAGGCTTCCCACTGGTGATGTGTAATTTGGTCCTGTAATGTTGCCTGTGTATTGTGGAGCTGCTCTGCACACACCCAGCTCAGCAGCCCATCCCACAATCAGCAGTCACACCACCTTGTCCAGTGCTAACCAAGCTATACAATGGCACCTGCACTGGTCATCTTAAGATGATTCAATGTGCAGGAACTTAAATTCAGGGTGAAATTCAGGGTGAAAATGGCGCTTGCAAATCCCTGGCATTTATTATGCCCTTGCTCTCAGGGTTTGAATGCTGACACAGGCTCTGCACCTTGGCATGTGCGCCTTTCCCTTGGCATGTGAGCATCTTCTGAAACAACTTGCCTCCAGCCTCCATCTCAGGGAATAGTCAGCAAGCCCACACCAATCGAAAAGCCTTCATTATGTAAAATCTCAGTAGCATATGTACACATACATCAAAATATACTGAGGCTATCCACACGGTGATTTGAAACATGTGACAATGACAGGAGGGGTGGTCTCTCCTACCCAAATGTAGTTTTGTATTTAATGAGGCAGGGACTTCACCTTGAAAACGTAACTTTCAGATGCCCTATTTACTTACCACAAAGTAAGAGGTGATTCAGGTTCCAGATTCATCATATTAAACCCCAAAACTGAAGCACTGAGTTAATATGTCACCTGTGTGTGAGGAACTGCCCTGAGGTGGCATCCATCCTCTTCCCCTTTACAACAGCAAGATGACAACCCCAGACCAGGCAACTTACTACATGAGACAAATCACACTTCATATTGGAGGGAATCTGAGGTTTCTGGCACTGACTTCAAAAATGGCAGTGGTTTATGTGAACATCTGGGAGGAAATCTTTGCTCTTTTAGCAACCACGAGGACAGGATTTCATGCCTGGGTCTTTGGGGACTCACCCTGCTGTCCCCACACAGGCAAAATCTTGCAGGTCCCCTGTCCCAAGGAGGCGCTGGGTAGCTATAGTGAGATACAGGGATTTGCTCTTACCTCTCTCTGCGGGTGGTGAAAGCTCAATAAAGCTGCGGCATTTCTCTTCTGAAACACAAAACCAAAGCTTTTAGTTTACAAAACAATGCAGGGAACATAAGGGGAAAGAAAATCTCTTCATCTCACTCTTTTCAGTGCATACATCCAGTCATCTCTGAATCTACCCATCAGACCTTCTCACCTCTGGTCTTTTTCTGACTATCTTTCCAGACCTTCACTGAGGCAAAGGACGGGAAGGCAACATTTGCCTGCAAAACTAGAAATGGCCTTTTCAGAAAAAAAGGCTTCAGCAATTCATAAATCTTACTAGTCTCTGCTGGATATAAAAATCTGTTGCTACTCATCCACAACATTACTGATGATCGGGTCTATTAAGGGTGTAGCTTGCAACAGACTGCAGATCCACCACTTCTGCTGAATTCCCACACACCCCAATCTCAGAAGAGCATTTCTACCACTGCTTCTCAAAAAAGAAAGCAAAAAAAAGAACTTCCCAAATGAAATACTTTGTGACAGAGATGCGAGTCCCCCTTCTGTGGCAGAGACTCATAGAGAAATATGGTCCTTGGTCCTCACATTTTAGGCATGCTATTTCAACAAATTGTGTTAATATTTGCTTTGGCTTTTTATGTTGGCCAGGCGCAAACTACTGTCTCAGCTGAGGGTCCATCAGTATTATCTGTAAGTCTCTGTCCCTGCATACTGCATTCCTGCATTTGAGGGTCCTCTCCTCCACTTGGCACAGTATTTTCTCTCAGACATTTCCGCTTCATGTAAGAATCTCATTTTCTTAATTTCTATCCCCAGTTCTAATCTTTCCAAATCTCCTGTGTTACTTCTGTCATCCACAGCTCTCAGGATGCTACCCAGTTTAGTGCCATCTGCAGTTCTCATTAACTTGCAATTTGCTACTTCACCTAGAACTTTAATGAGGATATTCAGTAATGGCTCATCTAAACTGATCCTGAGATTAGCCTGAATAATGAAATCCTTTCTCCAGCTCGACTCAAACTCCTTTTGTTCAGAGTAGTCCCTTTTTTGTTGTTTTTATTGTCTATGCACTTGCTTCAAAGATGCACAGTGGTGGGTGGGTTGTGCTTGATTTACAGGAAGCAGGAGACTGAGACTGACTGTGCTTCTACCCCGTGCTCTATCCCATGTTCTGCTGCGATCCAGATGTTACATACTTTCTGCGTTCCTTCAGGAACTGGGGTTATTCCAGGACTGCCCAGTGGCCAGATAAGTCTTTTAGAGAAATCAGTCAAGGGATGTAGTTTCATTCCCACAAGCATCATGGAAACACAACCCAACCCAACCCAGTCCTAAATAAATACACCTCCTTCCACAGCTCATCTGGAAATGCTCATAACAAAAAGCAGCCCACGTGTTAGGACATGAGAGTTTCAAGCACACTTCCTTCTGCTCCAACCCCTCCTTCTGTCTGCTTTTCTTCACCAGTTATTTATTTTCAAACTCTGATAGCAACAAAGATGAAAAATACTATACTGGAAGGATGGCTTGGTTAAAGAAGGTGAGACAGTTGTACTTGGGCAGAGCTGAAGGGAGGGAGGTGGGCTCAGGGGAATGGGCTGATGAAAGTGACTTTCATCACTCTGTCTTTAGATAAAAATCTCTCTGTTGGCCACCTTCTGGATTAGTTCTGATCCTTGATGTGTGTGCCAGGCAGTAAAGGGCATCTGAGCACTGCGGAGCACCCACCTGTGCTGGCGTGGCACAGGTTCCAGCAGAAGGGCTTGAGCAGGTCTGGGCAGGAACAAGTCAAGGGTGAAGGGAGGCACCAAAGGGTTCTAGTACAGCTTGCACAACCAGTCCCCGGCACTCCAGGATTTACAGTGCCAGTCCCACATGGTCAAAAACCACAAATGAAACCTGTCACAATATCACAAAAACTAAAAACAATAACAATATTGCAGCTCTAATCCTCAGGTCAATTTGCCTCCTGGCTTTAGTTCCTTTGGGTTCAAATCCTCCAGGTTTTCTCTGTATCTGTAAGGCAGTAATTCTATTTCTTTGTTTTGTTGGTTTTTTTTTTAAGAAAAGCCCAGTTTCTGTTTAACAACACAAAACCACTCAGTTTGGTGATTTAAGGAGAACACCAACTATTGTAGTCCTCACAGTGATAGCTAAAAATTAACATCTGCATAAAATCACTGTACTTAAATTTCTGAGAGGACATGCACAAATTTACCCTGAAGAGCATGAAGTAAGCTGTATGTAGGAATGGAGATATGGGGAAAGGGAAAGGAGGCTCATGGCAGTTCCCATCAGGATGAATAGTGCCGTCACAAAGTCACTGCCACCACCACCATCACTTGCACTTCACAGCCCCTATTCCAGGCCAAAGGGCACACCAGAGATAACCATTCTCCATTTCCCTGCTCTGTGAACATTCCAGTGAAGGAGAGAAATACACTGACCACACCAGTGCACAGGGCTGATACCATCTAGGAAAAGGAAGAACCAAGTGTTCTCAGCATCCCACCTTTTGGTTTCAAACTTCTGTGGATTAAATACAAGGGAATAAGTTGTGCTGAGCAGCACACTACCTGGCCCTTCCATGCTCTCTTCACAGGAAAGCCACATCCCTGTGTGGAAGTATCTGAAGGCAAAGCGGTCATCTCCAGTCTCCCAGCTGTAGTGCACTACATCCTCAGATGAAACATTGCTAGCATCTGCATCAGATGGCATGGGGACACCCACGCACTGGGAGGCTTTGCTCTTCCCACACAAAGGCTTGGGTACTTTCTGGGTCCCGGTGCACCAGTAGCTGCCCAGCAAGGCAGTGGTGGAGAGGGTGAGAGCCAGCAGGTTCAGGATGACAGCCAGGAAAGTACGGTGCAGCGGCAGTCCCTTCAGCAGCTCCATCTACAACACACAAACAGGAGGGACTGTCACACCACTTGTCCCACCTAGCCTTATGGATCCCACCTTTTCCCAGTATGCATCTGTGGGGAGGGGTCATGAGCACTCTGCCCTCCTCACAACATCCCAACAGCTCACCCAGCACAGAAGAACCATTTCTGAAAGCCAGGGCGGTGGACCAATAGGTCAGCTTCGACCATTTCAAAGTATGCTGAATATCTGTACTGGGGAAGAGAGGGTGACCCAGCAGACACAGCAGGGCTGAGTGCATTGAGGTGTCTGAGCAAAACAAAGGAGCATCACATTTATCCATCTCAGAGATGATGGGGAGGAACTGTTAACCAACTTCCCTGAATACCATGTGTTGCCTTTACAAGAAATACAATGAATACTCTCTCCAAATAAATGAAAAATCATGCTGCCAAGTGTCCCAAAACACTTTTTCAAGCAGTTCACTACTGTACCTAAGGAGGTAGAGAGTATAGTGATTTCTCAGTGGGTAAAGGCAGGAAAATCTTCCCATATCGCTGAAGGTCACACATCAAAGCAGTGGCCTGCTCAGAGAATATACCCAGCTATCCAGACCTGGCATCTTGAGTACAAGCCCCAGAGCAGCACCTTCCACCTGAGCTCTCATCTGCACATCAGAAATTTGGTAGGGTGGTGGGATGACAGCACCTCTGCTTTCACAAAAAGTGCCAAAGGTTTTTTTTCCTGTAAGAGTGAACATTGCCACAAACATTCTTACCAGTTTCATCTCATCATTAAAAGTAATTCAGAAAGCAGTTTGTGAACCAGGGTCCTATGGACTTTCTCAGAGGGAAGATGAAGACTTTAGGGTTCCTGCAAAACCCTGCACTGACTCCTGAGAACCCCAAAATATCACTCCATAGATTGATTAGATGTCATCTACCCACACATCAACTTTCATGTAATCAACGCATGTCTCTTCCCACATGGCACTCCCTATGTTTGGCACAACTTCATCCAGATACTCCCACCCTTTCCTATTTATGACTCTGAAAATCTATTTACCCATGAATAGATTCAGTTTGTACAGGCTTTGCCTGCTGCTGGTCCTCTTGACTTAACTTTGGCTGACTCACCCAACGCTGAACGTGTGAGAAAGACCCAGCATCCTGTGGCCACCACTATAAATAAACAGTACGAGACCGAGCTTTGCAGTCACAAAACACATTGTTTGTGACTGCACCACAGCTAAAAGTGCTGCAGTTAGAATCATTTTTTCTGCTAACTAGCAAGCTTGGAAACATGGTCAAAAAAGATGGTGCTGAAGCTCCTCTTGAAAAGCAGGACCTTATTAGCATCTCATTACACTGAGAAAGCAGTGCCTGACCCCAAACACCCTCATTGAAAGCAAGAGAATACTCAGCTCCTGAAATTTTCCTGTATTGTTTCATACTCTGGCTTCTTTTGTCTCTTCACCAGGACATTTCTTTCTGCACCCCGGAGATGGTAACATCTTAGTGATGCCATTACTAATGACTTTCATGATTTGAACGTATGTTGAATATCACCATTTTCAAAGAGTAGACACCTACTGGGAACAGTTTCTGGCTAAGCGTAGTGGCAAACTTCTGACAGAAAGTTTTTTTGGTGGAAAATTTGGCTTATGACTGAAAAGGAAATTACAGATGAAATTGCTCTCCTCAAAACCATAATTTTCACCTGAAAACTGAAACCTTCAGCACACAAAGTTTTTCAGTTTTTCATCAATACTTGATTTTAAGATTTTTCTGTCATCAGGTTTTGGGTTGATAACGTTTTTATTTTACAAAAAAATTCCACTCACAATATTGACAAAAATCATCTTTCTAATTTAAATCTTCAGTTGTGGGAAAAATATTCTCTCCAGTTGATTTATGACAGTAGTTGAAAGGCTGTATAATTTCAGGAAGAGTGTTAAGGAAAAGACATAAAAAATACAAGAAACAAATGAGTCAGAAGTAGGAAGTGGATCAAGGATGCAGAAGACACATGGAATGAGAAGCAAATCTGAACTACTTCCTGAAAACATTGTTAGAAAAGCTTCCCTCCACGAAAGCCAGGCACTCACTGATAATAACCAACCATAATATCTAGATAGCCCCAAAAGGAAAGAGAGCTGAATTTACCTTAGCAGCAAGTCTTTGAAGTCCTATTAATTTGGATGAACAGCACAGAAGTGGGACTCATGCTTTGTCTGCTGTTTTGCTCATCACTATATCCTCCAAGAAACCAAATTGCTATAAAACCCATTCCTCCTTTGTCTGGTCCCCTCCTCCTTTGCTTCCCCAGTGATTATTAAATGCTATCCTTCTGATCAGCAGCTGTTTTGTGGAAAATGGTCATTTTGTAATCCACAATGCAATCACGGCACAGCTGTTCTCGGAGATTATATAGGAAGCGATTGGTGCTGCGGGTTGGGATTAAGTGCAGAAGAGTGACCTGTATTGACTGAGTAGAAAGTTTCTTTAAAACACTGAAAGATTCCAGCCATCCCCATGTGGAAGCTGTTTGGGAGCTTGTATGGAGCAAGCTGGCAGCTCTGGCCAATGCTATAGGGGAGGAGTGACCTTAGCTTGGAAACTGGCAGCACCCTGGGCATCAGGCCACCCCCTGTCCTGTGCACTGTCTCAGCAGCACGGCAAAGACCAAAAGCATCCCAGCCCTAGGATATCTTCCTGGCCATACCTGATAGTTGCAGAAAGGGCAGAACAAAAAAAATGGGGAGAGGAAAGTTTATGCAACTGCATCTGCTCTGAGGACTGAGGATGTCAGTCCCTGAAGAGATACCAATACAGCTCTCCCCATGGGCACTGGGAATTTTGATGCCAAAAGGAGGCCCTTAGCAGAAGAGCTGCTGAGTGGCAGACTGACACCATGGCATCACCACCATGAAGGAGGTATGTGAAACAGCAGCAAGTCAAGCCAATACTCAAAGCATGGGAGAATGAGGTAGACTGTCAGTGTCACTTGTAGTGGCAGCTTTTACCAAAATGTGAAGTTCACTGGGAATCCCAGCTGGTTCACACTGGATGAATTTGGGAACCTAGTAAGAAGAGACAGAGATTCACATTCACACAAAGTCCCCTCTGAGCTCTTATCCTGGAATTTTAAAGGCTCCCAAAATGTGGTATCAAAACCATGAAAAGCAAGAATGACATCACCTCTCACGAGAACGTACTCGAGGTCATGGAGCGGAGCTGCACTGAATCAAACTGCAAGGGAGGGGAGCATCCCAGAGGTACACATCCTGTCTTCCCCACAAGGACTTTGCCCAGTGCCAAGCAGGTGAAGCTCACACCACCGCTGGGAGGGAACAAGGCAGATTCCCTACATGCTGCTCTGCCAAGACAGAGGAAACCAGTGGTCTATCCATTCTCATCCCCCATGTCCAACACCAGAGCCCAGAGGCTGGGGCAGGTGCAGGAACAGCTCTGGGTGACAGCACAGCCTGTGACAGCCCCTCACAGCACGGGCAGCGGACGGAGAAGTTCCCGGTCCAGCACGTGGGCTGTGCTATCCCGGGCTCCTGACCCTTCCTGCCCTGAGCAGAATGGGCAGTAGCTCTGTGGGTATTTTAATCCCAGCCGCTGCATAAACTCCTCTAATATAGATAAGCATTTCTAAGACGGACTAACTGAAAGCAATGCTAAATGTCCCTGTGCTCCACGGACTGCCTGCAGGTTTTTGATTAATAAAAAGGTTCTGTTTGAAACAGATGTACTTAATTTACTGAAGTAGGAAGAACAACAGCTGATGCTGTTTAAAAGGAGAGTGATTTTTTCGTTCTTTCTTTTTTTCAGTCTGTTCACATCTGGACACCTTAAATTTGACTTCTAAATGCTCAGGCAAAAAAAAAAATAAAAAGGCCTGGTTTACAGGCTCAAGAATAGATAAAGTCCATATCTAGTGATAACCCTTAATACCTTCCTAATTTTAAGCTTGATGAGAGTATCATTAAAGCCCAAGATTCTATGTCAGTTTCTAAAGCTGGGTTCATGGCATATGTATCGATGAAATTAAACTGAGTTAGTTTTATATGGATAAGAATGCATGTTGGGAAATAAATTTATCAGAAATATGCTATGGTTTAAAAAACATGCTTATAGCAGGTTTAGTATTCTGAATAATGGCAGATATTTATCCTTCCAGAAGATGGCAATCTTTCTCTAGTCTTCTTTTTGGGAGTCTCTGCTGCTCGCGTGTATGCTGGGGGGAAGCAACACCCAAGTTTAGACTTCTATTCCTTCCCTTGAAATTCCTCCTCCCTCCCCCCTTTTTTTTTCTACGTTTTTATGCACACAAGCTCTTTACCTTGACTCTGAAATGGGGTGTGGGTCCGTCTCTTGGAGTTATCTGAGCCTGGGAACACACGGAATCACTGGGAAAGAAAAAAAGAGGAATGATTGCAGGAGCTTAGCTTTTGCTCACCTTCTACCCTGCATGAAATGATTCTTTTTAACACTTTTTACAATATTTTGTCAAGTACCACATTAAATTTCCCCAGATTATTGCTCACAACTCATAGAACACCAACACAAGAGCATGTTTCCTGATGTTCAACAAACTTCCCTTAGCAAAATTATGGGGATTTTATCTGGTTTTGGGTTGGATTTTGGTTGGTTGATTGTTGTTTTCTAAATTTCTATTTTAACCTCACCTCAATCTGACCTATTGTAGACAGGAAAATCAAGCTGTATCTGTCTTTCACCTTACTGTGCCTCCAGTTTTCTCCTCTTTGTATCTGATATTTCCCACCATAATTTGGCTTGGCTAGAGTTTTTGGATGTCTCTTTCTCTTTGAACTCAGCAGCAGCCAGTCCCTGGTGACTTGTTTAAAATTCGCCCATTGAAGTGAATGCCCATAGCAGTTGATTTCCTGTGCAATCAGCCAAGCGCTTGACTTACAGAAACAAAACAAGGAAACAAAATGCAAAAAAACCCCCAAATCTTTGCACAGCACCGCTATGGAGATTGCCAGGTCTAAAAAAGCCTGGGCGTTGACAAGTGATGCGTTTTTATCCTGGCTCTATCACCATCTACACCCTGGCTTGGGTGTACCCTGCCCCAAAGTGACACACTCAACTCCCAGGGATGTCGGTGGAAAAGAAGGTCAAGGAGACCTTGCCAGATAGGGCCCAAAACTTGCAATATTTAACTCAAGAGACACACGACTCCTCCCAGCCTCCCATGCAGCAATCCTCCAGGGATACCAGGGATCATTTGCTGTCCTGATTTGAAGAGGAAAGGAGAGGAGGAAGGGTGGCTATTTACACCCATAGAGTCGCTCTGTGAAAACTGGACAAAGACGGGCTCATACTCACCCCTCATTCCACACATTCCTCGCACATGACACTTCCCACCGCTCCTGTTTTTGCTGTTTTTACAGGAAGATCATTCAGAGCCGCAGTCCCCTCCCTTACTGCCACACAGAAAGCAGGATGTCTCCTGAGTGACAGTGACATGGAGAGAGCCAGACTTCTCAAACCCAGTGACAGACTGCAAATGCCAGATTTCTCCCTGAGCTCTGAATAATTCCACTCAGATTGTAACCTTTATTTAGCTGTTTGCATGATGCATTAACTCTTGCTCTGAAAATGACCTCACCAGGCATATTTTTTCTAGTCTAAGCACATTTAAAGGTGAATTCTGTTTTCAAAGATGATCAGCTTACACTGCTAGACATTAAGACTGTGGCAGAACAGAAATAAAGATTGAACTGGACTAAGTAAATGCATCTTAAATATAGGCAAACAAGTCTGTCAGTTTGGACCCAATTACTTTTTATTTTCCTTCTCCTTTTTTTTTCTCCAAACAAGTCTTAGTTGGCTGGATTTTTTTTCTAATCTCTATGGTTTTCAGCCACTGAAAAACCACGCAGAAAGCAGACATGAAAAGGAAAATAATCAGATGCAGCAACAAAGACTTTGAGGACTCACTAGAGATTCTAGGTGTCTCAGTTTCTAGATAGGAAATATAAGACTATATATCATATGTAAGTCTAGGGGGCTGCTTTTCACAGAGTACTTTAACTTTAGGATGTGTTCACATGAGAACACAGAAAAAAAATTGTATTTATGTAATTTAGCTAACCATAAACTGTAAACAGACAAGAAAACCACAAATTTTTACAGACATCTATAAGGACATTAAAGAGGTGCCAGACCAGAAAAGAGTCTGTACAAAACTCCAAGTAGAGGAACACTTACCTTATCTACTGCTCACTATTCCCATCTGCTCTTCTGAGGTGTCCAGTGAAATACTACAAGGTGATCATGAGCTCTCCCCCATGTCTTCCTGTCTGACTGAACATGCAGTAGCCAAGAAATTCCATGAGATCTGACCAAATGCTTTGAAATGCACCAAGTCTGGCATTTTATTGATGGTTTAATTCTTTCTGAGCTCGCTAAATCATCACAGCACATTATATCAGCTGCAAGATTGGCAGGGCGTCCACTGGTGCAGAATGAATCTTTGTAATTTGGTAGTCCCCTCTCTGAAAATTGCTGCTACTTTTAAATCTACCACTTAGGAGAGCTCAGTCTGTTACTACACAGAATCACAGACACCCAGACTCAATGACTACCACAGGCTCATGGAGTTTTTTATCATCAAGAGGAACCATTACAACAACACAGTCTCCTCTCAGATGTAACAGAACCCAAAGAACTTTGGATAATCATTTCTAGTGATACAGAGAACTCCTGCTAGAGCTATAGCACGTATTTTATACAACTAACTGGTGTTGACTGTGCAGCAGAATATGATAGAGAACCCATCACATCCTTAGAAAAGTTATTCCAATGATTAATTAACCTCATTCTTAAAAATTTATTCTTGCTCTGTAAGCAGTGTCTGCTTGAGTTTTCCAACATCACCAGGCTGCTCCAACACACAAATAAACACCTAGTGAAGTGAGTTCCTGAAAATGTTACTGTAAGAGTCACAAATCAATGCGTTTCATTAGAGGCACACAGTGTGATCTAACCAGCTGGCTGGTGGCCCAAATTCCTAGTTCTGTACTTGGCTCTGACATGTAATTTTCCCCTCCCATCAGCCAAGTCATTAGTGGTGCGTTTACACTGCAGTCAAAGCAGTGGCAATGATGGGGAGTAAACATTCAGTGCTTGTTTTAATTGGGTGTTGCTAGGAATTTCACTCCAGCACTACGGAGCACAACGCAGGGTACAAACCTAAGTCCAGAAACGGAGTAAGCTGTGCTGAACTCTGCATTGCCATGGCTGGACTGATAGTTCAAAAATAGTCCTTGTTTCCATACACTGTAAGGTTGGGTCTTTGGAGTCATTCCCACAGATGCAAATCTACAGCACAGGGGATCCTTGTTGATATTGGAATCAGCACAAAGACAGCAGGAGACATTCTGTTTTGGTAATAACAAAATTTGAGGATCTAAAATTATTCTGTGCAAAGAGTATTTCACATATGCAGATGATCTTGGAGTCAAGGATGTGTTTAATATGTTTTAAAGCAAAAAAAAATTTGAAACAATACGGTTAAACCACATTGCGCTTTGGTTTCACTCATGGAAATGAGAAAGCCAAAGCAATTGTTCTTTGCTTCAATTTATCTTTTCCTCCATTTCACCATGGCGAATCAGAATAAGCAGAGTTAGAGGAAGCCTCCAAAGATTATCTAATCAATCCATCTGTATTCACTATGACCTTAGCACCCTGAAGAACTTCAAGCGTACTGCTAAAACTTTTTGCAAGGGAGATACTACTCCATCCTGGAATAAAGTCCCTCATAATATCTTTTTTTTTCCCCCAATCAAATCACAATATAAACCAGAAAACTTTTCCATCTCAGCTAAATGCCGTGTGTCCATTCCAGATCTGATTTATTTATTCACATGGATTGTCCTCTCAAGGCCATTGGAGCTACCTGGTTTACTAAAGTTATACTCACATGCTAGTATTTGAGGAACCAGTGCCTCAAAGGAAACATCTAAGCTAGCAGGAAAGGTTTGGAAATCTAAAAGAGTGAGTAAGACAGCGAGTTAGCTTTTTTGAGGCAAGGCGTGGGAGGTGTTTTCGTTCTTTAGCTATTAAAAACTCCTTGCTTTGACAAGGGAAAAAAAAAGGGGAAGAGAAAACTGGGAGGGGAAAGATTAATGAATAAAGAGGCAGCATGGCAAGAGATGCAGCGAGCTTGGTGGCCAGAAGGCACAAGCGAGTTTCTCAGGCTGGGTTCCCTGACACAGCAGAGGTGGTAGCAAGCACAGATCAGAGGAGTCAATATGCTGTCTAAAGAGAATAATGAGACCAGTTTTCCTTACAGTGCTGAGCAGAGGGGTTTTGGCACAGTGGGTGCTTTGAAAACAATCATGCTAGATAGTACAATTGTACCTTTTATCTTTCTGGATGTCCTGGTAATTATGCAGGATTGAGGGCATCTCCTTTTGGATCCTTTTCCATTCCTTCATGGCATTTTGGAGCTGTGGCTTCACAGACAGTCCTGCTGTTGAGCCCAATCTCCATGGCCATGCATGCTGTGGTGGGCAGCATGCTGAAGCTGCCTGTGCACCAGGGAGGAGACAGGTCAGGACAGGGCAGCGGGGACACCAATCTGCGGCCCTGGCCCCGTGCCTTGGAGGCGCAGTGGGAGCAGGCAACGCCGGGAGCAGATGGTGTCACTGCCATGGACACGGGGTGGATGCAGCACGTGTATGCCATGCCAGGGGAGTTTCGGGGCACCCAGGCTTCCCTACAAGTCCTGAGGGAAAGGAGTGCCCCAGCTGTTGAAAACACAAACACAAAATATTTTGGAGACAGCCAGCAGAGAAATTGGGCGTCTGCCTCTCTTCTGCTGTATTTTTTTTGGTTGGCTTTCGGTTGGTTTTTTTTTTCTTTTCTCTCTCCTCCTCTCTCCACACCTCCCTGTTTCCTCATAGCCAGGTTTCCGCATGCCCGGGCAACCCCAGTTCCATGCACGGGGCGAGGACGTCAGTTCCTGAGGGTGACCCAGCCATGGGCAGGAGGGGGCCAGGGGCAGTGACAGCATCCTGGCCTGAGGGAGGCCAGAGCGAGGTGACCCTGCAGCCACAGCCAGGGGCCTTTGTGCAAGTACATTATAACTTGGGTCTTAAATCCCGTGCTATTACTTCCGTCAGGCTCACAGTTAAAAAAAAAATAGATAAACAACTGTCCTTCCTAGCCCCCATCATTTTTCCTGAGCAGGCTCAAGCTGCAATCACTCAAAAGCTCCCTATCTAGCCAACTTGGGGGGACAGCCTTTGTCATAGATGACAAAAGATGTGTTCCTGACAGAAAAAGTGTGATTTATTTTAATGCGAGACATTGCTCAAAATGTGGTTTGTTGGGGTTTTTTTAAAGAAAAAGTAATTAGGATTTTTTTAATGTGGATAAAGCAGAATATTCCCCTGCCAGCCTTGTTCTCAAGAAATAGCTAAGTGGTCTTGAGTGAAATTAAAAACAAAACCAAAAAGAACCCTATAAAACTACTGAAGCAGACGTGAGCCAGATGATGTTGGTTTCAAGTTTGGCAAAGGCAAAAGCAGCCAAAGCCAGACCTTGTGATGGAATGCATCAAGTGACTGTTATAATAGAGGCAACACTACCAGCAATGTCTGCTGTGTTCTGTGTCCCCATTAACATGCTAATCTCAACGTTATTCTTTCCCAGGAAGCCAAGGACTATTATTGCTGAGCTTCACACCTCAGTATTAAGCAGTGTGGCTAAACAGCTTGACTGAACAAGAATTATTTACCATCACCTGAACAAGGTGAGCATGAAGGCAGGAGAAACCAGTTAGCATGTTACCACAGGCAGAATTTAAAGAAATTAGGTCAGGCAGAATGGAAAGAACACTTCAGAAACCTCTTCCAAACAGTGAAAAGTAGTCTTCTGTGGTACAGTTTCTCATGGGAAGCAAAGGATGCAGACTGGATAATGCACTGGAAAATGTATTGCAGGCAAGAATCTTGCAGGAATTGGGATAGGCTAGAATGTAAAATAATGGACTGGATGAGCTAGAAAGATTTTCCAATCTCTAATTTCCATGGTTTAAAAACAAATTGCCACAGTTTGCATTGCTTGAAATTCCTTCACATGAGTTAGAGAATCTCTGAGTGAGGCAGAATATAAGGCTGGAGCAAGGGAGGTGGGTGTGTTTCCTGGATGACACAAAGGAGAAAGAAAAAGAAGCCTTCAGCCTGGAAGAGCCTGTGAAACTAGGAGACTGGCTGGAGAGAGGAGGAGGGAACACAGCTCACAGGGACTGCTCCTACCAGGCTGAGACATGGGTGAGATACACGGAGGACACCATGGCTGAGGATTTAGGGGCTAGGCCAGTGGTAAAGAGGGTGGCTTTGAGAGAGCAGTGACATTGCCTAAGCATGCTGCTGTCACTCATGGGCAGTCTTCAGCTCTGGGTAAGAAGTGGGAAGGCTCAGCTCTCGCACTCTGCATGGCTCTCCAATATTAGTGTTCACCAACAGATTTTTCAATTATCAGAACATTTTGATTAGGGGCTTCTCTCCCACTCTCCTCTTTAAAACAAGAATTTTCTGTTTTGCTTTGGTTTGAACTCAGCTTTCAGAGGGTTGGATTAAAACAGGGATTGAAGAACTGGTCTTTCACTCCAATCCAGTGCTGGAAAATAAATATCCTCAATTACTCCCATCAGTCATGAAGCCTCACACACAGCTTTACCAATGCACTGCAATCCTGACTTTCAACATCCCTAGCATTTCAGTTCATTACTGGATGCAGTCACAGGTCAGCCACTCCCCTTTCAAAGCAGGTCACTGGCCTGTGCTGCTGCCCTTTCCCACTCCTGGTAAATCTGTCTGTGTTGCAATCCTAAGGATGCCCTTGGGCTCTGCTAAGGGACACCTGAAGTCCAACCTTATTGAGCAATTCCCAGTCAGCCCTAGGAAATTTCAGTCTATCCTACCGTACCACATTTATTATTCCAGCCTTGGAACACCTCTTGGTTAGGGCTAACACAGCAGACCAGGAAAACACCTCCCTCTGCAATCAGCATGCTCTAGGTTTGGTACAAAGGTGACGTGTGAAGTACAATATTGCTAAGATTCCAAATGAAACCATTCTTTAGTTTACTGGTGTTTCTTCTACCCACAGTCTGTTACAGACCTTAAATTTGTACAGACCTTAAACCTTCATGGCTTTGTTGGAGCAGATCTGCTGTTCCCCTCTCTTCATAGATTAAAATGCATTTTTAAATTATTAAATTAAAATTAAAATTTATAATGAACTTCCCCACAGACCTTCACCGCCATTTTTACAGCTGGCTTAAACTCTGCACTGAAGAGCTAGAGACTGTTGTTTCAAAAGCTTTTCTGAGGTCCTCAAGAAGCTTTGAGATCCTCTAGAACAGAAGAGCTACTGATGTCTTTTTGTTGTTGCTAAAGAAAAAACCTGTGGGTCGCAGATCAAATCTGGTAAGGTACAGGTTGTCCCAGACAGCACCAATTGCTGCCTTGGGGATGTATCCAGGAAAGCGTAGGCAGGGGTGTCAGAGGAGCCATACATCCAATCTGGCTTTGTTTACTGTCTTTCCTAATGGGAAGATTGCTATACCATTCCTTCTCCACCTTCCCAGGCGTTCACTGGTGTCCTGACTCAGACACCCGGCTCACTAGCCCATAACCAAAATGTACAGGCAGGGAAAGTGGCCTGATGTCTGCAGGATCTTAGCCAGCTTATCCCACCATTGCTTGGAAAACAGCCATGGCTTGGGATGCCTATGTCCACCCCCAAAAAGCTTCTCACTCTTCTTCTGAGCCCAGAGCCTCTCTCAGCTACTGGGTTACGTGTAGGCGCTAAGACTTCCCACAGAAGAGAGCAGCAGGGAACGCAGGGAGTGTCACTTCAATCTCCTATCCCAGAGGCAGAGATTTAATTGAGTGCTTTCCAAAGAGCTTAGGGCTCCCAGCAGTGATGATGGAGAATGAGTCTCTCTCTACAATCTTTTGGAGGGTCTCACAGAGGCTTTCCCTGTAGTGGTCTCACCTTTCAGGGACACAGGTGCCTCTGCTGGACAAGGCAGACACCTGCTCTGACCCAGTGCACAGCATTCATCCTTGGGCTCTCTCCTGCCCAGATTGTGGCCATGGTTTCTCTTAAATCTCCGTCTTTTTAGGGTGACATCCAAGCTGGACTGAAAAACTCCAAATGACAAGGAATTTACTGTCCCTCAACTGTCCCACTAGCTAACCACCCTCACAGTTCGGAGTGCACACCCTATTTCTAGATGGTCTTCACTTCCAGCCAGTGAGGTGACTTCTCTATTAGGAAGCTGAGCAGTTCAAGACATGCACAAGCCCTGACAGGCAACTTTCTGTGTTGTTGGCATGCTTCACGGCAAGTTTTGGCTTGTGGCAGCCAGTGTTCTCTGAACAACAGGAGGGTGCTCTTCTAACAGCAGGGCTGGCTCTGACAACATGGGTCAGGGCATCGTTCCTAACAGATTATTTGGGCAAGGCCACCTTCTTTGGGGGAGTAGAAGTTTTATTCAGATGGATGCTGTGCCACTTGCCCTCAGGTTCAGAGAACTGACCCTGGATTGCTTTATTTGCCAGTGTAGGTGTAACCTAGATTTCAACAAGACCTTTTCTGCCAGCATTGTTTACTATTAGAAATCTATCTCTCAAGTGAAATATTTGTGGACTTTGATTAAGTCAATTCCTAACTTTCTTTTATACAAACTATATTTTGAGTCCTTTCCAGTTTTTAGCATCCTTTGAGAACTTCATAGAGGGAAACAGAAGACAGTATTCCAGCATGATCTTACCAGCCAGGCCTGTACTCCAGGCCCTTCCCAGCTTGCCTTCCTCTTAGGAGCACAGCACAAGGCACAAGTCCTCCTGTCCCTCCCCTGGGTACCTCATTTCCAGGGTCAGGAATCCTACAGATTTGTGCCAACTGGAGAATACACTGACCTGGTCCCAGATATGAGCTCTCAAGGGCTCAAGAGTTTAGAGGGTGCCAAGTTATACTTCTGCTGCTCAGCTTGGACATAGAAGTCAGTGGGACTGAAAAAACCAAAAATGTTGTCCCTCTTGCTATTCCCCTCCTACATTTCAGAGTGATGTCTTCCTTAATCTGTTGAAGTTTTTAGCCTGGAGACTATTTATTTTGATACCCATATCCTCTATAGTGGCATTGTGAGACAGGGTACTGTCTTCAATCTCCCTGTTCCATCCCAATACACACTTCGCTATAATAAGGTAGCCACGGCATTTTGTTGTTCAAATGCACTTAGGAGATCTCTCTGTGCAGTTTGAGCTGACCTTACTGTTGTTGTCCTCCTCCCTACTGTTTATGTGATATGCAAATATGGCAGAAATTAAATTTTCCTGATAAATGAGTTCAGTACCGTCAGGCTAAAAGATGCCATCCATAGGAACCCCACTAGAAGCACTTGCTAATAAGAGGATCTCCCCTGGCAGGTGCTTTCTGAGGTCTAACCATCCACACGCTTGCCAGCCCTGCAGCACAGGTGATGTTGGTTACTTGCTTCTAACCCTGCCACCCACAGGAAGGTTTCTGCATCACAGCCCACAGACTCTTGCATGCCACGGTCTTCTTCATTCCATGGCAGCATAAAAAATAGCTCCCACTCAGTCTCTGTGCCTCTGTGACCACAGCAAGGCTCCGTCATTTCTGTTCGCAGGGGTGCTGGCAACATCAAGCCAGGGAGCCACTGCAGAGCACTCAGTGCCATGAATTAGGTGAGCACGTAGATGGTGTCACCTTGTCACTACACCAGCTCTCATTGACTTAGGGATACACTGATGCAAGCTTTGCACTGTTGCAAAACAAATACTACCGAGTTTCAGCCTCACCAGCCCTCAGGTGTGACACAGCTGTCACTGTGCCTCAGCACAAGTGTCACTGCCTTGCTAGGCAACCATCACAACACGGTAATGGCCTGTCAATATACCACAGGAAGGTCACAAGGCTGGATCTTGAATCTTCAGCAGCAAACTCCAGGACTTGTTTTGTTGAGCTCTCCACGGTCAGGTAGCCCAGGAGACAGAGATTCTCTCCAGCAACCAGTATTTGNGGGGAGAGGGGAGAGGGGAGAGGAACCAAAGCCTCAGCCTGCTTTGCAAGCACAAGTACAATTTGCAGCTATGAGTTAATTTCCCAGCCATCAGAATGTGTTTTTCTCTGTATCTGTCCCTTTTCTCCCCAAGGCAAACACTTCACTATCCATATCATGGGCAAAGTTTTAGGGACTATGTCCAGGCCTCTTGGAAAATACCACGCTTACCACACTGGAAGCTTACTGTCCGTATTGTCAGTGCAAAGACTTTCCCCTGAAGTCTTGTCCCTGACTGGTAGCCTCTACTGGGGCACTTAGAGGGACAACTTTACCTTCAGCAGAGAGCAAGGTGGCATTAAGTGCAGAGCACCAGATAAAGCCAAGAAAGCAGGAGTCTCATTGTGCTAACCCTTATCTCCAGAAACACCTTTGACATGCAGAATGTTTGTTCGAGGTGATTACCTGGGTGGAGAGGTTATTGTTGCATAAATTATTTACTTTTAAAACCACAGTTATTTGCCTCCACCCTTCTCAGCACTGCCCTGTGTACCCCAGTACCAACACACCTTAGCATTTGGGAGCACTGGGAAGAACTGTAAAGAGCTCTAGTGGATAGCTGCACTGGGATGCACCTGGCAAGAGACAGATGTCCACGGGGACCAGTCATCAGCACAAAAGAGCAAAAAAAAGTCATCTACCTTGCTGTAAGCCAAGTTATTCGTCCTGGGCAGAGCAGTCCCAGGGGAGCAGGGGGCACAAGTGAAGGGAAGTAAGACCAAGCCTGGTAGAAAGGCTTCAATTCCTTTGCCTTTGCCTTTCCCTGCCTCTGCCACACCAGAGGCCAGGGTGAGTTTCAGTTAATCAACAGCACCTGAGAACATAGTGGTGAACATGGTGGTGGTGCTGGCTGGACAGCTGGACTTGATGATCTTAAAGGTCTTTTCCAACTTTAATGATTCTATGATTCTGTGAAATAAACAAAGTCTTGCAGGCCTCATGCACAAAGGGATGTGCTCCCGCCCATCCCTGCAGGTGAGAATTATATCTGGCTCTCCTCTTCTAATGCTCTGTGCATCTGAAACTCTCAGCACCATTCCTTAACAGCCGCCTGAAGGGAGCAAGCAGTAGAATTGAATGGAAGGGTATGGGTTGGGATATACCCGTGACACAACTGCACTGATAAGAAACACCTTAGAGTGTAGAGGAGAGATGGAAAATCAGCACTGGATTACTGGTTAGAAGGAGCCTGTGTTCCCTGGGGTCACTGGCAACACTCACATTGGTTTTTAGTAGTGCAGGATGACACCCATAGTCTTCATCCCAGACTGCTTCCTGCCATCCCATTCCTAGCCTGCAGTAAGTCCTGCTGTGTCCACTCCAGTGCTGGAGACCAGAACTTACAGGCTTCCATTATTGGATTTCCCTTGGGAAGCTACTCCACACACCAACAAAAGTCAGTCCTGATATTCAACTAAAAATTTCCTTTCTTTCCATTACACCAGCTGCTTTCTTTTGGATCTTCTCCCTTAAGCAGCATATTCCACTTGCCTCTGTCCTTCCAAGACAAACTTTTGTCACTGTGTATGCAAGCCCAGTTTTTCAGCAGAACTGCCTGTCCCAGCCCTGCCCTGCCTTGGTTCACCACCCTGTCAAAAGGAAGCACAGCACTTGCAATGCTGGGAGCAAGACTCAGATTTTCAGAATTATTAAGGAACCACAATTCCAGAGCAGTCTGTGGGAGCTACAGCTGTGACCACGTCCAGCTGCCACAGCAGGCAGAGAGGCTCCAGTCCCGGTGGGACAGGACTGGTTACCTCCAGAGGCAGGTCTTGCTGCTCCTGATGACAGCATTGTGACCACCAGAAACAGAATAACTGAGGTGTGAAGGTCAGTGTCACACATCTAGAAATACTCCCCAAAGTATTGAAACTGCAGAGAATTATGAAAAGGAAATGCTTTTCTTTCAGGCCATCATTGCACTCTGAAACAGGGACACAGATCTCTGTGATAGCTGTGCTAGTGATGACTACAGCCTTCCAACATCACATGGATTTCCAAGGGCAGTGGTGACTGGTATTTCTGACCAGGGCCTGCCATCTCAGCATTGCCATAGAGCAGATAACGGTGATAATCATTAGTAATAATATGGTTGGGTTTGTTTCCTCAGACTGTTAGAATAAGTTGTCAGTAAGAGTAATGAGCATTGTGCTTGCCTTTTATACCAGTGCAAATTTAATTCCAGTGCTACAAAGGTATTCATTTGGAGATATGAGACCACAGAGACACTAGCTCTAGGCACAAGCAGCCATATTCCCCAAAATACACGTTTATTCCAGGTGTTCTGGTGACTGCATCACTAAAAGAACAAATCAAGCTTGAGAAAAGAAAAAAAATAGCCACTTATTTCCCAGAGCTATTAACCCCTTGTTCCTTCAGCAGACTTACCAGGGAAACAGTCACAATATGTGAGTCAAACTGAGGCAGCATGTAGGCTGAATATGGCCCAGACATGTGCAGACCATTAAATTACATTATATTTGTGGGGCAGCCTGGAAAGCTAAATTGAGTCAGACAAGTACCTATAAAATCTGTCATGGTTTAAGTTGCTCTTGTTCAGTGGTTTATTGCTATTCTCTGAGCTATGACACACGAGCTGAACAGTGCCTATAGTGGTATGACGTGAAACAGAACAGCACAAATCACACCCTGCAATAGTTAACTTATCAAAAGGTGAATGGATGCCTTTAGTCTCTCTGGGATTGAGGACTAGAAAATTGAGACAGTTCTATCATAATATATTCTTCCAGCTCTTGGGTGCATGTACATACACAATACATCTATAGTTTTCAGAATAAGGCTCACCTACTTTAAGAGTAAAAATTCAACAACCAGCTACAAATGGTTCCCAAACAATACTAACATAGAAGAATACCTCTCCAGTATAGAGAAGAACATAGAACATAGAAGAACAGCCTCTCTAGTCTGTTCAGATTTGCAATGCAAGAAGGAACATCAAGGCAAATATTTCCAGGCAAGGAGGCAAACAGCACCTGGTGTGACGCCAGAAGTTAAGGTTGTTGGACCCATTCAGGTCCCAGAGCTCCCATGCAGGGTGAAACACCTGAGGCTATTGCACAGCCAGACCAGTGAACTCCCACAGGAAAGGCACAGGGAGCTGCTGGCCATTATCAGGATATAAAAACAGACAGAATCCCATTGGGGAACAAACAGGACAACCCCCTCACTTTTTTTTTTTTTTTTTTTTAAATTACTTTAGTGAAAAAACACACCTGTTTCCTCTGTGCCAGGCCTTAAATTCCAGACCACCAGCTCAATGATCTTTGTCCTATTAGTCATGACAGGGGCATTTACAACAATGGTGAGTGTGGTTGTAAGCATTGTAAAGCACTCCATGATGTAGTCATAGAAGAAAGCCTATACAGGCTAAGCAAACCCAGCGATAACAAGTAAGTCTCTGTTCTGAGGTATTTAAAATTGAATTACAAATTATCCACTTTCCTGGCAAGCAGGGGTCAGATTACAGCAATTACTCTAAGGGGGCAAGGAGGATGTAAGAAACATGAAGTTTTATTCTTCAGTGGTGGAAGTCACTAGAAGCCTGGGTGAACTGTTCTACAGACAAAACGCAGCCCACAGGCCACAGGTTGGACCATTTGGACAAAGTCAGTTGTGGATGTTGGAACCTACACAATGGTTCAGACAACTCATTTTAACTGTTGCTGGGTACATTTAACACCTCAGAAGAATAAAGCTCCCTTTTTAATTGCTTCCAAAGTGTGTATTTGGAGACCTCAAAACAAGGAAACCCCTAAACCCAAATAAAAATTTCCTTGTGGCGATGAAAGCCTCGAAGTCTCGCACTTGAAAAAGGATGTAAGGGTCACTGGTTTCTTCACAGACTCCCCTCGCAAAGCCTTTTTCTGCCATGTCTGCAACAGAGTATTTAGACAGAAGGTTACATGAATTGGATTTCAAAGCAAGGAATGTCAGAAGAGATCTTCCAGCTGTGAATGGCCTCCAGATGTGGGCTTTTCTTCTCCAGTCCTGGGGGAGGGGATGAAAATGCCTTTCATTAGTCTCATAGAATTAAATGGAAAAACATTGTCTACCGAGGAGGCTGGGCAGCAGAGAAGGTGGAGTCAGAAACTGGGCAGAACAGAACAGGAAAAAAAAGCAGGACCACAGCTGAAATGGTTCAGGATGTGTATCATCTTAAAAGCTGTGGTCTCTGAGGAGGGATTGGTCATTAAACAATATGGCAGGCATCAGCAATTGAGGCATTTGAAATGGAAAAGGCCAAATAAACCAAAACACAGCTTTGTTTGCAGAGAGAGTATTCTCTCCTTCCCCAGAGCTGTGACAGGCTCTCACACTGTGAAACACCTCCAGGGAGGCTGTGTCTAAGATGGCTTCTGGGTGAAACTGTGCTAAGCCACAACCAACATGCTTCTCTTACCAGCACGCTGCAGTCCTGGACTTGTAGCTAGTTGTCTTTCCTTTTGCAAAGACTGTCTATGGACAGCTTATACCTCCTCTCAGCTTATTCATGCAAAATTATTCTCCTTAATTGAAATTTGTCTCCAAGCAATGAATCTGTGCAAGCTGTAAAGACCAACATCCCTGGGGACAAATTTTGCTCTCAGATATTTCTGCAAATGTTCTACTCACAGTTGCAAATACACAGAATCCAAATCTCATTGCTGATACAAAATTTGGTATTTCCTGCTTGGGCAGGTGTAACTGTTTGGATTGGACAGCCAGAGCACATTTACTGCAAGGGAAGACTGTGTCTTCTATCTCCTAAATATCTAAGGAAACCTACTGCGCTGGCAAAGCTAATGGGGAAAACAATGTTTTCTTCATTTTAAGAACATTACCACAATCTTTGCTTATTTTCACTCAAAAGTCCCTATTTCTGGATGATGGTATGTCCTAGCACACCAGTGCAAAGAACATTAGGAATGTCCTTAAGAGATGTCAGCTCTCCATCTGGAAGTTTGTTCTCTTTTCCAGCTCATCAGTTCACTTTCCACTTTTCCTGCAATATGTCACCAGTGGTCAGATAATAATTCGGGAGATTGCTGTAGTGTAAAAACCAAAAAAAGACCAGCTTTAATGAAAATGTAAGATGACCTGTGCTAGCTCAGACTGAAAGAAGCAGTATCTCTTCTCTTGCAGTCACCTCACTTAGGAAAGAAGTATAAGAAACAGAGGAAATATAGACTGTGTCCCAATCAGCCTTCTCCCCTCCCATCAGCCTGCTGTTTAGGACACTTCTGATGCAGAGGTGATATCCGTGCTGCTGCTGCATTCAACATTCTCCAAAGGAAATATGCTGCATAGATGTGCCCAACCCCTTCATGGATTGTCTTCCACCAACAGTCTGTGGCAGAGTTCCATTATTCCTTGATGCCTACGTGGAAAAGTCCATAGCTTGTTTATTTTAAACCTGTTGCCTAACCAGTTTATCGGGTGCCATTAGTTTTTTGTGATATGGAACTGCATGAATGTTAGTTCTTTGTTGACACTCTCCATACCATTTGTGATTCCCTTTCAGGCATCTCTTCTTCAAGATTAGCAATCTGTGTTTACCCAGGAACTATCTCCTATTTCTGATCACTCTTGATGTCCTCTCTTCTCTTACTAGTGTTTCTTTATGCTCTTCAATGTAGTAACCAGAAGCACTCACAACTTCCAGACTTTCAGCAGACCATGAAGTACACAGAAGCATAATAATGTTCTTTGTTTCTTCTGTACTCATTCCTAACATTTCTTTTTGGCTTTTTGACCTCGACAGAGCCTTGAGAGATTGTTTTCAGCAGCCTATCTGCAATGAATCCAAGAATTTCTTCCTCTGCTGGTAGAAGATGACTTAGAGACATTCAGTATATCTGTACAGCCAGACTGTTTTCTTCCTAGTGGAATTCCCTTGCATTTGCCACCACTGAATTTCATCTGCCAGGGTGAGCCCAGCCACTCAGTGCCAGGAGATTTTCAGCAACCCTTTGCAGTCAGCTTTATATTGCTTCCCTGGAATAACTGTGGGACTCAAGTAAACTCGCTGTTCATGTTCCTGTTCAGACCATAACAAGTGTGTTGAATAGCACTAGTGCTACCACAGAGCCCTGTGAGGTCCTTCTGATGAGCTCTTTGTCGAGACTGACCATTTGAAGTGCTCAGGTTGACGCTTGTTTTCTTACTTATGATCCCATTTACAGAGCTCTCCACAGCCAGGGCTTGCCTCTGAGACTGGTCCAGTGCACAGGAGTGCCTGGCAGCAGCCCTTACAGATGCAGTGTGCTCAGACAACAGGTATGTGAGGACACTCTTTGTGATAACTAGACCTAGTTGCTTTAATGACCTGGACCTTAAATCAAGCAAATCCAGGGATGCAAGAAACCGAACACAGATGCTTGCTGGTTTGTGTGTTACTGAGTTTCAGGGGATCTGAGGGCTGCATAGGAAAACCAGAGTTACTGCATGGGGAAGGTTGGGGCTATTCACACCAGTGGAGGATAGGGTACAGATCTGCACCGTTCCACTGCAACTCCTCGCCTCCATCTACCAAGAGGAGGATGGCTTAGAAACAGAGCAGTGGGCCAAGTGTGGGCACAGCACACCCTCCACTCTCCTCTGCCAAGCCACAGGCTCAGCCAGGATATCACCCTGATATCCTCTTCTGATACACCCCAGCTCCTCTATATTCAGCCCCTCAGAATTACCCCGTCAGGATTCTGAACTGCAAAATATTCCTTCTGCTCCTGACTTTGCAGCTGCCAACAACCTCATGGTCATGTGCCCCATGGTTTCAGGTGCCACACTGTCTCCAAGGTGAGAGGGGCCACCTTGGGGGAAAGCAAATAGGAAAGTATCCCAGGCATGAAAATGCCTCTGTGGTTCTCAAGACAGGAATTTCTCTCACACCCATCCCCTCCCTCTATTCCTCCACACTGCTTGGTGCAGTGCTGAACCAGTGGCAGCAACAGCGGGCAAGTTTAGTCACTGCAGCACCTGGGTATCGATTACACCTGAGGGTGGAAAACAAGCAATCCAAAACAAGGTGTCAGCTTTGCCAGAGGATTCTCCTCGACTCCCAGTTTGGGCCTGGTGCCAGTTCTCACCCTGCTGTACTTCAGCATCCCAGCTCTTCCCATGACAGGTGTTTATTCAGGCAGAGGCATTTCACTTCACGTGTCTTCAGCCTTCATGGAAGGCAGAGAATTTCCAGAGCTGCTTTTCTGAGCAGCATTGAGCAACCTAACACCACTGACAGCCAGGACAGGCAGAAAACAGAAGCCTCTTTGTGTTTGGGTCAAGCCCTCCCATTACTTGTTTCTGCCTGCTGACATTTCCCTAGACGGCAAAAGGATTTTCAAATTACAGTGACAAGCTGGCCTTTCTTGTATTAAGAACTCAGCTTGCATGGTACCCAGCAAGTCACGGGCTGAGCAACAGCCTGCCTTCAGAGACTGCTCTCCTGGGAAGAGAAACCTCCACAGATCTCTGACTCAGAGCCTCTCAGCTTGGCAACTCTGTCCAGGCATTTTGGGAGGGACACAGTGCATACCCAGTGACCCGCACTGGTGAGCAGCATCAGCTGCTGCTGGGACAGAGTGCAGTGGAGAACCATCAGTGGCCACTTGTATGAGTATTGGGCAGGATCAGTTTCCAGCAAAGAGAAAGGCTGGAATTCACGTCTCCAACTCAGCCACATTTCCCGCTCCCCCAAAAGGGGACAGCAGAGGCAACAATAAAACCCCTCTGAGAGAGGAAGATGCACATCAGCTACCACAGTCTTGGCAGTTTCTATTCATCATTGCTGTTTCCATCCTGCTTTCCCTCTGCAATCACTTATTTTGGTGGCTGTGACATGCAGAGATCTCTACTAACTTACAGAGCTTCACCATGCCCACTCTTTGTCCCATGGCATGGATATCACCTCTGCATGGAGCCCCGAAGGTGACAGCACTGGAGTGGAACAAGTGGATAGGAGGCAGCACAAGGAACCTCCACACGCTGTGCAGCCCGTAAGCACTCGTTGCCTGATCAGAGCTGGTCTGCCCTGCCACACTACTGCTCCTCACGTATGAGGACTCACGATGACTCCATCCTTTCTGTAACACTTGGAGAGTTCAAAGGACATCAGTACCTCCCTTCCCCTCCAGCCTGACCACTTTTCTTATAGACAAAAGGATTCTGCAGCCAGCCAGATGGAGTGATCTGGCGGGAATAGCTGTTCTGCAATGGTCCGTGAGTCAGAAGGGCCTCTTTCCCCACCACCATAGAAAGCATTGTCATTTTAAGGAGCATAACCAGCTATAGGAGATGTAATACAAGTACCACATAGAAGTTCCTAACGTGTCTCACTGCCTCTTTAGCTACAATAACAGAAATAGGACATTGGAGTGGCCTGTCAGCTGCCTGCACACTGCCCACCCCAACACACTCACAGCAGTGCTGTGAGGAGGATCAGACCCGGCACTCAGAAGACTTTTGTCCTGTTCCTCTGGAAGTGATGAAGATGATGGTGTCCCTTGTTCCTCTGTGCTTCACTTGACCCAAAAAACTCATCATTCATACAAAACCTGGCCACCACAAAGCTATTGTTGCAGGTTTTTCAGCCTGTGCCTCATTTAGCTCAGTTTGACCCTCTAGTCCAATTTTGATGAGTATTATAAAGTAGACCCATTCTCTTGCATATCACAGGAGATGTAACATATTTTCTCAGCAAGGCAGTACCTGTAGCTTTAGGGCAACTCTTAAGCTTCAGTCCAAGGTTAAAAATCTGCATTTTTTCAGTTCACCTCCAAAAGTCTTTATTCTCTGCCTGTGAGGACTCTTTGTCTGTGGCATGTCCTTTGCTTCAATTCACTAATTCTCACTTTTTGTCATATATGTCACAGGGATGGAGGTGTTCAGACACACCTATCAAATCCAAGCAATCATTTTGTGACATTGAGATGTTTTGCTGAATTTTGTTCACATTCACAAAGCATCATCCTTGGTAAGTACACCTGAAATCCAAAAGCCCAGGCTTCTAATCCTTTGTGCTATTTAATCACCCTCAGAGCCTGGCAATATGGTGAGTGTTCCTTTTCTCTTTCCTCTTGCTAGCTCATTTCCTCCCCCATATTCCCAGTATGGAGCTGCACAGAGACATGACGCCTCTGACTCTGACTGGTATGAAAGTATCACAGACCATCCAGGCAATTCCTCAGTCCCACAGCACTGCATGTGACAACACTAGAGAGATCCCTTGTCACAGGATTTAAGTGAAATCCTCCCAGAAATGAAAACCACTGTCACTACCACTGATAGGGCATATCTGGGGGTGAAATATGGCTCTGAGATCTGTGAATGTGGGAGGGACATCAACATCTGAAGAGCTCTAAATGACATCATCTGTGGTCTTCTGTGCTATCACATTGCAAGCTCTTCTCCTGCTCTTTCTCCGCTGTCCCTGTTAAGTTGCTTCCAGCTTTATTTCTCTTGCAAGTTCCAAAGGCTCACACCCTCTGAATAGCTAACTTTGAATTTATCTTCCCCCAGATAATAGGTTTGCATTTTTCCAGTTTGAATCTTGTGCTATTATTTCCTGCCCATATCCTGCCTCAAGCACGAGGGAGCCACACAAGCGGTGACTGTACATTACAAAAGCAGAAGGAATGGAGTCATGAAAATTTTTGTGTTTGTGAATGCACAAGGCACAGACAAGGAGTGGGTACGCACGAGGGGAAGCAAAGTATAATTTATGTTTCTTCTCAAAAGTCCAATCAAGAGCTGGCAAGAAGCAAGGGGGGCAGGGAGCAAGGAAGGAGAGAGAGCTTGGTTAAATGTTCAGGCTTTGTGCTGTGGTGAGAGGTTTTCCCCCCCACAAATTCTCTCTTTACCACCAGTTTCTTGACATGGTGGCACTGCCTCAATCCCTGATTCATTAATCAGAAAAACCGCCATGAAGTTGATTCAAGCTGTTCTGGTTCTGTCCTGCTGCAAATGAACTGAGAAGCTGGCCCATAGTGTGACACAAGTACATGTTTCCTCTTTCAGAAGGGAAGCATTGCTCTGCAGTGACAGGAATCATTTCTCTCTCTGTCAGGGAATGAAAAAGCAGACCTAGAGATTTTCCCCTCCCTCTTCCATGCAACAGCAACAGAAAGGAGAGGACTTCCCAGCCTCCTGCCAGCTGTCTGCACTTTGTTCAGGAACTTGGAGCTCAGAGGCGTCACCCTTATTGGCTGTATCACCCGTGGTGCTCAGCCCTCTCTGTCCTGCCCTGACCCTGTCCATGTCTAGCTGTCTTTCCATCCCAGAGACACTTTCCTTTTTTCTTCTCCTTCTCACTATGCATTGAGGTTGGTGCTTTTCCCCCTCCCATCAACCCTTCTCCTCACTGGGAGACCAGTATCAGTAGGTGCTAGGAAGCCTTCCCTGGGCTTTTCTTCCCATTTAGTTGCAAAAGTGATCTGCCTGCTTGGTTTGCTAATATGCCAGGTCCTTTTCAGTCTCTGCCATCTATATCCCCAGGCTAGCACTCCTCCTGCATGTCTGTAGAGCCTGTGACACTACATTACTTAAATAAATGCATCCTGAGATTGCAAAAAGCAAGACATTGCAGAGAGTGAGAAGCAAGTACAGAAGCCTTCCTGTGCCTTCCAAAACTTACCTCTGGCTGCAAAAGGAGATCCTACAACTTTCTCAGAACACCACCATCTGCTCTAAGAAGAAAGTCCAGCAAACCTTGAGTAGAACTAACACATGCAAGCGGCACATGGGAGCAGCAGATAAATAGAAATATGTCCCATTATCAAACCTCAACCACAGTGCAAACAGCACCTGCCCTTGCCTTGGCCTCTTAGCCAAGGTCCATTTCTACGGACAATCAACACAATTCCAGTCCACGATGCAGGACAGTCAAGCAGCTAGTTCACTTTGTTGTCTTTGAATGAAAGAAGAACAGTAAGGCACTACCAACTTAAGCCATTTCTTGGTGCCCGTAGGATTTTTTTCCCTCTACTAACATGGTAAAACCTGTTGGTGAAGCAATTGGTACTGCGCAGTGCACGGTACAACAGTCACAGAAGACAGGGTTAGAAATGAACCAGGAGCAGGAGAGAGCAATAAAGAAAACCTCCTTGGTTGCCAGAATGCATGAGAAAGGCCTTCATGTGCAGGTGGAGAATACCACCAACCACCAACCCTTTGATGTGGAGTGGGAGAGGTTCTTGTGGAAAGTGACAGCTCAGATGGGTCTGCCAGAGCAGAGGTACCATTTGCACATTATAAGCAAATACCTTCAGCTGGGCTGTTTCAATGGAAAAATGAAGGAGACTAAGATGGAGGTTAAAGTAAGAGAAAATGAGATGGGGACTGCAGTTCCCCTGCTCTTATAAAAGCAGGGGAAGACCACCACATTTCAGATGGCTCTCATCTCACCACACCCTCTTTTACACCAGAGCACAGAAAAAAGTTAATTTTTCCAGGTTCGGGTCTCTGTTCCTAGCACCAGCCAGCTCATGCTGCTTCCTCCATGCGTTCAGAACCTCAGCCTGAGGATTACATTCATCCCATCCAACAGCACCCAGGAAGGCAAGGCACCTTTGGGCTACCCATCCCCCTGAGAACAAGTTCAAACCCTCCACCAGTTACAAATGGATTGCCATGAACCTAACCCCACAGAGCCTTCGGCAGCAACCACAATGTGATCGTCAGACACTCTGAGATGCAAGTCCACCCACTGCACAGCAGAATCATATCCCCCTTTCGGACATAAGAACGAAGTTATGGTCCTTTCCACATGGGAGGACAAAACTAAATTCCAATCACTACAAAACTATGGTAAGAATGATCTCCTTATCTCATGTCCATATTAATTTTTTTGTTCCTGTTAAAAAACAAGGGAACTTTTGGGTCTTCCCAGATGTGATAAGTGAGATGTGGGGAATGTATTCTGTCATAGATCCCACTCATACTGCTGAAGTTCTGGAGAGAACTATTCCAGTTTTTACCTGTTAAAGCTTTGTGAAAAACCATGCCTACACAAATGCTGTAAACCCAGGGCATTTTCTATTCAATACCTATCATGCACTTTCAAAGGATCAGTCAGTCTGGCAATCCTGAATGATTTTGGAAAAATCAGATGTAGATATTTCTGTAGGTTTTGTTCATCATACAGTTTACCAGAGTACTTAGGACAGAGATCATCCCTGACATAAAAAAAAACCCAAAAAACAACAGACCAAAACAACAACCCAACCCAAAAGCTAAACTGTGCACAGGAAGAGTTACATCTGCTCAGTGTTGACTATAATCCACCCTTTTCTTGTACCATTGAGCTTGCAAAGTCAGCCGCCCTAAGTACTGGACATCTAGCAGTCCTTGGAGGGGCAGGAACATGACAAGACACATTAGAGAAACGACCAAAACCACAGAGGTGGGATATCCAATGTCCGCTTCCTCAAAACTGAGTGAAGCTATAAATAAGGGAACCACCGCCCTTTCCTCTCCAGTGGATGACTGCTCACATTTGAAGCCCTGCACATCAGGCATGACAAATGAAGTTTATCATTTGGCTCTGGGATTTGTCTGTGTCTCTGAAAATTGTTGTATCACATAGATAACCCCACAACACACACACAAACACATCAGTTACACCACTACAGAGCAGTATGAAACTTGCTGGTTTCTATTTCTTTAAACCCACACACCAGCTGAGGCTCAACCCTGCCTTCTGTACGTCATGAAAAGTGCAGAAGCAGTGAACATCGTGGACCATATCCCCTCCATTTGTCCTGCAACCAGCCAGCAAGATGATGCACAGAAAAAATAGCATACGCAAGAGAGAGGAACTCTTTAGGTAGAAAGACACACTATTTAGACTGAGGGGGGCTTAATATGCATTATGTGTTTGCAGATACTTAGCCAGAAAAGCACATCCAAATAGCATGTAGTTAAATTCCTGTTGAGAGCATCTCAGAGAGCATGGGAACTCAGCTACAGAACTTTCCCAAGCATAAATTCTGGCATCTGCAAAAAGTGCAGAGAGACCATGTGTGGCCCATTTCTCCTGGCACCCCCAGTGTCTAAAAACAATCTGTTCTAGATGTTTCCAGCCCAGCCTGACCATGCCTCCCCCACTCCTAACTCCACACGCCATTTCCCAGTCATATCATCCATTCCTCCTTTGATCTGGGCTTGCAAAGGCTTAATGCTTTTCTTATCTAACGTCACGTGGACACTCACCTTTAATGACAAGGGCTACTGTTCACAGACAGCAGTAATGCCTAAAAATGTGTGTGGCATGGCAAAACAAGCAGAGTTACAGCAGCTGCAAGCTGCTTGTTGGGGAAGAACTTCAGCAAAGGCATGGCACAGGTGGGAAAGCTTCACCCTTTCATTGCCCGTGGAAATGCTAGTCCAGACTCTCACAGCTTAAATTTTCATGGCTTTGACCTGACCACCTCCAATTAACAGCAGGCATTCAGAAAAGCCTGTGAAATGAGTGATGCTTAGGTCAAGGGACACCATGAAGTATGGCACGGGGATCTTAGGCAATTCAACCTTAGTGTGTCAAACCTGCAGAATGCTTAAGACTTTTGATCTCATGCTGAGATTTTTCACGTCACGGGTTTTCTATTGCAACCCACCTTGTGGAAACCACACACAATAAAGGGAGAAATTGCTGCAGGCACACAGAAAGATGAGCCTCTTCTCTGGATGAGTGGATAGAGCTGGTTGTCCATCACACACACATAAAGACTTATTTGGCTAACCCTTCATCCACAGAAACAGCTACAGAAAACATGATAAATCCTATCAACTTGAAACTTTCTCCTTCCTTAAGCTATTGGTAGGATGTTCTCTCACTTCTACCCTTTCTCTGTATCCAGATGAAAGGTGCAAGTATCTCAGTGAGCTACCAATCTGCTCAGTGGAAGCTGAACTCTCCCTGACCTCATTGTACCTTGGCATGAGGGGGATACCCTCTCTTCCTTAAGCCATCACCTTGCCAACGTGCAGCACTGCAGCATTGCTCCCAAACAGGAGCATCTATCCGCACTCTCGTTCACTTGACATGTGCTGTTACCCCCTCTCACACCTGGCTTGACAGGTTTAGCAACAGGGATGAAGCCAATGGTTGGCAGGGTACCAGTGCTCCTCCAGGGCCACGGTCACAGCCTGTGTGGCCTGTCCAGTTACTCTTCTTCTCTCTGCTGGCTGGGCACCAACACTTCCAGATGGAGAGCTAGGAAGCAATGCTCCTGCGGGGAAGCTGATGCTGACGCTGCAGAACACCTCTGCCTCCCTGTGAAGCCTCTGATATTGGCCATTGCCTGCCACGGCCTCCCAGGCTAGTGAGCAGTTTGTACAAAACTAGTTTGCTCTCTCTGGACAAATAATGCCACGGCTCACTTCATACCCAGTCTCTTAGGGGGCTCCACTCTTGTTGCCCCATGTGAGTGGCTTTTTGATGCAAGTGTTCTGTCTGCTGGATCCCAGATAAGCAATTCTGTGATTGCAGGCAGCTGCTCCCTGGCAGGTGGGCAGTCACTTGTGAACAGGTCTGGGGCAGAGGATACTTCACCACAGCTGAACTCTGGTCCCCAGAGTTTGCTTTGGGATCCTGCACTCTAGTATTTTGTATGGAGCTGAGCATCCCTCACTCCAATAAACTCTGCCAGGGGAACAGAGCAGGGGAAATGGATGGTGCCGCTCAAAGCAAATGCCAGCTTCTTCTGCAGGGTAAGCAAATAAACTTTCCCTGAATATTGTATTCATGTATATCAACAAGAAACACATTCTAGTTCATAGTTATTAAACACAGTTAGGCTTATTTTATCCTTGAGGAAAAAAGACTGTCTTTATTTTCCATCAGTGGAAAAATTCCCACAGGATTGTCTTTGCCCACCATATGTGTCATCTTTGCTGCTGTTTTATCCATAGCTCTTTTTTTAAGCAGGTTGCTATGGACTAAAATTAGACCAGACACATATCAATAACACCAGACAGAAGGAATAAGCTGAAAAACAGCAAGATCTTTTAATCTGTGTAGATTTCAAAGAGAACCAGCTTCGTTTTTCAAATAAAGGCAATCTAATGTCACCCTCATTAAAGTGGAAAAGGCCTTTGCCAGGTATTTTGTCACTGTCTGCTTATCTCTTGCTGGGCCTCTGCAAAGGCAGGGTTGATTCCTTGCAGTAGCAAACCGCCAACTCTCTTGCAATATGGATCACATTTTAACATGGGTGCTTTCTGACAAACTTCTTCCCCTTTCACCTACATCTCAAGCACATCCCTATTCAATCTTGCCTGTAGCATCTATGAGACAATTCCACCAGCCAATTCTCAGCAAATGTAAAGGATCTATTTTTGGAAGTCTTTAAGATGGCAAGAAATGCTGACCTCAGAAAACTGTGAATAACAAGCTCCTTATTTCTTCTGCTCTGCCTGCTCTCTCTCCATGGAAGCAAACCACCACCATCTGGCCAAATTGCTCCAGAGTCACCACCAGGCCAGAGCTGCATTTTGAGCATCTCTGCTCCTTGATATATTCCCGAAAGTCTTATCCATGCCAACCTCACAGGTCCGATTTGAATTCCCCCGTGCTGTCAAGCCTCAGCGACTTCTCTCCATGCAGCACAGGGAGGGGATGAGGTGACTCACCCAGCCTCTGGATCCCCCCTGCCAACCCACTGTTTGTTTGAGTGATTGCATTGTTGAAGTCCCGTTGCCACATTTGTAACTATACATTTTTTTTTATGACAACCAGAAGTTCAGTTTTATAAACAGATGCTGTTGTGGGCCTCTCTTACTCAGCTGGATCAGCGTCAGTCGTTTTTCCAGGCTGCGGTCTCTGCTGCACACTGAGTCAGAGGCAGCCCTGCACAGATTTCTTTGAATCGCTGGTTTCCTCCCAGAGACTCTTGACACCCTGCCAACAAAACAGGGCGTAGCTCATTAATTTTATTTTTTTTTTTCTTCTCTTTAAAGGCAGTCTGATTCATAGTAACTCCTTTAAAACAGAGTGGAAAGACACCACCCTCCCACACCACCGGAGGAAACTTAAACCACCACCAGGTCACTCCCCTTCACTCCAGCCCTGCACTCCAGGACATCGGCACTGCAGCCCAGCACGCTCCTTCTTCCACAGGTGCCAGCACCGCTCCCAGCCCACACGGTAAGAGCTGTTACTGAAAATCCTCACCAACTTTTCTCCCTCAGTGGCTGCTCTCCTCTGCTAGCAGCACCAGTCTGCCTTTCTCCTCTGCTCCTTCACTTCTCTTCATCTTGGCACTCGAGCTGGCTATGGCACGCACCTTAATTTTCATCTTTTGCTTTGAAATCCAGCTGTGCTCTGGGGCAAAGGGGCGCTGCAAGGCACCCTGGTTGCAGGCTCGGAGCGCTGGCAGCAGCAATGTTATTTTCACCTCCAGGACACGTGCAGCCAGGTTGCAGGCACAGGGTGCCCAACCTGGACCAGCTCACGTTCAGGAGCTGCTGTGTGCTTTTGGAGTAGCATTGTTGACAAATGTGGAAAAATGCCTGCTTGGAATTAGGGCCGCTGGCTCCGTTTTTCTGGCGCTCAAATATTTCTGCTTGTCTCTCTCCCCTCCATAATTAGTTTGCCAAGCTCTAATTTAAAACAATAGCAATCATTCCAAGTGAAGGCTGAGAGGCCCCAAAGGTGCAGACTCTGGGGTACGATGGAGACAATCTCTCTTTTTCTGGGGGTTCTGGCTCCTGAGGCTGAAGCCAAGCCCCAGCTGTTGAGCAAAGCCACGTGAAGGGTAGAAATGCGTGCTATGCCTTCCTTGGCAGCACAGACACTGGCATGGGGAGCACTGCGAGGCGAACTGGGGGAGCGGGTGGAATTGCTAGGACCACCATGGTCTGCTGGTAGGGTGTGTCAAGGAGGTAGAGACACTGATGGGAAGCGTAGGATTACAGACTGGCAATTTTCTCTGTTCGCCTGCCTTTTTCCACACAACTGCCCCCTCTTTCTTTCCCTCTTCTTCTTCACCAGTTCTCTTTATTTCATCTGTCTGCTATGGTTTGCATCCTGTGGTCAAATCCGAACTATTTTTGAGGTCTGAGAAAAGGAGTGCAGCAAAGCCAGTTTGTTGGCACCACACTTTGGTTCCTGTTGCAGGAACTCAGCCCGCCCCTGCACAGTTTCAAGGGTTTGAAAGAGACTGAACGGTATTTAGCCCAATACGACCGGGAATGGGGCTCAGGCTGGGGCTGTGGGTAGTTACTATATGAATGAACTAGAAGCTGAGTTGACTGTAACTTTGTGGAAAAAGGATGGATTTTGTGAATTTTGAAGTCCCCTCTGGCCCTGTTGCTTGTGGCTCAGTCATGCAGTGGTGCCTCCTGACTGAGAAATAAATGTGTTGGAGTGGTGGGGAAACTGACTGACATAGCGAGTGTTTCCAGGGCAGTCAGAAACCTGAATGGGAAGAAAGCATTTTTGGAAGTTGTCATTTAATATGATTAACAATTAAGTCATTTTGATAGTAAAAAAAATGCTGCAGCCACAGAACAACTTTCACTCAGAAGCTCTGAATTCCTCAAGGCACCTCTGAGAGCAGATTTGCCCAGGAACTGCCCACTTGACATTTCTGGATGTAGTGGGATTCTTTTCTGAGCAAACACTTGAGGGAGCTGGGCATGAAGAGTGTGAAAACTTGGAGCCCATTAGCTACTGTTCCTATGATAACAGGGGTTTAAGCCAGCCGAATGCCTCCACCCAGTCCACCTGTGAGCACTGAGAGAGTGAGGCCTTAAAGGCAGCTTATTTGTATTTGCTCCCTTGGGGATTAGCATCAGAAAAGGATCAAAATTGAGGTACCTTACTAACACTGCAGTGCCTGGAAGCACACCCTGAAATGCACACCCACCTAAGGAATTCCTGTCAGTAGGCTTCTGTGGAAGTTCCCCCAGCTGTGACTAACCATCCAAACATGTGACACACGGCCTGAGCCATTCATCCCGGCTACCTCTGTGTGAGAGCAGGGATCTCCCCTGGTCACATGCCATCCCGAGGGACACGGCTGACAGCTAGGGAGTCGAGCCACACCCAAGGACACATTAATGGAGGACAGACTTGGGATCTTGCAGAGAAGCACCAAGTTTTGGAGTGGGTGCCTCAGCTGCAGGGCTGCTAGAGCTCCCCCAGTGAGACCCTGCTGAGGACAGAGAGCCGTGGGCTTGGAAAACCGGCCCTTCTGGCCTAGCCAGTGGTCTTTCAATTTTGCAGTGTGGGAGCAATGCAAGTGCATGCAGGAATTACTGTTTGGTGGTCTGGGGTGGAGCAGAGGTTGTATTTTGAAACAGGTCTGGGAGATTTGCTGATAACAGCCAGCATGTTTTTGGTAAAAGACCCGCCTCGGGGCCTTGCTTATAATGAGACTGGGGAGATTTGCTGCAAGCACTAATCCTTCTCTCTATTCGTCACCCTCCCAGCCGCAAGGCTCGCACATGGCACTCAGCCCGTGCCTGCTTCTGTTTCCTCAGAGCAAGCAAAAGCGGGAGGGAGCCTGTTTCCACAGCAGTGCCAGCTCCCATGGGGTTTCATGGGCCCCATAATCCTCAGGTGGCTGCTGGGACACCCCTGCCATGGCATGTTTCCCCTTGCTCACCCCCCCGTTCACTTTGTGCTGCCTTCGCTAAGTGGAAGGATGCTGCATGGATGGCAAAGAAGGAGGCACCTGATGCTGGGCTGGAATTTGCCCTCAGTGCAAAATCTGCTCAAGTGCCCCATAAGGCAAGAAATAGCACTACTAGACCCCTTGGAGCTCAACAGGTTCCTGTGCCTGCACCTTTCAGTAGGGAAGTGACAGCACTGTCACCCAGCACAATAATAAGGCAGGCTGCAAGGCATGGCACTCCTAATTTCTTTTCCTTCCCTCTGTTTTCCTACAAAAAAATAATGAGATAAAACTAAAAGATGAGATTTACTTACCCTTCCTTCAAGGCAGGGAGAAGTAAGAGGCCTGGAGCTGCTCTTTCACTCCTCTAAAAGGGAGGGCAAGGAAGGGGATTTCCAATCTTCACATCTGAAGATGGATGTTTAATAGTTCATTGGTCTTTTCTGCTGAGGCAAAGCAGCATTCACAGAAAAGGAGGCTCTTCTCCGTGGCCCTGCCACGATTGATAACTCAGAGCCACAGTGCTATAACAGTGGCAGTGAACAAACGCGCTAAAGCACATCTCAGTTATGCCTGTATTGATCCACTGTCAGGGCCACACCCAGTCATCCCACAGCATGACACAGGGCCTAGCAGCAGTTCCCCATATAAACTGCCCAGAGGGGAAGCTGGAGTGCCTCTTAAGCTGCTTTCTGCCACTACACTGTGGGGACAGCAGCAAAGCAGCACATCTCGGGGCTGCCATCTGGAGTGTGATTTCTTCAAACCCTGCTGGGAGAGTTTTGGAAAGTATCTCCTTAGCTAGAACAGCTTGACAATGAACAAAGGAAAATTTGCAAATCTGGCCAAATTTGCAGCTTCACGCACCCTGCTCCTCCTGAACTGTTTTCATAGAGTATATGGAAGCTGCTCTCTTGGTAAGACCAAATATAGCCCATGCCTTGCCACAGAAGGGAGGGACAGGTTAGGACAACTCAGCTCCAGAACCCACATTGCCCGAAGGAGTGACAAGTTTGCCAAGATCATAATTAAGATTGATCCCCTTTACCCCATGAAAACCAGTCTGTAACAGAGGCATGGGGAGACACCCATGACGAGAGGGCAGGGACAGACCTGGGATAGGTCATCCCCAGCCCTGCAGAGAAGCACACTGAACTCTGAGCACTGGAGTGGCTGACACAGGTGAACAGTGACTCATGCTGAAGGCTTAGCTCTTGTGATGTGGGGCCACCTGGCAATATGTTTGTATTTGAGGAAATCCAGGGTGAGGACCTTTGTTGTCCTTTTGCCCTCGCAGGGCAGAGTCTGCTCAACGAGGGGAGTTGTGAAAGCAACCACCACGACTGGGTCCATTGTCCACATTCTTCTCATTCCAGAGAGATACCTTCCCTATATCGGCTCCAGCAAGCCTCTGGGAAGGATAGTGAGAGCCATGGGAGCAAGAGGGAAGAGCTACCAAATGCTCAGAGCTGGGAGCAGGCTGGTCAGAGGTTTGCTGAAGACCAGCTCCAGGAATGCGGACCACTGCTGAAGGAAAGCTGGGCACATCCACTGGCTGTGACAGCTTAGGCAGCTGAGCCAGTGGCTGCAACTCGGCCAGCATGGTGTGCCCTCAGCACGGCAGTTCCTGATGTCTCAAAAGCCACGTGTAACACGAACTAGCTTGTACCGTTCTGCCAGCTCATACTGGTCACAGGTGTAAGGAGCCCTCTGAAAGCCAGATGAGGTATTTTACATCACAACCACCTTTATCCCACTCTGCACAGAGCACTGACCAGATCCTGGCTGCACAGTGTCCTCCCATGTCTGCTTTATGCACATGTTCCCCCCAGTTCATCACTTGCGCACTTCGGTTGAAAGAAGGAGCTTTCACACAATTCTGCACTTTAATCCTGCGCAGTCTTTTCCAAGCTGGCTTGCAGGAGCAAAGGCACCCCGAAAGCAAACTGACCCAAAAGCTCAGACTCTTTAGATGCCTGAGTCACACTGACCTCAGTGTCCCATAGGCTGTACTGGCATGTTGAGAGGTTTTGCAGTTTTGAGAGGCAGATACACTATAAGATACAACTTCTTTTTCAGAGTTACAGTCCCTTGGGAAAAAAAAAAAAATATCTAGACAAAACTGTCTATGTAAATCATAGGACTGCAGTTTTAATCCAAGAATGCAGCCAAAAGCACAGCTGATGCGGGCTTCGCCGGCCTTCAACCTCTGTCTAAGGGCTGTTGCAAAGAGGAAAAGCAGGTAGTCCCACCAGAAGTGATCTGTGTACTTCTGCTCATACCGCACTGTAACCTGAGCTTTCCTGTCAGATGGTTTCTCCCTTGTGGACACTGCCAGTGTCACACAGATAGATCCGTGGACCCATAAAGAAGCTGTGCACACACACAGACACACACACACATTCAGTTCACAGGGAACCCACAGATGCACAGTCCCATTCATAGAGGGAGCCACACAGAGCTGCAGATGCACACCCCGACACACAACACGTCAACGCCCAGACTGTCAGTCCTCCCACAAATGTTTCTCATGTATCTCAGAATCTTGTTGGAACTCCCGCCAGCAACTCCGGTGTCTAATTAACCCACCCAGGGACCACCCAGCGCTCTAAGGGGTGAGTGTGCTCTGCATTGCACCTCTGGAGGTGCAGAGGAACACTTCTACACCTCCATTAGCTCTGGGGTCCCTTTCCCACCCCTCCCTCTTACTAGCTGCCCATTATTCCCAACCCTTCCTTGGCGTGCCTAGTGTGAGGAGTGACAGTGTTTTCCTCCAGCAGCGGATGCTGGCTGCCTGCCAGGCCCCAGGCAGCTGTCTCTTCCCCTTCCGACTACCAAGCAAGCATTGGAGTTTCAGTTGATGTTGTCACATGGCTGAGCACTTGAGGGTGGTTTCTTCTGGAGAAAATGCCAATTTCTCACTGTCTGCCCTAGGAGCTCTGATATTTCCCCACTCTCATATGAATCATGAGCATGAGAGCTGGAAAACCCTCATGTGTCATCTTTTGTGACTCCCCTCTGCATCTCTCAGTGAGTGGAAGTTCATCACCAAGGGTGGATTCTTGAGGAATTTGTCAGATCCCATAAGAAATTTTTCACATGGTGGTGCTTCACCACTCCCTTGGGAAGGCAATTCCACTGATCTCTTGGAGACCATTCCATCAGGAAATGCTTCACAAGAACCGGACCAAATCTTCCATTTCCTTAAGCTTATTTTCAGCTGTAGCCCCTCAGGCTGGTCTACACGTTCCTTTTGGTTGACATTAATCTGCTGGTTTTACAACCTTGCTGTACCCCGTGTGGTCATCACAGCCACTACCCATACGTATGTGAAATCTCACTGCCATAAACCAGGGGCTCCAAAGGTCTCCGTGTGCCCACGCACGCCTCCTGCCCAACCCTTCTCCCACACATGTGAAATCTCTTTCCAGAGGCACCAGCCTACTCATCCACATGTCTATAAAAAGCATCTGACTTGTAAATTGAGTCAGGCTGGTCTGTCAAAACCAGGTTGTCAACAGCAGTGCTGACATACAGTAGTATGCAAAAGTCTGGAGTCAGCAAGGACTCTGGATTCATCTGGATCTGAAGCAAGAGACAGAGCAAAGGGTGAAGGCAAAAAGATTCTTCCCTGTCGTTGTTTAAAGTTGTCATGAGCTTTCTAGTAACAATGTGACATGTCCAAAGTCATCATGCCACCGAAATATCAGGGAGACCTTCACATGTTTGCATCCTGCCAAATGACTCTGGGCACAATGAGGGCTGATGCTCATAGCACACACAAGGTGGGCAGTTGTAGCAGGTCTAAGATGCAGTGATGGCCTCAGCTCAGTCAAAAGGCAGATGTACAAATTCTGCAGAAGGTTTTATCCCACACTGAGGTTTCCCTTACTGGTAGCAGCATGGCAGCATTGCTGTTTGTGGGTTGGCTTTGCACTGAAGAATGCGCTGGTAACAGAGGTGGAAGTCTGTGGCTGTCTCAATACCAAACAGTTTTTACTTTCTGTCCATTACTCTCCAGTTTTCTCCTTCCTTTCCAAGTGGCCTTGGCCCTGATTTGAACCACCAGTATTCCTGGTGTGACTCTGTGCCCCCTCAGACAGTGGCCAAGTTCACATGCTTTCTCTCAATATTGGACCTCCTATTGTCCCCATCAGAGACAGCCTACTGAGAGAGACAGACCACTGGTCTGACTTACTACTGCCTTGCTTATATTCTGTAGTGGCAGCTGGAAAAGGCAGAATTTCTTTCATGTTAGTTGCTTTCAAGCTATGGAGATTTTTGTTGACATTCTAACCAAAAGCATTTGTTTTTTCCCCAAAAGGCCATCTTTCCGTTGTTGACAAATCTAATGTATCAAACTAAAGGGTCTTCAGCTGAAAAATTCGGTTTTAAAGGAGTCAGAGGTCACCAGTGTGCACAGGCAGTGTGATTTAAATGTCCTCTGCTCCCTGGGCACTCTAGGGAGCTACAGGCTATTGGCTGGGTTCTCACCTCAGCTGGCATCTCTCACAGTACACCTCACCAACTGAGCCTGGGAGAGGCAGTCCCAAGCAGGGACCTCAGTTCAGAGAGGAAGATGGAAATGGAAGTCAGATGAGCTACATCCATTAAGGAATACTTGAGATCTGAAATATTTCAAATTTAGTTGAGAGTGCCCTGATTTTTCACCCGAAACAACCCCATTGTTCCTGCAGAAACATCCTGTACACTCACCCTCTAGTCCTTTCACTGCAATGCACTTTCTGTCAGAAGCAAAGCACCTCTACCTAATGTGGCTTACCCTCTTGAGTAACTCACTCCCTATATTTGAGAAGCTATACCATTGGCCTTTATCATATCTCCAAGTGGCACTTCGCATTCCATCCTGATCCTTTGCTAAGAAGCAAACCAGAGGCAAGGACTCACCTCTCCATATTGCCCTCCAGACAGAAGGATCCAAACACTTAAGTAGACAGAGGGCTGATATGGGTGGCAACAATCTGCCTGCTTGAGAAGGCTTTGTCTTAGTTTTTAATAGATATTGCCAGCTTGCTTGAACTTGAAGTGGGGTGCAGCAGAGCTGTGTGTTGTTCCCCAGTACGTGTACTCCTGCATGGTCAGAGAAACAGTCTCTATGCAGCTAAGAGTCTGTCAAGCTTATCTGCAGGTTATTTTGTACTGAAGGCTTCTATGGTGATTCTTGTTCGTGCTTACTGTTGGTGTGGCTTGTTATTTCTCTTCATCCATCACCTCATGAAAAGGAAAGTCAGTCCACCGTTATCAGCACAAGATCTTCTCTTGACTCATGCAGGCTGTTCAGCAGGTGCATGACCTTCACTTCCCCACCAGCCTGCCCTGCCTCAGTAGTCCTTCTACTGTTATGTCTCATTCCTTTTTTTCTTGGCTTAGTTGGGGTCTCTCCTCTGAAAGATGCTTGGGGAAGACTCACAAATTGTTCGCTTGACTAGTTCTTGAGAAGCAGTCCTAAAACTGAGTGTCCTGAGCATTTAGTCTTTCAGGGTTAAATTATTGTGGGGTTTGAGAGCTTTGGGGTGAGTCAGTGGAAAAAACTGGCAGTTCTAGGAAGGCTAAGGCTGACTCATAGCCCAAGAAGAGCCTGAGGAACTCCAAATGCAGCTGCAGTTTAGGTAGGGGAATGGAAGAAAAGGCATTTGCATGCAATTTTGTCCTATTGCTCCAGCAATGTGGCCCCACCCTGTAGTGGAGAAAGATGTCTCACACTTAACGAATGGAAACGGTATCCTGTCAGTCCCCAGTGCTCTGCCAGTTTCTCTGTCTAATGGGAGGAAAAGTCCACGCCATAGCATCAGAGACAGAAGTGAATCTATTTCAGTGCCATTCGTTCACCCACGGCTCCTCTGGGATTGTTCTCTTGTGTTTTATTTAACAGGCAGAGAGAGATGAAGAAAGGGGAAAGCAAATGAATACAGAGGGAGGCTTGTGCTTTAACTCACAAAGAATCAAAACTAAGCTGTGAGCACATATCCCCTGGGGGAGTTTGCATTTGATAGTATGTATATTCAGGGAAAGGTGCTGACGTTCTCAGGAAGTAGGTGCACTGAAAGCACCTGAACTAACACTGCTCTCCTGCAGTGCTAGAACAGGCAGAAAAAGCAAAGGGAATAAAGGATTTCAGTTTTTTCTTAGAGTATTGGTCAAAGTCCTGGGCATGGGGTCATGGGTTTGGGTTTTTTTTTTACATTGTAAAGTAACATTTATCCCTCATTTTAATTTCTGAATGCAAACAAAAAATGGATTTAAAAGGACTGTTCTAGTCTTTTTAGGATGACATGAAAGTAGGTTTTTAATCTTTCAAGTAGAAAGCTTTGTTTGAAGGTCCTCAAAAATAATAAGGAAAAAAAAGCACTGAATGAGATTTTAAAGAGGCCATGGAAAAATATGTCCATCTAAGAAAGAAGAAAGTTTAGCCACTGTTCAGTAAAGGCAAATTTCAGAGCAGGCAAATTTGTCAGAGTTTGGTTTACGCGTGCCAGTACCCTGTAGCGTCAAGAGCACTTGTTACAGTTTGTGTAAGAACCAAGGTAATCAGAAAAAAGAATGAGAAGTAGTCAAAGGGACAGGAAGATTTGTCTCAAGAGTTTGCTGCAGATATGTCACTTAGTCATGGCAACAGCAACAGTTTCTCAGTTTGAGGTGCAGTGGTGCTATCGGTATCAGTTGCCATCCAGCATTTTGAAACCCTCATTCCTTTTACAGTCAATGGAAAGAAGAGGTTTAACTCTTTGGTCAGGTTATGTTCATGTGGTAGCCTGCATATACTGTTGAGAACCTGGATTTTAGCAGTGCTGAACTCACAAATGACTGTCACTACAGTCAGTGGGAAAGTGCTAAGAAGGCTGTGCTTTTTCCAGGATCATCACTAAGGGAGGCACTTTGACAAGAGAGGTCACAGTGACCAGGCCATCCAGCCAAATCAGGCTCTAGAGCATGAGGAGTTTGCTAGGACAGCCCAAAGCAGACAAGCAAGCCTGGCCCACATTCAGGAAGCCAGGGCTTAACATCTCCAGAGAGTTCTCCAGGTGAAGGAAACCTCACAGCAGACAAGTTTTGCTGAGGAGATAGGACTAGTCACCAAACCTAATCTGTCTTATTAAGGAGCAGCCTTGTTTGGGTGGGAGCAGTGACCTAACAGAGCTTGTTCCTTGAGATCATGAACTCAAGGAATTCCTCCTGGTCACCAGCTAATGCTGAACTGGTCAAAGTGCCACTGATGGAGAAGCCTGCCTACCCACTGTGGTTTGCAAAACTGTGTACAAACAGTGCCCGGAACAGCTGCAGCATTTTACAGGAATACACTCCCACTCATGGCCACAATGAGAGGAAAGACAATAGTGGAGAAGGTGGAGTCATCAAGTAAAAAAAGACACATGAATGGGACTTTACAAAGCCTTTTGTCACAGTTTGTGTGAAAGACATCATAAAGTATAATTGTGTTGTTTCATGACAGTGTTACCACACCCTGTACAGATGGTGACAGCATCAGACCTTACCTGAGTCATCTGGACCAAAATAACTTGAGAGCTGACATTAATCACATGCTTGGTACTGCTCTTCAGTACCAGCACTACTGAGGGAAAGAGCAACACAGCCCTCTCAAACTTTCTAGGAAGTTTACAGGCCACAGAGTGGACTCAGTAAATGCTTCTGCCTGAAATATACTCACTTGATTTGTGTGAATTGTCTGCATTCATTCTCACAGCTTAGATTTATTCCTTGTATTCCACGTTTTCAGGTGAGAAGCCATCAGTCTTGACAGTGTCATGTGAGCTTTCTAAAGCACATTCCCCTCCCTTTCCAATAACATGTTCATCAATGACAGGAAATCTTAAAAAAAGTTTGCAGGGTACAGAGGCAAAAATACCCAAAACAAACCAAAGAAGAATTTGTATTACAAGAGAATCCTATTGCAGTAATAAAGTGACCTGCATGCCTCAAGTTTTAAAAGGGAAACAGGCAGTTTTCATTGCAAACCTGGGCATCTTCCTCAGCTCCAGAAAACCTCATGGCATTTCTGTTCTGGTTACTCTCCTCTTTACTTAAAGGAGTGGTCTATTGAGTAGCAGCCACCCCACTGGCCACTCTCTGGCTCACTCTCCACCACTACTCAACAGCTGATGCACCAAGGAACACGCAGTCCCCCATTCCATACCACCTGTCAGTGACCCAGACCAGCTGGAAGAGGCTGAGACACCAGAGGAGAACACGAAGAGAAGAATCTTTCCTGACCTCTGTGAATCCCATGGGCAAAAACTCCTCTTCCTCGAATGTAGGCCTGGAGTATGGCATTTTTACTTTATATTAACACACATCAATTCAAGGAACCTGTGTATATATTCAGGCTATTTTAAAAATGCCCCCAACTTATCTACCCATGCTCTACATCTCCTCCCAAGTTGGTTCCTTAATCTTCAGGCTCTATTTAACCTCTTGAGCAGATTTTGACAAAGTTTTTAGTGGCTTTATTTTGGTGATTCCACATTTCCAGAGTGGACTTAAGATCAACCTGGGTTTTTGCATGTAAACAAAGCTTGTGGTAATGCTGTTCTTTGACTCGGCCCTTCCCTTCACCTCCTCCCTCTGTTCTTGTTGTCCCTCAGAGTTCTCTGTATCGGTGACACCACCTAGAAGAGACCCAAGATGTTGGTGCTACTGGCTGGTATCTTTGTGGTTCACATCGCCACTGTCATCATGCTCTTTGTCTCCACCATTGCCAACGTAAGTAGACAGCCCTGGATGGGACATGGCTTTCACCTTCCACAGCAGCAGCCAGCCTTAGATACGGCTGGCAGGTGGACCAGGGGGTGGGTGCTCAGGTGAGGGACATCCACTCACGGTCATGGGGAGAGATGAAACAGTGATGGGTGTGCTCAGGGAGCAGGAAGGCAGCCGGCGTGGTACAGGAGGCAGCCTCCGTCTGTCACCTCCCCGGAGCCCAGAGCCAGCAGCACCTCAGCACCCTTCCTCAGGGAGAGGGCAAGTCGGGCCGGGGGGATGAGCAGTGCCAGCCCTGTTACCCCCAGCCCGCGGCCAGGCTGTTGCCCACCAGGGCGCATTCCACGCCAAGGGGCGCGGCGGGGCCGCCGGGGAAATCTGGGCCGAGGGGGACCCCTGGTGGCGCTGCCGGGGTCCCCGCGCCCCCCGCCTGCCGTCGGAGCGGATTTTGGGGTCCTCTCGCACCCACCTGGCCAGCCGTGCCCCCCCGCCGCCTTGCACAGGAAGAGGGTCAGGATGGCCTGGGAGATTTCTCCATCATGATTGGAACAGACTTCACGGTGATTTGCCCGGACCAAATGACTCCTGGCACTGGAAGCCAGTGCCACATCCCACCTGTCCGGCCACTCATCGCGGCCAGCTCGTGCTGACATTTTTGGGCAGTTGGGCTACTCGTGCTCACTTCATGGTTTAGTCTGACAGAAGAGCAAAGAAGCTTTCCTGCCCCTTGACACCCCCGTTCTACCCTATTTCAGGTTTGGATGGTGGGTTCTTACAACTTTGGAACGATCTCAACAGGACTCTGGCTGCTGTGCAACAAGACCTGCACTCAGCTGCCAGTTAGCAGTCAAGATGAGGGTAAGTTACATCCGCATTTTCGTCATGGTGAATCACAGGACGTTGATGAGCACTGCCAAGACTGAGTCCTGACCCTCTCCAATCTATTCTGTTTTGACAGCTTCCCTCAAAGCTGTGCAAGCCTTTATGATCCTCTCGATCATTTTCTCCGTTGTGGCGCTCGTCCTGTTCATTGTCCAGCTGTTCACCCTGGAAAAAGGCAAACGTTTCTACATGACCGGAGCCGTCATGCTGGTTTGCTGTGAGTATGCACGTGCACGCCCTGCCATGGCTCCGTGTGCGTCCCACTGCCTCTGTGAACACAAGGAGCCACACGTTTGCCACACTTGGTCACCAGGGAAGGTTATCAGCCAGCTAAATGTTTCCAGTGGCCCAATTTTTGTTACGAAACAAAGCACTGGGAAATTGGAAAGTGTTGGGTTGGGATTTTTTTTGCTGTATATAATGAAAGTATTTCCAGATTTTCATTAGGAAATCCCAGTGGGTTTTGCAAAATACCTTTGAAAGACAACAAAAAGGATTCAAGTGTTTTGGGGGAGCAGGGGAATAAATAGTTAGACAGCTAACTGCACATGGGATTCAACATGTAGCACCAAACTGTCGTCAGATCTTATTACTGACTTCCTCCTAACAAAGGTTTATTCCTCTTGGCACCCACTAAACAAGTCCCAAGTGTCTTGTGTCATCACAGCTGCAAAAGAAATCCTCCACAAATAAGCCTAATGGGCAGCAGCTCCTCTCTCATATGGCACAAGACACGCATTCCAATCTCAGGGGACAGCAGTACTTCAGAAGTCTTGCGGCAATGCTGGTTTCTGTGCATTTTCCAACTGTCTTTTCCCTCTTTCTTCCTACAGGGATGTGCATTCTGATTGCAGTCTCCACTTACACAGCTCGGTTCACAGGCACGATGGTGTACTCCACAAATCCTCACCATGGCTACTGCTTTATATTGGCCTGGATCTGTTTTTGCTTCAGTTTCATCATCGGCATCCTCTACCTTGTTCTTAGAAAAAAATAAGGCTGATGGGTGTCCAGGGGAGAGGGTTGGCTACTGGGAGTGGGGAAGAATTACTCTGCTGAGAGAACTGTTCGGCCAATAGACAGAAACAGCCACCATCATCACCACTGCCACCACAGAAAAATCACTAACAAAGCTAGAATCCTCAGAAACTCCTTCACCAAAGAGAGGGAGAAACAACTCCTACTGATCTAGCACCTGTGGGGCTAGAAATCTGCAAGTGACCCAGACAGCTCTTCTCCTTTACTGCAAAGTTGTGCCATACCTTCACAAAGCTTCAAGCTCAGCAGTGATAATTAAAGGGCACCACAAAACTAAGGGCTATATCTTTTTCCCTTCCTACAGCCCTTCTCACATTTGAGTGTGCCTTGTGGGTTGGGCAGTGAGGATTATGACCCCTTTATTTGTCCATTGAAACAAATGGGATGGGCCTTTTGTTACATTTTTTAATATATATATATATATACACACATATGCACATAAGTGAACATTAAAGACATTAAATTGAGAAAAAACCAATAGAAATCTGATTAATTTTGTATTAAAATATCTACAAAAATAAAGCAGCAATTTTTTTGTTGTTGTTCTGTTTTCTATTTGAGATTCCCATGACTGAATAAGATACAAGTAGGAGTGGCAAATATACAGGCATGGATGCTGGGGAGAGAGAGAGATAGAAAGTGTAGGGGTAAAGATATACAGGGGTTCCTAATTACAGAGGATGCAGTTGCTCAGTGGTACACATGCAGGGAGGGGATCACCTGGATGTGTGTCTACACTAAAATAATCTTCTGTTCAACTCCAGAACATGGTAACAGCACTGCTACATCGCAGATCCTTGCTGAGACAAGTCCTTACCTGAAGGCAGGGCTTTTTTCCCACATCGTCACCTGGTATATGGTATTAATTGAGTGCCCCACCTCGTGACAAAGCTCATCTCAAAAGCAGATAATGGTTAGCAGAGGAAATTTATTCCCTAATGAGAGATTAGGTGAGATGAAGCAGGGCTTGTGAGTTTTGCTCCTTACTGCACAACCTTAGGCCAGCCACTTAACTTGGTGCTTTTCCATCTGCCAAATTTTTCCATAAAACTAGCTACCTCCCAGGGTTGCTGAGAGATTCTGAGTCCACTCTGTACTACAAGGCCCCCATGTGAAAAGGCTGGCATAGGAAAGTTACGCATTGGTACTGCTGCAACCCACAAATTTCTGTTAGTTTGAAGAATCTCAGCACAAGAGGCATTTGCAAGAGACGAGGTCAAAATTTCCTATGACTCCATTCACAACTAAAAGGTAGAGAGTATAAAAAAAACATGTTAGTGCAGATTGTGCATGGATGCTATTTACCTCTCTCTCTCTTTCTGTTACATTTTCTTCTTATGTAGACTTTATCAATTTGGTGGACATATGCTAGTACTGTATGTTGGTGTTTCATTAACAAAGGTTATTTCATATATAGTCATTGTAAATATTTTGAAATGCATATTTTTAACTTTGTGGGTATAAAAATAAAATCTGATTCCCTTTATAATAAAGAGTTTTGCTCTGATTTTTTTTTTTTTTTCATTAGTGTTTCAGATATTTGTTAGCAGAAGTATTTGCTGTTCTCACTGAATCACAGCCCACCCCTTTAAGACAATGCAGAACTACCATGTTCTGTCACATGCCAGTATATGAGATTTCTTGTTCTGGAGGGAAGGAGGAAGCAGAAGAACTCTCAGGGCTCCTGTTTCAGGCTGCCTGCAAGCTGAGGCAGACAGTGTGAGCAGTGGTATCACTCAGTCTCAGCGCCAGGCTTTGCTTCACACCCAGGAAAGCTGGAAACATACTTTCTCACTCTGGCAGGATCTCATCTGTCCCAAAGCAAAATCACCAAGGTGTTTGTCTGGGTCTCACGAGTTGGTATAGCTGCTGCCTCTTTAGTGTTGTCTGGCCAAACACCTCTGCAGTTCTAGAACTTGAGCAAAGAGTCCAAAGCCCAGGACACCGGCAGATCTCAGAAAACTTGGGGCACAATCCTGTAAGCTGTGAGGTGAGGCAAGATCTAGCAAGAATCAGCTGTGTAGGAAATTTTTCTTTATCAATTAATCTGCCTCAGGGAGAGACATGCTAATTAAGGGTAGAACAGTGACACAAATCTTTAGGAGCTGAAGTTTTACCAGAGGGGGACCTCCTACAGCAGGGTGTGGGAAGGGCTCACAGTGTGTCACGGGTGGACACTTGTCTTGGTCTCAGGAGGTTCCAGGAGTCATAGAATTATAGAATAAGCTGAATTGGAAGGAACCAATCAGGATCTTCGAGTCCAACTCCTGACCCTGCACAGGCCATTCCAAGAATCACACCACGTGCCTTAGAGTATTGTCCAAATGCTTCTTGAACTCTGCCAGGCTTGGTGCTGTGAGCACTGCTTAGTGCTGTGGCCACTGAGTCCTGCTGTTCTTCATCCTCATGGCACCCCTAGAAGTGCAGGGTAACCAAAGACCTTTTGGCCACTGTGGACAAGGCTGACACTGCCAGGTGAGACATGAGCCACCCACTGAGGTGGGAATACTGAGGGAAGCTAGCCAGTGAGGCTTGCAGGAACACACCCACTGCCAGGCTGATATATGTGTCCTGTTTGTAGCACGGTATGGGTGTGACAGTATGATACCTCGCAGGATGACAAGGCAATGCCAGCTCTGCTGGGATGACCAGGACAGGTCATAGGCAATGGTCTCAATTTTTGAACAGTGGTCTCCAACAGCATTTGTGTCACCATAAACTGTTGTCATTGATAGCTTAGAAAGAATATGAAGGCTACTGGAGACTCTGGGTAGCTTGCTTTGCCTGAAAAAGTCACTTGGGATACTAAAGGATCAGTACCCTAATCTACAGGTAGAAAAAGTCACTGAGTCCCCTGGCATCTGACAAACCTAGTTATCTGGTCCCTGAAGTATAATTCATTCCAAATGAGACAGTCATTTGTCCTCACCTGGGAGAGCTCCCACCACCATCTTCTGAATCCTGTTACATTAGGGGCTTACAGGCACAAAATTACATTTGCCACCACCAAGACAGAACACATCAAACACAAAAGCAGATGCCAAAAAATATGGATCAATTACAAAACATAAGGAAGCAGAAAAGGATAGGAGCAAATAGCTCTATTGGTTGTGTCATATGACAGATGTTTGCTCAAAAATCGTCTTCAACACAGCCGGAACTGACACTGACCCCATGCCACACGGACTGTGAGACACACAGTCATGTCATCCCTGCAAGAGCCATTACAGGGATTTCAGGGACCAAGCTTCACAAGGCCCAGGACCACAGATGACTCCAGTACTTCACAGCAGAGTCCTTGGACTTGGAAGGGAAGCCTTTGAAAGAGGAGAAACAGAGAGGAGAAATTCCCGTGCCTGAGGTTCAACTGCAGAGCCCCTCCCTGGTTCTTTTCTGCAGGTCACTGCAAGGAGAAAGGTGTTTTACATAGACAAACAGCTGACTAATTCAGGGCATTTGACTACAGTAAATCAGATGCAGAAAGCACTAAAATGAGGGACAGCCGAGGGGGCAAGAGCTTCTTGGACAAGAGACATTCTTGCTCTGACCAGAAAGTCATGCTGTGTATGGGCTGGGAAGAAGTAGTCCAATAACTGGTCACATTAAAGGGTTTGAAATTATCTGCAGATATTCATGGGTGTGTTGCAAAAGCTGCTGCAGACACCTTAGGGGAGAGCCCTGCTCTGTGAATGGCAGAAGCCCAAACCAGCCAAGCAAAGCAAGCAACTCCTGGCCTGATCAAAGGGTGATGACAGCACTGTGAACACAAAAGGCAGCAGCACCTGCTGCATTTACAGAATGTGTCTGACTGCCAGCACACCCAAAGCAGAAGAATGGCTTGATTCCCTTGCAGCAAAGACAACAGAAAAACCAAACCACCACCACCAATAACAAAAAACAAAAAAACCAAAACCAGGCAAAACTAAATGAAAACCAAGTGTGCAAGGAATGAGGAGCTCATGGGAGGTATCAAAGATGATGCCAGGAGTAGTGTAAAAGACTATGGGTTGCTCCCAGCACTAGAATAACTCTTCACTGCTGGCATTCTGGGTGCAACCAGCCCAGGAATCTTTTAAAGAGGAAAGTAAGGTGAAATCAGCATGACGTATTATCCCACTCAAAATACATCCAGTCCAGGGGGCAGCCTAGAAATGTATGCTGTGGTTGTACTTGTTGTAATTAGAAGGCTGCCTAAACTTGTGATTATTTATATTTGCAGCTCTGCCTGCTCAGATAATAAGAGCAGTCAGGGTACCAGTTGATTGTTGGAGGAACTGGGGAGGAATATTAATCGCAGACCCTCTGTTCCCGCATTGCACAGTTGGTGAGGTGCATCACTGCAGGCAGCTCAGCTCTCCCAACATTGTCAGCACCATAGTATTGAATTAGATACACTGTGATCTGATGCGTGATGACAAATCTCATGTTGCACAATTCACTCCAAGTATGTGGGTATCTGGTATAAATATACACCTTGTCATCTGTTACAGTGCTTAGGAAACCTGATTGCCTTTCTGCTCAGCCTAGCATAGAAGGCTGTAGCTGGCAGCCTTCCTATGTTCCACCCCCTCTCAGGCTTCTCATGTGAACCGGGTTAGCCAGAGACCAGAGGGGTCAATCCATAGCAGATGCCTCAAGGCAAATACAGAAAGCGTGCTCCTCAGCAGAGATTTATGAGAAGCCAAGATGCTTCTCATAACTGATCTCTCAGGCTACTTTCAGTACAGGGTTTGGATGACAGAACTGGATCTACCTAAGAGAAGAGGCAGTGCTGTGGAGCTCTGTCCTGTGAATATGGTAACTCTCATAGAGATGACCTGGAGAACATAACACAGTCAGAGTGCTAAGAAGGGGGTTCTGGGGATGCTCCTGCCTCTGTCAGCCTTACGGATAAGTGTATAGGTGGACAGAAGACTAGCTTTTGGAGTTCACAGATGGATGGGACTTTTCATGCAGAGTTTTGTGAAGCATCATAGATTATTTCTTTCTCTGGAAGCAACTACCAGAATAAAAGGTTCGTTTCATTGATATGCTCACTGCAGAACTTTTTGGGCCTTGCTCTGATGAGAATATGGAGCTGGAGTAGCTGAGCTGTAATTTGGGGAGTAAGAGCACTTCCTAGGGCTTTGGGAGGATGGGGGAATGTACGGTTGTGAGAGACAGGAGTATCAACTGAACGAGGCACTGTCTTGTTATCAGAACCCAGAAACCATAAATGCACACACCAGGGCTGCTTAGCCAAGAAAGCNGGGGTGGGGGGGGCTGTGAAAGAGGCTTCCATGTGCTTCTCACACTGAAGCCATGGCAGGTTTCCCCCATGCTCCTGGGGAATGCAGGACTCCCTGGGAACTGTTGACAGCCCATGAGCCCTAATGGCATCCCTAAAAGCTGAGTCTGCTCAGCATTTTGGAGGTACATTTAGCAACTCACAGGACTGGTTCTAAAGTTCTCACCATTTTCATTTACAGACTTGGAGAAGTAAAAGACAACCTCAACACAGCTTGTGCATATATTTCAGGGGGTTCTGTTTCTAAACGGCATTAGAAGCAGGAGATGCTTCATGTGCATCACACAGAGGATGATCCACTATGTGGTACAGCAAGCAGCTTTGTGGCAAAGAAACCAGAACCTCGGCCCTTTGCCTTGCAGCTCTGGAAAGAATTTGCAGGCTCTGCAAGAGAGCCAGGGGTGAGGAGGGGATGCAGAGGTCAAAGGCAGAGATGATGTACTCAGGATCACCCCTGGGTAGACTGGCAGTGATCAGATGCCATGAAGGAATGGGGCAGTAAAAGGAGTGGGATATCAAATTTAGGGACAGGAGGGAGAATGAGATGGACAGGAAGAACAAACACTGCGGAAGATGAAGACCATCACCATACTAGTGGGTTGGGGAGGACAAGCAGTTTAGCGGGAAGGTGTATGGAGTTTGGGACACCTGAGACCCTCTGCAGTCTTCTACCAAGCAGTCAGACCCCCATCAGTCAGTGAGCTTGAGTCCCCAAGGCAGTACCACAGGCTCAAGTTCACAGTTCTGCCAAAAACTGTGGTGTACTACTGTAAACCATCCAGCACCGATGGATGGACCCAGACACGCCCTCTCAGCCCACTGGTGGCTGAAGGCCCTGGTCCCCTGTGTTGTCACTAGAGGTCAGTGCAAGCCCAGCAAATGCCTCTGCTGAATTTCTGTTTCTATGTGGCATGGGCATCCCCGGGCAGGGACAGTGCTGATTTATCACAGTATCATTCAGAAACGCGAGCATGCCCCAGCCCCACTCGGCAGCCCTCGGATGGACTCCCTGCTGGCCTGTGGCATGTCATGAAAAAGAAAAATACAGCATCTTGACCCACATAAGAGGTGACATCACGTCAGTGTTTCTTGCCAATAAGAAACCTACAGGGCAAATGGAAATGGAGGAAGAAACTCTATGCAGGAATCAGGAAAAATTTTGGAATCACCAGGCTGGAACAGGTGACCATGGCTCAATTCCCTTTGGCCACTGAGAGCTCTTTTGGGCTTAGGGAGGTAAAAGGGTTTGCCCTTTTCTCCTACAGTTAATGCTAACCCCTCTGCTGTGTATGGGCAGAGAAACTGAGGCAAAGAAATAACATCGACCTGGGGGAGGCAGACTGGAAGCAGAGAATGGAGGAGGTGGTGGGATAGCCTGCAGATGAAGAGACTTCAGAGCTTTAGGACCTCCACAGTTCCTGCTTCAGGGGGGCACCATTTCTAGCTAACTCCCCTTCACTTCCAGTGGATCTTTAGAAAACAGGGTCTTTCTCAGTTTCGCAAAGAGCAAGCTTGAGGTTCCTAAAGACTGATTGCAGCACATCAGTACCTAAACCTGTACTAAGGCAACCAGCTTTCAGGGGTGTGATTTTAATTATGATGAGTTGCCAGTGAAATCTGTGGAAGCTGCAGAGGCTTGGCAAGGTCCATCAGTTTAAGTATCTTGTTTCAAACACCCAAGACAGAAAAATTGGACACAGGCACCCAGTAGAGACCTTGAAACCCTGCAACAGGGAGACAAAGAGAATTCTCTTTTTTTTTTTTTTTGCCATGTGTCAACCAGAAGATTTGCAATGATCTTGATGCAATAAGGGCAAAGTTGTATTCGCAGTACAGTAAATCTAGTGGTCCCTGTTATATAATTGCTTGCCCGTAGAGAAGCATGACTATAATATACATCACAATGCCACTTAGGCCAACACATTTGCTATAGATAAAAGTACTACTTGCTCAGAGAATCTACAATCAGGAAAATGAGCCCATTCTTAACTTTTTGCCAATTTCAACTGTGCTGCACATCCAAATATCAGCAAAGCTTTTGTGCCATAGTAGAGTCAGATCTATTTGGAATTCAAGTGGAAAACACTACACAGCCCTGCTTGTGTCATGCCAGATGGAGCTAAGAGAACAAATCTATGTCCCTATGTTGTAAACTTACTCTTTTCCCCAGAATCACTGATTTGAGTGGGATTCAAGTAAAATGGAGCTCTTCTTTCATCATCTCACAGCTCTCTCTGTGAGAAGGTGCAATGGATGGGAAGCCACAGACCCTGAGCCCTTGTTCCTCCTCTCTTTCACTGTCTGGAATTTCTGTTTATAACAGCATTCTTCATATGCATGGATTTACCTCAACTTTCATAGTTCCACATCACCTACTTCACAAAAATTGAAAGCATGGCTGCAAAGTCACCTCCAGCAGGTCTGGAAAGACAGACTTCTAGTAGGAGAGAGAGAAATTATGCTACCTCTCCTTTCTGGGTCTATGAAAACCTTAGGTCTGATGGCTTCCGACAAGCAAAACAGGGCTACTAGGTAGATTCCTACTTTCTAGACAGCCAGACTAACAGGCACGAAATAGGCACCACTTGACATTGGCCAAAAGCATCCTTCTCCCAGCCTGATCCCCAGCCCTTCCGGGGTGGGCTGACTCACACATGCCTTGTCACACCCCCACCACACTGCTTCCCTGGGGACTGCATTCCTCTTGCTTCCCAGTGCTGCCACCTTCCAGAGCTCCCACTGGTATTCAAAGGGCAAAAGTCCCGCTTTAATCCTCAAAGCCATCAGCAATTATCTTGCATCACGTTTGCCACTTTTCTCTGTCACATGTGCACTCTTAGTTCCCACCAGTGTTGAAAGCTTCCAACAGCCCTTGCCTTTTCAAAGAGCACTGCAGACAGCCATTTACACTTTAAATAGACATTAAAATGAAGCCACCTGCACGCCTTCCAGTTCCCGAACTGCAGAGCAGAGCAACGGATAATGGAAGTGTACCACCACATCAACAGTTTCCACTAGCAACTGCTGCAGAATAGCTTGATACCAACTTCAAATACAGACAGGAAATGGCTTTTGATATCAAATGTAAGTTTCCACCCCACAAGAGTCTCTAAAAATAAACATTTTGTTCCTACCCATCCTTGACTTGATACCAAATGGATTGTGGAAAGGGAGCAACCTCTAGAAACAGAAATAATAATAAAGGGACAGTTTTAATTAACTGATCCTATATTCTTCCCCTTTCTACTGGACCCCCTGCCTCATTCAGCTCACAGAAGAGCTCTGTGGATGAGGCTATCCTCGTTATTCACTCTTGTGGCCATATTTATCTGCACGCCAGCAGTGCACTGCACAGCATACAGAACTCTGCTTCCCTTCTGGGCTTTTCAATTCGCCTCATTATTATCACCATCAAGCCATTCCCAAACTCAAAAGGACTTTTGTCTTCCAGTCACCCCTACAAAACCAAACCATTATCACAGCTATTTTAGAAACAGGGGAATTGATTCATAGGCAGATCACAGCTAAAAATCACCAATGCTGACCGTTAATTTTGGCCCCCATGGTGGCCTCTACATACAAAACAAAACAGTTCAAGGCCACTGCTGAAAAGTTGGGGGAGTGTGATGTGCTCAGCATCACTCTCAGAGTCCATGGTAAAGGCAGAGAGGGAAGAGTGTATTTCTACAACCCACTGTAATGTTCTCAGTACAGCTAGCTGTATTCATCTTCTTGCCTGTATAAAGAGGTTGAAGGAAGATTGCATGCCTCTCCTTAAGCCACCAGTCACCTCGGGTCCAGATTCCCGATCTGGGGAACGCCAGGAAACCTCTCACCAATGTAAACCCTCTGGATGGGTAACACAAGAACACAAAGACAAATGTCAAAAGGACCAATTAATCTTAGGTACCTCTGTCAAGATACCAACAGCCCATGTACAAAAATCTCTATGCACTCAAAGCACCACTTCCACAGGTTTCAGCTGCAGTGACTTCTGCAAAGAAGACCCCAAGGGCTGCCTTCAGCCCCTTTCCTCCCCTGCAAGAAGTCATGTCTGCATAGCTCTGAAACAATTGAGCACAAGCTCTGTCTTGGCTAAGGACCAAGTGCTGCACATTTCCATCCCAACTTTACGCCTTCTTGAGCATTGAGCCCATCCAGATGGCAGGGTGTATTCGAGGCTTAATGATCTGCTTTCCCTCCCCCCAGTATGGGCACAATAAATCACTGGCAAATCTTCCTGATGGTCTTTTAGAGGGAAGACAGATCAAACACATACAGTGAGTTTCAAAATACCAAGTTCTCAGGAAAATTATGCTCTGCAACATTGGTACAGAGCATGGATTTGACTGGATGACTTAAAATGCCTGCAAGTAAGCTTTCCCTGCCAGTCCATCCTTCCCTGCTCTGCACTTTCTCCTTCGCCAGGCAAAGATTTTGCCAGACTTGGCTTGCTTGCTCCACTCTTGGTCACCACAGTTCCCTGCCTGCTTCAAAGAAACGATCTTTTAGCAATGAAATTCAGACCAAAACTTCTGGAACAATCTCAAGAAGAGAAGCTAGAGTCTGGTCTGTTTGGAGGCTGGGCGCTGCTCACTACAGAGGCTGCTGGAGACCTGGCTTTCAGGGCAGAATTTCACACACCCAAGTCATGACCGGGAAATGTATGTGCTCATGACATGAGATCCAGATGCATCTTCTGCCTACAGAGCGCGGTGCAGGACACAGGGATCTGTTCACAGGAACAGACCTTAAACACCAGAGAGAGATTTCAAGATATCATTATATGCAGCTGCATAAAAAGCTTTTCTTGTTTGATGAGAGGGTAAAGTGGCACACACAAACTTGTTCTCAGCAAATGGCCACAGCAATCTGACTGCCCCCCACAACATCACACAGAAAGTTGTGGCAGAGGCAGGCATTCCTCTGAATTGTCCTGACAGCATTAAAGAGCCTTAATGTGGAGGTACCTCTGTGTCCAGCCTGGGGACCTCCAGCTCATTCTCTTCAAACTTTTCAGTATCTGTAGGGACTAAGATAAGGCTTTGCACTTTGCAGTACTTACTGCCACTGAGCTCTGACCTCTCCTAAAGCTGCTTCCACTCTGCCTGATGAGTGAGGTTCTGTGTTGAAGCGCTATGTGCTCTTGTATTTAAAGATCAGTGAATTGTTTGGGATGCCAAAGCAATAATTCAGTTTCACACCAAATTTTATTGTGACATTTCCTGGGTAATCAAGTGTGTAAAGCAGACTTTAAAGAAGAAAATCCCTGCTGTGGAATTCACTGTGTTTCTGGCCACTTAAACTGGATCTGACAACTTAAATTATTTGTATGCCTTAAGATAACCATCTGTATGGTAGTAAGCATCAGGTATACCTTACATGTAGTATACTCCACAAAATGTAAATTTATCCACATGTGTATTCAAACAAAATGTCAATGCTATTTCTCAAAGAATATGGGAGCAAAGGCCAGGGGCCAGTGAAATAATTTTCAGCTTTTAAGTGACAGACAATGGAAGTGATCCAGTCTTGCATCTCCTAAGTACTGGCAGATTGGCCGGGATTTGGATGCTAACGAAGAGATTCAGTACATGGGCCTGGTTTCAATTAATAAGCATATGTCCATATGGCTCTGTGTGTGTATGCGTTTATACTGAGTGTTCTTTCCTGTTAAGGGGTGTTGCATAAGTACAAGCATGCATGTGTGTGCCTGTGAAGAGAGGTTCAGAGCTAGTTCAAAAATGCCTAGCAGCACAGGCAAAATTTAGTGTTGACAACCAGAACAAAAGGTTTCTTCCCTGGCAGGAAATCAGACCCACGTGGCAGCAGTGACAGCACCAAACATGATATGCTGACCATGCAGGAACTGCCACTCTGTTGGGGCAGAGTGGCCACAGCTGATACTGGGACAAACCTCACCCAGGGAGATAGAAGGACCAAATACAACCAAACCTGCTCCTGGCAGACACACCGCTCCGTCTGCCACGCAAGGAGGCAGAGACTCACAGTGCCTATTGCTTTAAGTGGATGGTACCAGTCTCTTCTCTCAGTGACAGATCTTGCTGTTCTGCTACTCTGGACAGCCTGACTCCCAAGGAAATGTCCTGCTCTGCCCCTGCCTCCATCCGGCCCACCTGCGTGCATCTCAGACCACACACATGCTTCAGATTTGTCAGCAAACCCCACAGCTGTGCGTCTTGTCCACAACACTTGCTTCTCCTTTATCTTTTTTTTCAAAAAATAGTGTAGTTGTCAGATCCGTAGCTGCTGATGGGTAGAAGGAGGAAGAGGCAAATGAGATAAAATACTTTGTACATGACAGGAGATTCATACCCAGCAATTTTAAAACTATTTGTGCATCCCTAAGCTTAATTTAATTGTTTATCTCCCCCATACCATCTCAGTTTCTTCGGCTAGAATTGTTTCTGCAAATGATAGGCTAATTCAAAATTATGATATACTAATGAGGTTGATGGTGACCATACAGGACCACAGACTCTGATAAGGTACTTACCTGTTATTTTAGGGTTATCTTGACTTTTCAGCTCTTCATTTCTGTCCTCAAGATGCACTAATTTTGCATTGTTCTAAGTAATACTTATTTTAAGCTGGCATACATTCATACCTGTTGTTATCAGTGCTTTAAGTACTCCTTCAAGCCCTTACCTCATTTTATTTCCAACAGCCACATGCACAGGGCTCAGGACCTGACAGTCCTGGCTTATCTGAGGATTCCAAAGAGCAAGAGAGTGGCCTGATATCACCAGCTATTTTGGAAAGAGAGTATTAGGACAAGATATGCCACAGGATCCAGCTGAGTTCAGGGATGGCTCAACTGCTTGGAAACAAACCTGGGCCCAGAGATGCTAACCAGCTGTGGTTAGCTATGTGCAAGACTTTGCCCTGCCAAACCCTGGCACCAGTGCAGCCATTGACCAGCCCACTTTTAATCCTAACCCTCTCTGCAGTAGAGTTAAGCAGTTTTCTAGCACCAATTTTTAGCACCATGCATAAGCCATTTACTCCTGCCAATGCCAGCCCTTCTCCATCCTGGATGCAGCTGCAATATGAGCACTTCAGCATGGGCCGCTCAAAACCATAGCCTTAGTTGTCACTCATCCTGCATCTGCAGCACATTGAACCATTTTAGACCTTTTATAAGTGGAGGCATTCTTCATCTTCTACACCGAACAATTATTTTGGTGCCTTCCTCCAATGCAGAGATTATCCCCTGTGACACACAGCAATGAAAGCCACAAAGCAATCCACAACCAAATGCTTACTCCAGATTTTTTTTTACACAAGCACTTGCAAGAATCTGAGCGCCTCAGAAACACTTTGCACCTTGCGTTAATTTTCCTGCCCAACACCACACCCACTTCATTTCCCCACACATTTAAATATGCCTTGTATTATTATTTTCCCCTCACAATAATTCTAATTGTATAATTCACCTCTCAACCTCCAACCAGTGCTCAAACACAGCTTTAGGGGTTTTCATAAATCACAGTCTAGAGTATCCTGCAGTGCAATGACAGAGCTAAGCACGAACAAGCTTTTCAGGGAACTGGTGTCTGAGAATGGGTCTACCCTGCCACAACAGCACCCCGAGAAGCATTTTTGAGGCCAAACCTCAACACCACGACCTTCACTGGACTGAAGAGCCTACTCTGAGGACTCCCAGCTGGAAGTAATGAAAAGTAAGGGTTCTCAAGGGTCTCAGAGCCTTCTAGGCCCCACAGGGCACATGTAGTCCAATTGACTCAAGCATCAAGGCACTGCCTGGAGCCTCTCAATCCACCACCAAGTCTTCCAGAGCCACCATCTCCATTCTCTCAGCCTCTGTGCAATACCTGGGAGCCTCTGTGCATAATGTGACTCTTCAAGCCCTCACAGTACAAGCAAGTCACCCAGTTGTCTCCATCCTGAGACCATGGTGCCTTGAGGGAAAGCAGTCAGCAGAGTCCTCGAGACAGCTTGGCACAGGGGCAACTGCCCACCCCTTCTATGCACTCCTCTTCTTCCACACTGTGAGTCACACCGATGAGGAAGCTGCTGACAGGATGGGTTAATTCGCCAAGCCTATATGGATAAAGGTGACCAATTCCCATCTCCTCCCCGGGCAATCTAAAAGTGATCAAGAAAAGTATCTTCAAGAGGAGCACTTTTCTCAGAAGCAAGGGACTTGCGAGGCTCCCAGGAGGGAGACTGTTTCAGTGGTTGTGGGAGGTCATGGGGCTGAAAGGAGAGAAGCCTAGCAAGGGAGAAAAGGGCAGGAAAACAGTAGATGTCCAGCAGCTCACTCTGCAAAAGAAAACTGTTGTCTGCCAACTTCCTCTCAACAGGAGCACAGTGACAGCTCAAGGAGACCTCCATGAGCAAAAACCACATCACACGCTCCTGAGGTCCCAGCTCTGCTCAGGAGTACTCCAGGCAGTGCACAGCCAGTGACATGAGACATGTTGGCCAAGAAGATAGGAGCAGAGGGTTAGGGTCTTGGACAAGTGAAGTGAGAAATACCAAGAGGTATCTCAGAGCAGCAAAGCCAGGAATAGGACTGGGGACCAGAGCTGAGGAATGGCAAGAGGACTGGAGTGTTTTATGGATGGGGTTAAATTCCAACACTCATTTATTTTAAAAGCCTTCTTATTTCCTTTTGATGATGGGATGCAATTACATGCCAAAATTAATATGCTAAGACAAGAGACAACAGATGGATACCAACCAGGAGGGGAATAAGAGACAATGAAGCAATTCTGGTCAGTCTGACAGATCGTGAACTCAGCAGCCTCCTACCCACCCATATCCATTCATGGGCACATCAAACTTTGTCCTTCAGACCCTGATTTTACTATTTCTAGGAGAATTTAATTTCTTGTCTTTTTCCTCATCAGCATTTTTACTATGTTTTTACAGATTTACTCCAGATCTGTTAAGGACCAATTGCCCAAGGCCTCATGACTGCCAGGAAAGAGGAAGGAAGTTTGGTAGATGAACCAAGGGAGAGGTCAGAAAACCAGCTCGGAATTCATAAATAGCTGTGCTCCTGTCTCCACAGCAGCCCACACATGGCATGCCAGGCATGCGGTCTGACCTGCAAGTGAATGGGGAATCCACGTGGCATTTAACGCATCCACAGCTGGTTTGAAGCTATAAATTTTCAGGTTCCAGCCTGACACCATGCTGGGACTTATCAGGGGAAAAAAAAGCAAGCAATTCTTCCACCCTGGTGATTCATTCTTCTGTGTCTCAGACATCACAGAGATGAAGCCAACCGTACCTTTTCAAGCATTCTTTCCCTCAATTAAGTAGAAACCTAGGCACCCACAGCAATGTCTGCTATCCTTTACAAAAGAGCTAACCACAGTAAATGCAAGTTTTCATCCTTGTAACATCTCTGAGGCCAACGCCAAGCATGTGATGGATTTAACTGGAGAGCATGAGGGACTTCAGGTTTAAAAAACAGAAATCACTTAACTGAGTTGAAATCATTATGGAAAGTAATGCAAGCTGATAATTTTGGTAAGGATGACAAATTCCCTTCTTCCAGCATAATTCATCCTAGAGAACCTGAGTGTACTTTCTGGATGCCAAACAGCAGCTACTATTAAATTTTTGTGAATGTCTTGACAAGCAATTAAAGTTATCACAGCTCTTAGGCATTTCTTCCTCTAAGAGTATAAAATAACCCAAATACGTGATAGCGTCAGTAACTTGCAAAGAGGGCAAGTACCCTCAGAAGACAAAACTGTGTTGCACCTCCGCTTGAAACAGCACTCTACCTTCAAGCTTTTAACGTGAAACCCAGGCACTAATAAAGCCATCCACTCATTTTGCCTCAAATTTCAGTGGGACCAGGATATCAAGAAAGACTTAACAGAAACTGAACTAGAAACAAAGGGGCAAAAACCTAGAGGAGTAAAGAGACTGTGGCACAAAGAGAAATGGTAACGATTGTCTTTGCTTAGTTTCAAGAGGCAATAAATAAGTGAGGGCTGCAATACATAAATATCAAAGGAAGTTGAAGGCAAAACTATTGCCTTGTGCAGGAAATGGAAGGGGATTCAATTACAACAGAGGCAGGTACAGTGAAATATTTTCACATGGCATCTAAATAATTTGTGGAACTTCTTGTTGGAAGATGTCATTCAGGTTAAAAATTTAGCAAAATATAGAGCAGGATTCATGCATCTTGTAATGGATGGGAATTTTTAGGAGCTTTGTGTGTATTGCAGGGTATAAAAGCCAGATTCTAAGTGGCAGGGATTAAGCAGAAATATCTCTCCGGGAAGGTTATCCTTGAACAATGTCTTTTGGGATGCTCCCATTTCCCCTGAATTGCTACACACAAGCCAGAGGTAGCCTACCTCACCCTGATCTCATCTACAGGATAATTCCAGAGAAGTGTTATCACAGCTGAATGGAGGAATTGCATGCTATTTAATCTGAGCCCATTGGAAATGCCTGGCAGCATCTCAGGCTTCACTGTTAGGAGATCAATTATTACATCAATAAAAGGAATTAAAAGCTTTGTCAGAAAACCATCATAAGTGTGACTGCCCTAAAACATACACAGGCCAAATTCTCTGTTGTTGCTTAGCTGGAAGAGGGCCCTCCCCCCATCCCTGCCCCAGTTCCGTGCCGCAGAAGGAGGGAAGCAGATTACAAAGAGCAACTCCTCGCAGTACCTCAGGTGAAAGCAGCACTTTCCCCCAGTTCCAGATATGTCACTTGAAAAGTTCCTCCTGGGCTGATTTGCATTGACCTACAGAGACACATATGTGAATGCAGTTAAGTGTTGACCTCAATGTCACACAATAAGAGCAGCAGTCACAGCATAATGGCCCAAGGCTACTGCACAGTTTATTGAACACAGAGAGGCTCTGCCTGCCTGGTGGGAGCTGGGCTGGCAGCACTACAGTTGTTCCAGCAGCCCTTGGCCCCACAGCAGCTGGGAGAGCAGAGCTAAGGGTGACAGAGATCACTTTGAAGACAGGTACCCAGCTTTTCTCATCAGTGTGAGAAAATGAGATCATGCCTGGCTATAGGGGAAGAGAGGGAGGGAATGGAGCTTTTTTCATGAGTTGGATCCTTAAGTTTTGATTCATGGGAAAGGAACATACTTTCTGGGGATGAGGCTACTATCTCCAAATATAAGGCAATTTGCCTTTAGGATGCAATTTACAGTACTTCCGCAGACTCCAGTTGAAAAACTCAGTGGCACACTAACCCCTAATTCCAGACAACAGCGCTAGAGGACTTGCACAAGCCTCTTCGGCATCTCATAAATTGGTACAGATCACCTCAGTTGCTGCAAATTGCTTAACTCAGTGCACTCAGCTCCTGATAGGAGTCTATAGTGTTTCACTAGCCTTGTTCCTCCCCCTCCTTGCCTGCCTCTCTCACACGTGCAGGTTCACACTGAGGAGAACAAGTTTCCACCTCTGAGTGAAAGGTGACATCTCTCCTCTTCAGGAGGGTTTTCAGCAAGTTGGCAATTTAATCCAGGCTTTCAGAGTTCTCCTGCCGTCCAACGGCTTGACTTGGCTACCTACGGCTCTGTAGTGCTTCAAAGTCCTTTGTTCTGTAGGGATTTGATTTTTATTCTCTCTGAGACTGGAAAAGAAAATGTCTTTTTTTAGCATGTGTCAGGGGCTGGGTTAGGAGACTTAAAAAAATGCAAGGTCATCAGTTCAAACCAAGCCACATCATTGTGAAAATGCTAATGAGCCTGTGATAAGAAGGGAACTCTTTTGCTTGATACAAATTATTGGATCACAGAAGGGCCATCAAGTCCATCAACTTTGCACTATGACACAGACGGGATCCTAATGTCGTCTACTGTATTACCCATGCCTCTCAACCAAAGCTAGATCAGGCCCAGATCTGCTTGCCTTGCAATATCATGTCATCATCAAATTGATTAACTATTCAATTGTCTCAGCAGCCTGGCAGGGCAGGTAATGACTATTATTGCTGTTCAATGCAGGAGAGAAATTGTGGCTGAGAAATCACTTAGATTACAATCAAGACAGTGATCTGAGAACAGCCTGGCTCCCAGGTGTCCTCCTAACCCCTACAGCTTCCACTTAGCAACAAGATGAAGACTCAACCCATGTCATAAGGAAATTTATACAAACTATCCGCCAGAGTGAAATTTCATAAATGACCACAATAATTCTTTTACCCACTTACGTGAAAATTGACAGCATTTCAGTAATCAGATTGGGGTGGTGCCTGTCCAGAAAGCAAGCAATCCAAATGTGCTGCAGTTCTCAACAGGATGGCAGGAGCATCAGCATCTCCTCTCTAGCTGCTCCTTGGCTGGCCTTGGACACATAGCATCATTCATATTCCATCCTGCATCCACCTAGCAAGGAGCTCACTGCCAGCTGCCCAAAGGGACTGCATGGCCACCTTGCCACCAAAGATAAGAAGGCCTGAGTTTATCTGAACCTCCTGGGAATAGGTTTTTAAGATCCTCTGGGTGTGTATGCACATGAACACACACACACTAAAGCTTACTGCATGTTCAATACCAAAAAGATCACATATGTCGTCTCAAGCAGTATTTGCTCTTTTCTTCTTGTAAGTCAGACTTGCTTTCCTTCCAAGCTGACTCTTGCCTCTTCCTCACAAGGGACAGCTGCCTCCTTCCCCAGCTGGGAAAAAAGGAACTAATTGTTTCCTTCCGGATCTCCATTGCTTTTTGTCTTGACTGTCCAGTCCAGCAAACGAATCACAGCCCCACTCATTCAGAAGAAGATAGTTTCTTCCAGAGGTTTCTGGGATGTGCTGGGAACACAGAGATGAGAGATACTGCATGACAGACATCTTGAGGAGAGAGTTTACATCATAATTGTCTGTATTCAATGATTTCTTAAAGCAGAGCAGCTCCTGTTCTCCAGATGGATCTGCAGAGATGATATCCATTGTGTCTTTTAGACTGGTTGTGTCAAAGTCTGACAACAACATAAAGAAGGTTTGGTTTTCAGACGCAAAAAGAGAGGTGCTCCATACCTTGATATTACAAGGATCAGCACACCAGGAGAGCAAGATGTGAGTCTAACCCAGGGGAACCAACTTCTGATCATGACATCATTCGGAGGCGTGACACCAGAAGAGATGTCCCTCTGGTCTAACCAAGCACAGCCAATTTTTTTTGTTTTTAAGAGTCTGGGGAAACCAGCCAGACAGTGCTGCTGCTACAGCTAAAGTGCTTAAGAAGAGAAGGCTGAAGGAAAGGTGACATCTAGAAAATGCAGCAGAATTGCGTGGCTCTTCATGTATCCTTCCTCTCCCCTTTCAGCATTTCCCCTGTTCTACTCCAGAGACTCAGCCACCCTTGGAGAGCTGTTAAAATTTGCTTCTGAGATGGAGGTTTAAAAGGAAGCATTTTGGCAAAGTAAAAGTTTCAGTACTTGATAATTTGAAATTAATTCTAACTCAAAAACACTTCCTGGATTTTCTTTAACTGCACAGCAACAGCTTCCATCAGTTTCCATTGCCTGCAGAGTAAATATGGCACTTCTCAGGCCAAGCCAATTTTCCAAGTAAACATTACTGGGCGACTGAACAATGGCATTCTTAATAGAAAGAACCAATGAAAATGTGTGGAAAGCTCTTCTTAAAATGTTACACCAACATTTGCAAAATTCCCACTTAAAAACACATGCACACAAAATTAATCTTACAAGTGGCCATATACATTTGGATAAAACTTAAAAAATGTGAACAAAATGTTCAGTGACCACCACAGGGCTTTGCATATATGTGAGAAATGACCAGCTGAAATTAACTCCTTAATTCATACCAAAATGACTGTGTATGCTGAATACCAGGCAAGTCTCCCCATTCATTCCCGTGCATCTAAACAAACAAACAAACAAACAAACAAAAAGATGAAAAAACTGTTCTCAATGGTTTTCCTTGCAGAAAATGCCCATGAACACTGCCCTGGTAGTATGGCTGCTGTCTCCATGCCTTCACAGTCAGGACAAGCCACCTCATCTTCACAGACTGAATATCAGAAAACAAGAGACATTTTAGAAAACATGAAGGGGTGGAGGGTGGAGTAGGGGGGAAATAAAGCAAATAAAGAGAAAAGAGAACGCTTCCTTGGGAGAGCATCAGTCATGCAATATGCACAGCACTTGTCAACAATTCTCAAGGGTGCTGTATGTAGACACACCCATTCACCAGCTGGCTGAGGGCTGACTGTGATCATAGACGCTCTGAATCCGGGTGGAGACATAGGTCATAGAATCATGGAATCATTTAGGTTAGAAAAAAACCTCAAGATCTTTCTCCAGCATGGCAGCATTTAGACCCCATGCTGAATGCCAGCAGCAATAATCTCAATGCACAGCATACAGTTCCACTGGAGACAGTGGAACTGGGCTGGTTTCAGCAGGACCAACAGAAATAGCTCTTTTCCAAACCCAGGGGACATCTGCACTTTGCTGAAGAGAGCAGTGTTTTTTGGGCTGGCTTGGAGTAGCTTTTGTTTGACTCTTGCATCTTCCAAGGATACAAATTTACCCCCTGAAAAGGCAAAGGGATGTGTAACTAAATCAACTAATCTGGAGAAATAGAGAGTCATGCAGTACTACACGCTGCTTGGGAACCATGAGAGGATCAATGAGATGCTCCTAAGGGATTATGTCTTTTACCTCTCAGTGATTTTTGTGGTGATTCTGACACTCACTTAGAGAGGTGGCATCTAATCTTTAAACTGCTGACAACTGAGGTCTCAGGGTGAAACTCAGCCACATGCTGAACATCAAATATCCTTACTGGTGCACATCCTACCGGCCGCTATGACTGAGGATGGTGAAGAGAGAACAAAACCACTGTGGGAATGGCTGCTAACCAGGAGCCTCTACATTATCTGATTAGTGAATGCTTAATGCTGTGCTTCCTCCCAACTCTTCCAACCAGAGCCATGCCCCTGTATCAGCTGGTAAGTGCCAAAATGTGGAGAAGACACAGAGAAAGGGGAGTAGTTTGCATTATCATATTACCTTAGGCACACATATCTTTTCTGAATCTGATTTGTATCTAAATTACAGGTGCTGAGCCTTAGATGTCCAGCAGTCCAGAGAAGGTGAGATTATTTCCATTCCATAACCATATTCACGTGAATTGACTCCACTCTGTCTTAGTTACTACAAACTGTAGTACACTCATCTAGAAATCTTGCCAGAACCCAGCACTGGGTAAGGTTAAGGTACATACACTGCTACAAGTCTATAACCTGTGGGGCTACATGAATCAGCAGCACAGAGGAGTCTTCCAGTTTGATCTGCTTCAAAGCAAGCGTCTACCTATACTTCCAAGAAAGGATCGAAGAGCCCACAAGGCAATAAACCCAGGAGGCATCTTGCACAGATAGCCAGCAGATTTCTATTCTTAGAATGATTCTAGCATAAAATGTTTCCCAGTTTGTCTTGCTGATAAAGATAGTTCTTAAAACTGGACATGATGAAAGATGCCATCACAAAGTGCTATCTAGGATGCCCAAGGGGAGCACAATCAGTGTGTGTGAACACAGCATGTGTCACAGTGTATAAGCAAACAACAGCATTATGCTCATGAGCAATATCTCACTGAGAAGCCAAGCAACAGCTCCTGAAGTAGCCAAGCTTCAGTTATGCACACTCAAGGGGCATGGAGACTCAAGGGGTATGGAGCATACTGATGACTGCATTTACCAGTGAGGACATTTTTGGAAATGTCCAAATGACATAAATATTCCATTCCCTTTTTCAAATTTGAACTAGATCTGTGAGGTAACATTCATCACATTAATATTAGGTCTCTAATAATTAGGCATCTGGGCAAAACTACTCATTTGGGTTCCCTCTGCAGCAAGAAAGGGAGAAACAGAAATATCCAGAGGGCAATTCAGTGGATCTGATCACAAAACAGACAAGAAGGGGGCAGTACTACTTGCTCTGTGCTCTGTGAGATGGAGGTATATCTCGTTACAGCATGATCTCACTGGATCATGCTGTTGATTTATGTTTCTCTCCCTGACTGCAAAAGGACCCCAAATGACAGACTGTGCTTAAATGCTTAACTTTTCCATGAGTAAAGTTGAACGAGATGAATCCACCTTCTCTTTCTATCAGTGCGTTAAAATATTTCGCTATAAAAGAAACAGAAGCAGCTATTCTAGAAGAGAGGTTTCAAGAGATTCTAAGAAAAATCCTCCCTTTAGTGGTTTTGAAAATGAAATGAGAATAATAGATACTTCAACTGTTCTGGCATGAAAAGGTGTTAACAGTACGGCACTTTTAAAGAATTTTGAGATGACAAGACTGATTTTCCAGAAGTAATTCTTCAGTTTCATTTTTGAAAATTCCCTGCAGAGGAAAAATCAGAAATACTGCTTTTCATTCCCGCTCGCCAGGACAGATACTAAGAAGCCCTTCAACTTTAGTAAAGCCAGAGCTTCCAAGCCCCAGAAAACTAAAAATGTACAGCCATCTCTATCACAGCACAGGGGCAGCTCCTTAGGAGGAATTATTATGCAAATCCACTGTTGAACTGGCCTGTTTGTTTATATATGAAACATGGCAGGCACCTTGCAACAAGCAAGAAGAGCCAATGCTAACTAATTTACCCTAAGGAGGTGGGAGTAGTGGTCAGAAAGATGAATTCAGCCATGGAGGTCTCCAGGAAATCTCCAGGTACTGGAGATGCCACAAGCAACACTAGCGGGACAGAAGCAGACATAGGATATGGACCACATGTCCAAGCAGAGCCAGTCTGCAGCTCCTGAGTACTCCTGGGTGCACCCATCCATCTCTCATAAAACTCTTAGGAAATTCTTGTTTTGCCTTCATTTTATAGGAAAAAAGGCTTCTTGCTGGAAACAGGAAATCTGTAATTATGGTAACTAGAAGCAGGAACAGCTTAAAGAATGGCTGCTTGAAAGACTAAGTGAAAAATGCCTCTCAGCAACAAGCGAGATTTACCCTGGAAGGAAGGGAAGAAACTTGTCCCTCTGGATGCTCTGCCTGCAGCCAAGGTTGCACAGAAAGGGGTTAAAGAAAACCAGTCGTTCTGTATGTCAGGTACTGCCTCAGGGGCACGGCTGGGAGCTGGAGAGCAGAGGACAGGCGAAGGGGACAGCAGCACAATGCTCCTCCATTGCCACGTGTCCTGATTCCCAACAACCTGATCTGAGGTCTGGGCTAGCCTGCCCTCATGCTCCTAACGGCGAGGCAGACAAAGAGGCACCTAAAGGCAGTGCTTCAGTCGGTGTTGAAGTCCACCCCTGACAGCACCACCCTCTGTGTGCTAAGGTTTGGTTCTCTCTTCAGGGGGCTGTACTCATATTTTTGTTACGAGTGTAACATAATGACAGGAAAAAAGCCTTCTAACATCTCATATTATTGTAATGGGAGAAGAGAGTGGTTATAGCTTCCTTTAGTTAGTCCTGGATTTTCTTCTGGATGACACTGGTTTTTAATGAGAAATGGATGCTTACATGACAATTCATACTCTTACCCTTCTACAACACATCCATGTGGATCCACTGTGCCACACGTCTCCAGTCTGAACCCACATTTCCTTCTACCGGGATCAAGACAAATGTGCCGGAAACACATGGCCCCCTCCTTATGCCCTTTCAAAGGAGCATCTGACCTGAAGAGCCAAAGGCTGAGGTTTCCCTTAAATATCCCTCTTCCTAGCAGTGCCCAGAACCTCTCCAGTGTCATTGCCCAGTCCACCCTGCAAGAGACAGAGCAGCTGAGTGTCCTTCAGAGGGGACACAAAGGATGTGTGAAAACACCTTCCTGGTTTCAGCACCAGAGGTTTCTGCCTGTACCAAAGAGCCAATACCCCTCACTTCTGCCTCTTCCACCTACTTCCTAGAGAAAAACTCCATATGCTACTGCAAAGTTAGGACTGATATTGCATAGAAATAAGAGTCAGAGGGACAGCACACATGGCCAAACTCAGGTGCTGCTTCACTCTTCTAACAGAGAATGAATAAAGCCACTACAGAGCAGCCAGAGTGGCCATGGCAGGTGTCTCACAGCCCAGGCCCCATATCACAGGTCTTGCTGCGGCACCCTGCTGGCTGGGACAGTGTCTCCAGCCCCTGCCAGGGGAGGTGACAACAGGTAGGAAACCATGACAGACTGCCATGGTCCCTCTCTGTCCCTATTCTCTCGTCCCTGAAATCCAACCTGGTGCATCCTGGGGGAAGCCCCATCTGCTTCTCATTCCAGACCATGTCATGTCATAGTTTTTCCTAATTATGCCTCATTTAGCTTGATAGGTACCAGATTGAGAAGGATGGCCTAGTAAGAGAGCGCATCTCGGACGGCCGCGGCGGCGAGGCGCGGCCAGGGGCAGTGTGAAGCACACACGAGCGAAGGGACGGGAGCGGGCNCGCTGAGGGCTGCCCCGGGAGCGGCCTCGGGCCGTCCGTCCGCCCCGAGCCCCACCGGGACCCCGCCGAGTCCCAGGGGCCGGCGGATCCGGCTGCCAGTTGGATCGCAGAGTCACAGAATAAGCTGACTTGGAAGGGACCCACAAGAGTCATCGAGTCCAACTCCTGGCCTTGCATAGAACCATCCCCTGGAGTCACACCTTGTGCCTGAGAGCATTGTCCAAACTGAGCTCTGTCGGGCTGGTGCTGTGACCACTGCCCTGGGGAGCTGTTCCAGTGCCCAAACACCCTCTGCGTGAAAAACCTTTTTCTAATCTCCAACCTAAGCCTCCCCTGCCACAGCTTCAGGCTATTCCCTTGGGTCCTGTCACTGGTCAGCACAGAGAAGAGATCGGTGGCTGCCCCTCCTCTTCCCCTCATGAGGAAGTTGTAACTGCAATGAGGTCTCCCCTCAGTCTCCTCCAGGCTGGACAAACCAAGTGTCCTCAGCCGCTCCTCATGCACCTTCCCCTCCAGGCCCTTCACCATCTTCATTGCTCTCATTTGGATGTTCTCTTCATATCTTTTTCATTGTGGTGCTCAAAACTGCACACAGCACTCAAGGTGAGGCTGCCCCAGTGCAGAGCAGAGGGGACAATCCCTTCCCTATCCTGGTGGCGATGCTGTGCCTGATGCCCCCCAGGACACGGTTGGCCTTCCTGACAGCCAGGGCATTGCTGACTCTCGGTCAACTTGCCATCAACCAGGACCCCCAGGTCCCTTTCCATGGCACTGCTTTCCAGCATCTCATTTCCCAGTCTGTATGCACCATTACCAGTAGGGTTGCCCCATCCCAGGTACAAAATCTGCCACCAGTCCTGCACTGCAGGGGGTATTTGCAACTGGTCACTACAAAATTAACACTACAAAAATAATGTTACCAAGACACTGGTCAGGGTCATAACATGTTGGGGCTCACACGTTCCTCCATCCCCACTGAAGGCCTACACAAGTGTTTTTTAATAAGTGTGCGCTTTTCATCTTGCAGGAAAGCTCTGCTCATTGTTTTTCCACACAGCAACATCACTTGTGAACACCTGGACATGGGCAGCACCCTCACTGATGCACCAGAAGACAGCTGAGTGCCAGGCAGCTGATCCTCCATGACAGGTACTGGGAATTGTGTGTCTCCACCACAGACCCTAGCCACTCTCTTCCTCTTTATGCATCAGCCACAGGTCAAGGCTGACATGTCAACTGCTGACATGCGGGTCCAGCAGCAAGTAAAGCACAAGAAGGTACAAAAATGTCAGGGATGTTGACCAACAGAGGTTGGTTTTCAAGGGGCACTCGCTGCTCTGCACCTCTCTGGGGCCCGCACTGCAGTTGTCAGTGAAGAGGCAAAGGAGGCTGTCTAACAATAGTATCACTGTGACCTAGGCAAAAAGACATTTTCACAAAACTTGTTAGGTCAGGAGGGAATTAGCCAGCACAGGGGCAAAACATGAAGAAGTGGCATCCTCACATGCACTGTTTGCTTTCTGAAAAAAAAAGAACCCACAACTTCTTGGCTTGGGTCTGAGCTCCTGCAGCTAAAATGGCTGTTGGGTGAGCCAGCGCTCCACCACAGTCAGCTGCAAGTTGCATCTCTGAGGTGATGCAGGCACTGCATCTGCAAAGCCGCCAGCCACCCCCTCTGCCTCTTTGCTCTCCTCAGGAACCACCTCCCAAAAAGCCCACCAGGGCAACAGGCCTTCATTGCACCTGTCCTTCCAGCTGTGCTGCTGCAGGGAGATGGGGTCAAATTCTGGAGGGAGAGAGGGAGGCAAAGCCACCTGCAATGCAATCAAGCGACTGCTGTGGGAAGAAGCCAGGCAGCAAAGGAAGGATGATTTACTGACACAAGCTAAGCCAATATAAACACTTATGATACAGGTGCCTGTGCTCTCAGATATTGCCTGACTTAATTCAATTGTTTTATAAACCGATTTAGTTAAATCTTTATAAAACTGGTGTTTAAACAAGCCCAAATGGTGGATAAAATGTTGTTAATAAAACATATCACCATAAAACAAATATATATTACCAAGGCTTCCTTTTTGCTGACAGGACATATCCTTTCTCTATTTCTTTTTCCCTCTGTTCTTTTCTTTATAGGTTGTACATTCTGCTGTGGCATGACTGTCTTTTTCTTTCTGTACTGTACAAAAATAGGGTTGTCTCCATTCAAAAGTCTGCAAGTCCACCTCTAGCGTTTCTCACTGTTGTGTAAAGTAGAGCTGGGGAGACATTTATTTATTTTTATGTAACCTTCAATAAGATTCAACCCAGAGCAATATTTTTAAGCAGATTTTAAGCAAAGTAGTTTATTCTGGATCCAGCCTGACCCCTTTCATTCTTTCCAAACTGACCTATCTTACAGTTTGGAGTTATTTAATCACTCTGAAAAGATGTTCCCATTTTTCTTGTTTTCAGCAAGGTCACTTTTTTTTAGCCATGTTAGTATTTTTTTAGTATTTTTAAGTCCTATTCCAAAATCACCCAAATCAAAATTTATCTGTGTCCAAAATTAACTGTTTCAAAATACCAGTATCTTCTCTCAAACTTGGCCCAAATGCCCAATTAGTTTGGTCTCCTCCACCAAAACCCTTTCATTTTTTAAACAAATGCATGACAGAGTTATAAAAAAAATAGTAAGACAAAATTACTGTACCCCTAGTAGAAGTCAACAACAATAGGACTAGCATAAGTCAGCTTTTCCCTAGACACATCTCTTTTTGTGGTCTTTCATTCATTCAGAAGAGAAATTCTGGCAAGTGCTTCCAGGATCCAGCTGTTTGCACACCTGCATGATGCACTGAAGCAATCATTCCCTTGGGGAGGCAGGTGAGGGGTGGCTGGAGCAGCACACTAAGCAGCAGGAATTGTCACTGATGAAAATGAAGAAAAAAGGAACACATTTGAAAAAAAGGCGGTGAGGGGACGGGAGACAGCAAACTTCATGTATCAGGGCAGCTCTGAAGGAGTTAGGAGGGGTATACAGAAGCAAGGTGGGCTGGGGCTGGTCTGTAGTAGGGATGGGAAGCAGCCTCTGGACAGGTAGGGAATCAGGAACCAGTTAATCTCTGAGTGTGAGAGCTATGGGCTCTGGAATGAAAAGGGCCAGAATGCCAAGTTGGGGTGAGTGGCTGGAGGATGCACCCCTAAGTGGAACTCTAGCTTGGTGGGCATCCGCTGTCTGCTACTACTACAGTCAAATGGCACCCAGAGGCAGCCACCTTCTTGCCCAGAGGGCAGCCTGGCCTCCTACCCCATGCCACACAGTTCTGCTGAGTTATAGCCTAGAAGCCAGGCAGCCACGCAGCACAGCTGCACAGCACATCAGTACCTCAGAGGAGCCCAGCCAAGCCCCCACGGCCTCACACTGCTGCTGTCTGAAGAGCGCAGACCCTCCCCTGAGGAGAATGGTGTGCATACAAAATCTCATGGGAGAGGTTGTCACCCACGCTCTCCCATCTGTCCCAAATTCTTGCTCTTTATCAGTCCCGTAGCCCCTTTCTACTGCAAGACAAAGCTGCAGATTGGCTCGGGTGCCAGCACAGGGGTTGGCTCCTAAAAGCTGTGTTAGGGAGGGAACTCTGCTCCAAAGGACACATTCAGAGTAAGCCCTGTGTACATTTGGCAGGGATCATAATCCACAACCACCCAGCCTGGCGACATTGCTGGAGGCCTCAAGAGTAGACAGTCCAAGCCAGGATTTGTGATTGTTTACCTTGACATCCATTTGGATACACTCCAAGTGTAGACAAGGGATTTAGATGCCCAGATTATTTGCCCTCATGGCAGCAATGCACAAACACAACTACTAGGAAGACTAGAGATATTCCATCTGCTTAAATTGCTCCCCTTTTCCTGCCAGCTCTGATAACCATGATGATGGGGATTTAAGCCCCAGTGCTACTAAGTGTGACTGGCACCAGTGTGATGATTATATTTCCCATGGGACCACCTTCCCAGCTCTGTGCAGTCCATCTCTGCTCATCTCATCACAGCAGTAGTCTCATCTCTGCTGGTAGGGCCCCATTCCTCATCCCCCATCAACAGTCCCCAACAGCTCCTGTGCAAGGCACTAGATAAAACTGTAGCAGAAAGATGGCTCTTGCCTTTTTATTTGGCTGTTTAACCAAACGGAGATAGTACAGATCATGTGAAAAAACAGCAGACAACAGAAGGAATTAGAGGAATTGTAGATCTTAGTTGCCTTCGCATGATTGCAAGTTCTTACGCTAGTTTTATTCATACTTCGAAATGTCACCTCTTTGGGCCGTGGCCAAAAATATTAAGTCGCAGTCCACAGTGGAAAAATAGAGGCTTCAACTAAAAGTACCTTTACTAAGCTTTAACTAAACCATTTGTTATCAGTAATTGCTACAAAATAAGAGGTACTGTTCAGCCCTGCATCTTTGGAAGGAAATGCTAGAAGTAATTATGAGTTTAGAGTGCAATTGCATAATGGTTTAATCTCAAGCACTTTCCTTGGTGGTAGACAGTTTTGTTGTTAAGCTGTGAACTCAGAGTGTGTTTTAGCACTTTTGTCTGCCTGTGTCATTTGGACCTGGAGAGCAAAGTCTTCCACAACTTCAAGTGCTCAGTGGTGTGGTTCTGCTCCCCAGAAAGAAGGCACCTCCCAAAGCATGCCCTTGCCTTGAGAACAACATTTTCCATGGACTTGGGGGGAATTTCACCAATTCTGAATCCATTAGAACCTTTTTCTAGCGCAAGTTAGGGGTCTCCTAAAAAATAAGGAGACAGCTCAACCTGACTCCTATTTGAGAGCATAGATAAGGAAACAGCAGAGACTAACCTCCCTGGGAGGAAGGCACATGTGTTTACTGTGCTATTGCAATTGTAAGCCTTCCAGCAGTGCACACACTGGGGTCTCGTAGCTTCCCCTCTGACCCTTCTCCTGGAGCGGGTCAGTTGCAGTAGATTATGGGAAGTTGGTGATGGTGGTTGATGACTGATTTTAGAGCATGTGCTCCCAGACTACCAAAGAGGGACATTTGATTCATAGGAACCCCTTCCTTTTACTTTTCTCTTTCTGCCACAAGCCCAACACTCATTAAGATTGGTTGCTGATTATCTGCACTCATGTCATCCCATCTTAGTACCTCAGGTATGAGGTGCAGCTCCTCTTCTTATTCCTGGCAGTCAAATGCAGTACACCTGTGCATTCTCTCATGCTTTTGAGTGTCCTAGCTTATCCTTTTGGAGGGTCAGAGGATGCCTTCAGAGCCATTCAAACCCCTGCTGCATTCAAATAAATTGCCTTTTTCTTTTTTTTTTTTTAATCATCTAGAAAATACTGTTCGCCTTCTAGGGCTGACAGTTATTCCCACACACTCAGAAGCAACAAAACACAAACAGACTACATCCTCTGTAGTCAGCTTTAGCATGTAAGGGCAGAGGTGCCCAAAGCTGTCCATGTGGAGGGAAAGAATGGAGGGACGCTGTGACTGGGGAGTGTGCTCATGTTTGTCTGACATGCAGCCCATGAATTCTGATGGGATGTAACATGATGGCCACCAACATAAGACTTTTTGCTAGGCTTTTCAAAAGGTTTTCACAAGCTGTGAGTCACCTGTGGACTGCAAGGGAGGAGCTGCAGTGGGACATACATTGTTTAGAGTGAACTGTAGGACATGCAAGGAAACAGGCAGCTGCACAGCATAGTGAGGACCATCTCCTCAGAGCCTGACTGCTCCTAGATCTCTTCTTTCATCCGTTATGCAATTCAACAACCAAGATTCCAATACGCAAGTGCAGCCCAGTGCTATGCAATGAAGCAAGCAGGCTGTGGTTGTAGGTTTCACAGCAGAGACTGCAAGGCATTGAATCTGCAGAGACGAAAATCGTTGCTGTGAAAGCACATTTCATCACTTTCTTCCCATGGAAAAGCTTACACCTCCTTCCTTCTCACCCCCAATACCCCAAAAGATATTCAACTGCATTGTGTAACAGGGAAGAACTTCGTCTGCAAGACAGGTCCACGGCAGCAGGACTTCTCCCTTGCCCTTGGGGAGAGCTTTTGGGCACAGGCAAAGGAACTTTGTATCACACAAAGCAAATTGCTGATTCGGAGTTAGATTGTCACAGAAAGCCATTAGGTGACAGAGACAAGGAATAAGAGGGAAGGATGGTAAAGAGTCTGTTTAGATGGAAGAACGATTTTGTGAGTTGTTTTTTGTTTGGGTTTTGAAGAATAAGAGCATTGCACTTCCAGCATACGCTGCACAGTAAATGCTGAAGGGCCAAGCAGAGCAAAAAAAGGGAAAAGGCCCTGAAAACCTTCAACACATTATTGAAATATGAGAAGGAAAAGGTTTTGTTTCCATGGCAACATATCCTATGGTGCTTCTGCTGGAGCAATCTACCAGAGAAGGAGGACTTTCCCTGTTAGGTATGCCAGTGAAGTGAAAGATAATTACAGAGACCCCTTTCCTCAACTGGGTGCATTTGTAAATTTTCTGCTTGATGTGTGCAAGTGCTCAGATGTTACACAGCTCCTGGGAATGGATGTCTCCATAGATGAGAGAATAAGCTCCAAGGAAAGTGTAGGTGATTGTTGCAGACCAAATGTCTGTGAAAGTTTGGGTGCATTGTGGTTTTTTGCCCTTCCATGATGCTGCTTTGCTGTATGAATATGGCCCGAGGTGTCAACAGAAACTTAAGAGTTAAAATCGTTCTCGACTGCAGATTTTGGAATAAGAAGTTGCAGTTTTTCATCCAAGACGAGGACTTTGTTTCCAGCCGTCACCTCCTATTTCTCACATACATACATGTCAAAGCTGAGGTGCTCCATGGTAGCTGTTTTGCCACACAGCAGCATGGCATGAAAGAATTCAAGAGAAGAAAAAGGGAGTATGAAACACGAGAGGGAACTGAAGAGATACAGAAAATACTGATATGAGAAGAACTGGAACAGGACTCCAAACATAGCTTTCACCCTCTTGCAAAGAGCATCATTGGATCATCACTTACTAAAAATGATGAGCTGTAATACTAAAACTATCTGTCTGTGGTATGGTGATGCTCAGGAGCACGAAGAGAAGCAGTTATGCATGTTGTAATCCAAGTGGGTAAGAGAAAGATTTAGGTATCTGTATTTTGCAGAGGGGAGGCAAGAATGAATTGCAAAAGGTTAAAATACCTTGTCTAAAGTTGCAGTGAAAGTTTGTGATAGAAGTGGTTGAACCTACAGCTCCTGACCTCCGTCCAAATGTCTAATGATATAAATATCTCCAGAGTAATATGTCCAGGTGTTCAGTTCAAGAGTTCTGCAGATGCAGCTCAGCTGCCGAGACCCAGCATAATCGTACCGACAGAATGAATACAGGCAGCACAACAGCTCCATGGTCCTGGGAACCTGACAGACACTCCTCTGCCCACCATGGTTTCAGCAAAGACATTCTCTTCCCAAACTAGAAACAGCACTAACTAAACAAACAAACAAAGAAAAAAAAAACCAACCCCCCGCCCCCCAAAAAATAAACCCACAAAAAACCCAAAAAAACCAAAACCAAACCAAAAACCACCCCAACCCAGCAGCCTTCAGCCATAATAGCCTATTACACAGAGGAAGCAGGAGAGCATTTACCAGCTGGAAAGAAGATATTGCTACACTGATCAGCTCCAATATACTCACTTACAGCAGCAACAACCACCCTGTCCGGTATTTTAAGGACCAGACTGTGAAAGGACGTGCTGGGGAAAATTTCTATTGGATGGGTCTGTCTGGTGTCCTTCCTCCTCACTTTGACTCTGCCTGACTAGCTTTTGGGAAAAGAAATGTGGAGAGGAGGCAGGTGGGGACTGAAGTGTGCCAATAGCTAGAGAAAACAAGTACCTGTGCTCTCAGGTTCCGATGTGGGGATCAGCAGCAGGGGAACACGTTACAAAACTGTGCTCCAAGTGAGCAATCTTAGCACCTCTGGATCCTGAAGGGAAAAACGTACATAATTGTTAGGCCTGGACAACAGTACCCTTTCTTCACTTCAGGAAAGGAGCTGGCAGTAAATGCCCATCACAGCCTGAAGCTGGCAAAGCAGTTACAGAAAACAGACCAGACAGAGACTGATGGCCATAGACAACATCCTCCCATTGCTCTCTGCAGTTTTGCCTTGCAATGCTTTCCCTCCTCAGTGCTACAGACTGGCCTCCAGCCCTTCTTTCATCCCACCTAATCCAGTGCCACTGGCAGTGACAGCGAGAACTGCAAAACTCATGTGGCATTTTGTCCTTTGTGTTTGCATGTTCTGCCCCAGTCACCTATCATGGATTTCTCTTGTACACTCTTGGGACACACAGGATTTATATGTCTTCATCTTTGCATCCGTGAGGCTCTGGCCTTCTTTAGCCTCATGTCACTATAATCATTAAGGATAACATCACATTAACAAAGAGGTAGACTTCTTTCCTTGATCAGGCTTCAGAAAAGCAGGGTGACCATTTCAGAAGAAGGGAATTGGATTTTGAGCCAAGCATGTCTTGTTTACTTCTCTTCCTTGCAGTACTCTCCATGCAAAAAAAACCTTCAGGGTTTTTCTACAGGGCTCCTCTGCAGCTCTGCAAAGCTGCCAGAAGGTGGTCCTGGAGAAGCATTTTCAGCAGCCCTTGGAAGACTACAGGAGGGCTACAGTGATGGAGGGACACTCACAGGAAGTCAGAATGCAGGACTCTAGGCATGCAGACTTGACAAGTGTGACAGGATTGAATATCCCACAAGCAGCACAAAGAGCTTTTAAGTGATCAGCCTCACAGCTCACCTCAGATCTCCATGCTTAGGTATAGGTATCACATCTTCCTGGGCTAGGGAGTTCACAGGTTGGAGTTCAACATGCAGGACTCTGGAGGGGCAAAGCAGCAGCTGGAAAAGGTCTGAGGAGAGCTGGAGCACGGCTCCTCTGTGAACACCCCCATAGCATGGAGTCTCTCCCGGCCCAGCACTGAGGGCATCCCAACTGGCTGGCTTCAAGACAACATGGCACCGTAACTCTCATCTATCCTGTACTAAATTATCTCTTTCCATTACTCCCTTTCCCTGCAAAACTTCGAGAAGCGTAAGGACCGTCTGAATATCTGGTGGCTTTATGTAGCTCATAGACTTCTCCAAATACAGAACTGGTTCTCTAGGTCCATCTCATGCTAGAGATGCCCCTTGCACTGGAGAAGCATCAGGAGTGGGAGTCAATGCACAGCCTTGCACACAGACTGCCCTAGGGAAAACAGGGTTTTCATCAGCTCCTCTTTGCTAGAGGAGCTGCACCCAGCCGGTAATCATCTCTCCCAGTACAAGCTGGTAAGTGGGCAGAGAGCTCAGTGCCTTCTCCCTACTGTGAGGACACCCCATCCACAGCTGTGCACCTAGATAAAGTGCCAACAAATTATGGAGGCGAGGCAGAAAATCATTCCTACAGTTCCATTTGCAAGATAAATTATAGCATCTGCTTCTGAATTCAAACGAGAGCAGTGCTGCAGCCTTTCTAACCTGCTGCTCTTGCTGCACTCGTCACCATTTTCTGGCTGTTCGGGGAGCTTCTGTGAAAGGGAAACATTAACAGACCTCAGACAGCTATCAGCAGATGCTTGTCTGGATTGCAATAGAGATCATGACTTGTGTGGTTGCCCACAGCCTCAGAAAAATGGCCAAGGACTGAAATAAGATGACAGAGATGGTAGATCTGCTCTCACCTAGCAGTGCTGGAAGGATCAGCAGTCAGGTGTAGGAAGCAAAACCATAGTCTCTCCGGTCTCCCATTAGCAAGCATGGTAGAAATGGTACTAATGTGCCAAGGAAAAGTGACTCAAATGTGTTTTGCCTGTGTCATGTCCTCAAGCTGGGAAATCCTCTTTGTGTACCTGCCATGCGTTGCTGGAATGCACCAGGCACTTGAGTCCCTTAAATCACAAAAGCTTTTTCAAGATTTTGATGTGGGCAGGGATTAGGCTATGGCTTGCCTATACATGGCTGACGGAGGCACAGACTAGCATATCTCCTTTGCAGTGTATGTCTGGCTCTTGCTCTTTCTCCTGTACCCTCCTTACCAGTAACACAGCTGCTAACTCACTGTGAAACCTGAGTTCCTCACCTACACCTGGAGCCCCATTCCTACTGGAAAAAGGCAGGGAACAAGATGCTAATCCCCTTCATAGGGATAATAACCCCCAGGTTACTGGGGGTGTCTGATGAGCTGGTCAGCTGGTGTCCCTCAGAAGATAGACAAGTTGAGAGTCAATCCAGCCCTCCATGGTAATCATACTTTCAGAGTCTGACACCTCTGCTCCAACTTGGATATCTCTAAGAGTAGGGTGAATTGCCCTTTGGAGTTCCCCATGCCTGTGTCTTGGCCACTGGAATTACAGAAGATGTGTCCCCCCTCTCCTCAGCAAATGATTGGATTAACCTCTCTGATGCACAAGGATGATACAATAACTGCCATGTGGGTTGAGGCATGTTGCGATAAGTCGTGGTTCACACCAGGCTTTCAGTTGTGCCTGAGCCACTCTGGCAGAGCTGCCCAGTGCTGGCCCTCTCATGGTCAGTGTCTCCTGCCAGGAGAGAGTAGAGAGACAGCAGCCAGTGCTGCCATGCTGCAGGGCACTCCTCATGGCACTCCTGCTGCCACTGGCCTTCCCTCCAAGAGCCCATCTGCTCATCTTCTTCCCTCTCATTTTATGCAAAGCAGCTCATTAGGCCGATTAGCAGCCAAGCACCATCTCTGATTGTTCATCAGCGATTCCTTTGTTGCCCTCCATCACTCCTGTTGAGTCTCATTAGTGCTGCTAGGAAGCAGAGGAGCTGTTGGGATATTTATAGGAAGGGTGGGGTGTTCTTTACATTTTATTGCTGTCTTATATCCCTTCTCCACTCACGACCTCTTCCCTTACCCCAGCCCTCCCTCGAAAGCCTTCTCTTAATATGGTGGTTATCCAGGGAGTACACAGAGACAGGAAAGGATTAATCTGATCGTTTTGAGTCAGGGAAATGAGAAAGACAAGCTGGAGGTATGCAGAGGCTCAGTCCTGGGTCAGGAGTGTACAAACCTACATAGGACAGGGTACCTGGACCAGGGGGCTGAGTCTGTGCCCCTGTGCACACACTCATCAGGTGGGGTATCTGTAGCAGCCCGCAACGGAATGCAAAGGGATCATCAAGTGCACACAGCATTGTTGGGGAGGTACATGCCCCAGCTAAGAGCACAGCTTTGGCATGGAGGACCTGTGTCAGGGGTTGGGTGTGAATGTGTTTCCATGCGGGACACCCACTTCTCTGCCTGTAAGCCGATGGAGGGCTGTACCATGCTCCCAACAGCTCCAGAAGGAGCAACTGCCTTGGTTACTTATAAAAACATTCTTTCATGCAGCACTTAATTATGGAGGCAACTAGACAAAGACTAATCATTCATTCTAATACAGGGGAGAATAATCATTCTGACGGCAGGAGCTACTTGGCTTCTTTGGGAGGAGAACACAGTGTGAGGAGGAAGAGGAGGCTGAAGAAAAACCACAGGTCGGGGAAAGGAGGAGAAAGGAGGAACAAAATCCTAAATCAGTTACCCAGTACAGACATCTTTATGACTTCATAAATGGAATATGCTTAGTGTCGGCAATCTTTCCCAGCATCACGAGGATACCTCTCTCTAGTCAAAGCCTGAGGCCCTGATCATGCCAGAAGTCAAACCGGGTGACATTTTAATATCGCTTTTCATCTCAAGATTGCATCTTCCTTCCAAAGGGTCCCACAGTGTTTTTATAACCTTTCCAGGCACATAATTCATGTCTTGTGGCACTGAGATGGAGTACGTTCTTGAGAAGAATGAGCCATCTCCACTACTGTGCAGGAATTTTGGACAGAAAGCAGTGAGAGCTTCTATGTCCTCTTAGACCATGGGGTGTGCATGCGCATGTGCACGAGGAGGGGGATTTCAAGGCAGCAGAACGCAATTGCAGAGTATGGAAGCTGGCCAGGAGCTCTAGCCAAGTCCTCAGCTAATACGTAGGTTAGCACCGGGGAACTGTAAGAAATGGCACGGGTGATCCAGAGTGTGACAATCCTCCCTCTGCCTCCCTGGTGGGTCACACCTCTACGAGTGGTCAGATCTCGGCATGGCTGGGGATGGCTCTTGAAAGGTTGCAATCCACGGTCCTGACATGGGTAGTCAGTCCTGATCAATCACCAAAAAATATGATATTAATCCAAGTGTCTTGGACAAAATCCAGGTTTGGGAAATGGCATCACACACTTCTACATTCCCCCTTTTGGGCTTCAAGCAAGTCCAATGACTTTTCTTTTCCCTTCAGGGCATTGCCTTGCTGGGAACAGAGATGGCTCTGTTCCACTCTACTTCTCCCACAGTCCCTGAGTGTCTGCTCTGTGCCCACAGCTGGCATGGTGAAATGGATCTCCTGTTCAAGACAGTGTATCTATCAGGCTGTGTTATGCCCAGTGCCGTTCTGCATTGTGGCTGGTGAAACATTACCCTGTACTGAACACTGTGATGAGTCTTCCTTACTCCCCACCAAGGATGCTGCTAGCTGACAGACACGAGGCAGGGTTGGCCTTCACTCTCTGGGAAGGGCTGCTCTGCTTTGTCCAGAAGACCTCACAGGAAATCAGCATCCTCGACACATTATGAGCAAGAGCCATGTGAGGATTAAACAGAGCCCTCTATCCCATAAATCTGTCAGGAACGGACCCTTCCCTTCCTCAGCTAGTGGACTGCTGCAGTGCAGCCCAAAGCTGTTGGGGAACATCTGCACTCACACAAACAGAGCTGTCTCTCTGGCTGCCTTAGTAGCAGGAACAGAGCTTTCCCTGCCCTCTGCAGCTGCAGGCCATCATGCATACAGTATTAAGTTTGTATATCTCCTCTGCCTGCCTCGCTGCCGTATCTCTCCACTTTCAGCTAGTTTAATTGACTGCTCTGGTTATGAGGAATCATGGTGTCTAGGCACCAGGAGTAACACTTAGCATGATATTACCATTTTCACATCCCAGGGCTGTGCAAACATTAACTAACGCTAACTCTAATTAGCTGCAACTCACTGGAAAGTAGGTAAGCTTGATATTAACCCTGTTTTTATAGCTGGTGACACTAAGACTCAGAAGGCTCAAGTTACTTGTCTCTGCTATGGAGGTGAGTTCAGCTAAAGGACCAGAATAAAAATGGGCAAATATGTTTTCCAGGCTGTTTCACTATTCTGAGGGGTATTCTGGCCTCCCAGACAATGTGCATTTGACCCAAACATGCCTCAGGAGCTGAGCACAGGATGCCTCAGTCCTGCCATGCCACAGGTCCCTCCACAAGCACCTGTGCTATGCTCAACCAGCTGAGAATCCCTCCCCTGTCTGGTGGGGCCCTTGCGTGCTGCTGTCTCCCCAGAGCATCCAATTGGCAAATGAAATGCCGCCAGGGCCCAAGGAAGTTTCCAGAAGCCATAGTCATGCAGTGCAGTACTACAAAGACTTCCCCTTTCACCCATTTTCCCACCTGAAAGTTGTTGGATTAAATGGCAAAAGACTGCACTGACAGTGCTAGAAGCTGTATTATGAGTGAAAAATGATTCTCTGAAGTCCTGCCATGGTCCAGTTAGCAAATGCTGGAGAATATATGCAGTTTCTAAATGCTACAATTCTTCCTCAACAGAGTATGGCCCTTGTGAAGGGATATTTTATTTTTAGATATTTTGTTCTTCTCCACTAAAATCCAAAGTCGTCTAGAATTAGCATTTCGCACTCAGAGAAAGAGTCAGGAAAGTCCTTCTTTCTTCCTCCATTCTTACTTCTCTGCCTCACAGCAGACCTTTCAGCAAGGTCATCAGAAATATTGTCTGATGGACTCTCTGCAGGATTGTTTTAGGAGAGGTTCCCCATGAGGCAACTGCTAACTCATGCAGTTAGTCTGCCTCAAAATTCCCCCAAGCCACTTCTATTAGCAGTAGCCCTCACCTTCACACTTCCCTGGTTCACCACACCCTGCTGCTGTAGCTTCCTGCCCAGAGGTGGCTGCGTATTCCTTGAGGATGCATCCATTCATACTCCCTTCACTGCATTGCTTGGAGGGGAGACTGAGCTTTGAGCTGAGCTGTCTCCATATTTGCAGCACAAGAAGTTAGGGTCTCTCTCTTACACACACCCTATGAAAGTTTCCTTGCTTAGTGTTGCATTTGTAAGGACAGAAAGGTTGGGAAAATATCACAGCTAAAGTGATTGGTGAAAGTAGCTTTGTCCAGTGCCAGGAATGGATGGGAAAAGGGGTCAAGGGTAGCGCTGGCTGAAGTTGATGGTTCCTGAGTGGAACAGGATGTCACTGTACAGTCCTCTTCCTTTGTACCATTTTGCTACCATATCAAATCCAGATGCACGCAGCTCTGGGATATGGTAGGCAGTTTTGGTCCCTGCTTCCCAGGAGGGCAGCATGGAGTCAGAGAAGGCACAGAGAAGAGCAACTAAAATGGCCAAGGGTTGGGGCAACCACTGTGGAAGGAGAGGGCAAAATGGCTGGTGTCTTTACTTTGAGAGGAAGATACTAGGATTTTTACAGACTCACCACGTCTGGTAGGTAGGGTGACAACAGAACTGCTGCTCACCAAATGCCTTGGTGCTGGTGGTGTACACAGTGAAGGCACCGCTGAGAGCCATCAGGCTCCAATGCTGTTCCGAAATACCATCTCCTAGTGGCACCATAGGGCACTGAGAGCTGAGTTATGGGGACCACTGTTCTGACTCAGTGGGTCACTACATTTTCTGTCACACCTATATCATGCGCAGTGGGTGTGCCTTCATGCCAAGCCCAGCCTATACAGAGACAGACCACACAAATGAAAACCTGCAGGTGTCCAGCCCTAGTAAACCACCCCCCACCTCTAACCCAGTCACACCTCAGTGTACACAGTGGGCAGGCAGCAGAACAGGCAGGATCCAGGCACCCTTCAAGCACTGACTCCTTTATACAACCACCAAACTGCTCCCGTGTTAGCTACAGCTGTAGCCTCACACAAGCAGGACTTGTGCTTGAAGCCAGCAGGGCTGTGGCTGAGCAGGAGGAATAAAGAAGCCATTTAACATTCAGGTGGTGTCCCCACTCTCTCTGTGAAAATGGGGTGGAGGAAAGGTGCTTCGGGACTTCAGATACTGTTGTTATCCAGGCACCCTGAGGTGCTTGAGGACAGAAGGAAGGATAAAATTGAAGTCACTTCCAGTGTCCCTGGGAAGATGTGCTTTTGGGTCCAGCCAGTAGCCACAAGCCACCTCTCAGCTGAGATGAAGGCTTTGCTTCTTGTTACTGCACTAGCCCAACCCTTCTTTCCTCACTAAATATATTCAATAAGCAATGCTCAGTCTGACAGATGTCTTGCAGCTCACACATGAGTTAGAGCCAGGGTTTACAGGGAAACGAAGACAAAGAAGAATTTATATAATCTGTAGAGTTTCTCTCCATTCATAGCCTGCCTTCTTAATATTCCCTGCACACCTTTGCTTCAGGACTACAGCCCTGCATCAGGGCTTGTTCATTCAACATAGTATGTATAGTCTTTGATGACAGAAGACATCATATGTGGGAACAGGTGGTAGAGAAAGAAAGAAGCAGAGGAGGAGAGAAAATTATCCCTCCTTCAGTAACATTCTTTATGTAGAGGAAAGCAGTGTCAAATTGAGGAGCTTGAAGAATTAATTTAACCGCAGGCTTTGGAGCACACACACCTACCTTCACAAAGCTGCGTGTGAATATTCCATATTTCTTTTGCGGAACATCTTTTAGGGTTTAGCTTACACTGACTCCCTTGCTAGGAACTGGAGTGGTCTGCTCTTGCACCAATCTCAACTAATGCAGCAGAGTTGAATGAGAGACCTTATCAGGGGAGATGATTTTATTCTAAACCCCTGATTTCATTCACACTCATTCTTTCATGTCAGCATCTTCTCATGCACCAACAGGTGTGTGCCAGTGTGCTCCAGCTAGGACTCATTCCAAAGACAGGGGGGCATGGGACATGATACAATGTGTCACCGTATCTCTAGAGTTCGTCTCAGGCAGGCAGCCAGGCTGGGTTTGGATCTGTCTTTTGTTCACTTTAAGGATTCACAGTGGTTGTGATCTCTTGTCTCCTAACCCGGTTCCACCTTTCAGAATTATTAGGAAAGATTCCCTTTAGTTGCCTTACCTGGATATCTTTAATGGTTCCAGGCTTGTCCTTTATCTTACCTCTTAATGACTTCAGTCTGTCTTCTGCGTCATTCCCAGTCTGGGTGTTTTGAGAAGCTGCAAGATGTGGTGTGATCTTGATGATCTTCTAGCTTAGGTGTGATCAACAGCTGTCATTCCTGTTCTTCTGCCATGTCCTCTGGTGCTGTTCATGCCAATCCATTCAACTCTCAATGTTTCTGTTAGATCTCTACGATATCTCTGGCTGAGGCATAGTCACAGCCCACACACCTTCCATCACTATGCCTGGAAGATCCTATCATAGAAGACAGACATTTTAAATGCATGGCATATTTAGCTGAAGTAAAGCTACTTCACTCATTGGTGATTCTTGTGTCTGTAAGAAGTATGTTCTGACTGTACAGTAACCTGCTACAGAGTTCATCAACATGACTTCAGTTACCAAGAGACATGTGGATGTGTAGAAAACCTGTCCCTTGGCTGGCCAGTGTAAAATCTGGACTATAGGCCACAGTAATTAGGAAGAGGGAGAGGGGTCAGGGGGAAGGGGGTAAATCCATATTTGGGCAAGTAAAAAAAATCTGACAGGTAGATTTTTTTTTCTGTTCGGACAGCTGGGCTGAGCCCTGGCAGAGTGACACATCTAGCTAGCAAGGCTGGGAAAGGTTTCTGGTGTGTTCAGTTTCCCAGAACTGCATCATTTTTGTCATTTGCCACTCAGGTCCCCTGGGCTTAATCAGAGTTCTGTTCCCCAGAGTGGTGTCCCACCAGGCATCCAGTAGCTTCTCATTACAGATAAATTCAGGATCATGCTGTGAGGGACTAAACGAGGTGCATATTCACTGACGTACTTGGGTGCCTGGGAGTTTCTGAAGATATCAGTATGACCCTGGCAGGCACCTACATACTGTTGTAAGTCTTCTCCCAAGGACTTACACTGCACACGGTAGAAGCTGAGAGCAGGAATGAGATCATTGCAGCTTCTTTCTATCCCTGGACCCTATCCAATAGCTGGAGCTGCCCTGGTAGCCATGGCAGTGCAGAGGTGAGACCACTGACTTCAGGAAAGATGGTTTTATTCCTCTGCCCCTTAGGACAGGTGCCTAACAGACCAGGATATCTGGGACAAATTTACTTGTATTGGATTTGGGTCCTTAAGTAGCCTCACACTGATGTCTGTACCGCCTCCCCAGAGCTGCCATGTGCTGCACACAGCTGCTCTCCCTGAACCCAGAGCTCCCTCTGCTCAGCCCCCAGCACTTCCCAGCAACTCAAAATACAGAACCAGATCTGGACTGAAACCAGTGGTGGTTGTGTGCAAGAGATTTTGATGAAAGTATGCTATCAAATGGGAATGTGATGGTTTACCACTTGCAGATGAGATTGCTTGTATTTTAGTAGAGAAAAAAGTCAGTGTTTGTGGCAATGCTTCAAAATTGCATATAATGTTGACGGATTTGTGTTTGGGTTTTTTATTATTATTATTTTGGGGGTTTTTTTTCAGATGGCATTACAGTTAAGGCCACAGTGTGTATAAGACAGTGAGGTGAAGTAAGTCAGGTCACTGACTCTGCCTGAGCAAGATCTAAATGACCTCCTGAGTTTCTTCCAACCTGAATCTACAGGTTTGACCCCAAAACATAGTGACTGTTTTCAGTTTTAGAAGAACTACTCTCTGAATACTGAATTTATCGCATGTATGGGAGAGTGATTTCTTTCTTTCTTTGCAGTAGCAATCCCTAAAAAAAATTTAAAGCATCTTACTCAAAATGATATTTAACCTAGAAGACATGTAGGGGAACACACATGAAATAAAGAGCTTAGATTCACAAACAAAAATAAATCAAAACCAGCAGCACCAAGGAACTTAAAGCAGTTTTGAGGCTTTTTATAGAGTTGAGAACAAGTTAGCTCCCTTGAAATCACTAGAATGATAGGAGATGGCTGAAATGGATCAAATACAATGCAGCTCTTTTGTAGGCAGTGAGCCTTTACCACTCCACCTGCTCTCTCTGGTCACCATCACTGAGAGGAAATATATGGATTTTCTCTAGATAAGGAGGAGGGGTGACATTAGGAAACACAGGATATGAATAAAAAGGCTGAGATAATTACATTTACAGCTAAGATCTCCTGGGAAGTATGGCAATGCAGAACTGATCTTATTCTGGCTATCCTAACCTCTGTCAATGAGGAGCTTTGGGCAGGTGTCCTGCTCTGTAGAGGAATAAACCAGAGCAGCTGTGGCATTAAGGTTGCTGCCTGGTCATCACAGTCATTCACAAAAGTGTTGCTTTTTAAACAAAAGTTTGGGGTCTACAGGATGCTTCACCGAACTGTTACAAACTCAGTACCCATATTACGCCACCATTGTAATGTGGCATTAGAAGAGGTTAGACAGAGCCTAAGTGCTGTCATTGTTGTGGATTTCTGCATTAAAATGTAATTTGTTAAACAAAATTCCCAGGTGGTCCTAGGAGGCAGCATCCTTGCTTCCTTAGAGAAGGCCTAAAAAGGGTTCAGACATCTAGCAGGAAAATAAATAAGATCAGCAAATATCTTGAGCATGTAAGCAGAAGACATCAAAGGTACCTGAGGCTCGCAACTTTGTGATCTGCATCCTATCTTGAGCTGTGACTGTCTCCAGAGATGTAGAGAAAGATGGAAAAGGAAGAAAATTCAGAAGACAGGAGGAGTAAAGCCTTTTTAAGTCCTGACAACTGCAGAAACACTGACTATAAGCCTGACACAAGATAAATATAACAGAAACAGAGATTGAGTTCCCTCCCATTTGAAAAGACAATGCAATGGATAGTTAAGTACTCATATTTCAAAGCTATTTCCTCTCTTCAGAAATGCACCTATTTAGTTACGGATATGCTTATCAGGCTTCTAACATAATATACTGCTGAGTGGGGTTCAAACATTTCAGTGGTGAAGGTAAGACTAGAGACAAAATGAGCTCTGGATCTTGACTGGATACCTTGCCAAAGATCCAGGAGAGTAGACGTGATTTCAACACTTTAAAATCAGAATATTGCATGCAGACATAGCTGCTTTCAGTCACCCCACCTTGGTTACAGATCCCACCTTGGTTACAGAACATGTCACCCAGTTGTGGAGAGATGTTACTTTTCTGGCATAGCTTCACATCCACACAAATTAATCCCAAATGCATGTTGCAAATGGTGTCTCCAGCCCTGAAGCAGTGATTGGTAGAATGGCAGCAGCACTACACAGACTGTCAGGGTGTTGTGCATTGTAGGACAAAGATTCTGGACATTAGAAAGGGGAAAAACTCTTCCTGGAACAACAGACACTGTGGGCTCCTCAATATCCACACAGAACAGCGCAGCTCTGCTTTTACACTTCACTTGGAGGGTAGAATAGATAACCTGAAAATGGAAGCTGAATGCATCTGAGATTCCAGGAAGAATTATATTTTCCAAAACTATATGTAGCCTGCTATGCTAACTATGCACTTTCTCAGCCTGAACCTGCAATTTAAATATGTTGAAATGGGCTAAGAATTGGGACAGGAGAAGAGAAGCGAGGAAACCAGTTTCCAGCTGGTTTTTCCCATCTTTGGACAGCACCCAACACTGAAGGACTCGAATCTGGATTGCTAGACTTTGCTCCCCAGGCCTTTGACCATTACCATTCTGGTAAAAATCCCAAACAACATAGCAATAGCCAAATGCTACTGCAAAGAAAAGGCTAGATAAGCAGCATGTAACATCACCTGGAATTTGTTGGAGGAACCAGAATTAACCTCTATAGCACTGAAAAAAGCATGAGGGTCTCTGTTCACATCTTTTCCAGAACTGCAGTGGCCCAAGCTCAGGTGATCCACTATGTGCCCACAGGGTGGCTACCCACTTAATTTTCCTTGAAAGGTCCACATCCATGTATTGATCAGGACAGATCTCCCTCTGTTACATACACAAAAACAAGTCAGAAAGGCACATCTCTGTGCCAGGGACACTGGAAGTTTCAAAATATTTGGGGGCACAGATGTGTACAGGGAAAAATGCTGAGAAAGAGAATTTGAGCAAAATAGTTGCAGAGTCTATTTGACTGGTTTTGGGTGGTGGAGTGGAAAGGATGAAAAGATACTCCCATATGGGGATTTGTTGTCATCTCAAGGTGTGTAGTGTATGCCAAGGCTGGGATAGAGTGAGGCTTATTGCAACTCCCATGTACTTAATGATCAGCTGTGGAGAAAAATTAATGGCACAACAAGGGGATTCTCCTCTGCCTGTGGATTTCGTGAGCTCCAAACCTCTCTGAAAAATGAAAAGAAAAAAGCTAGAAGAGAGTGGTCATCAAAGCTGAGCAGGGAAAGGTTTTTGACTCACATAAAGTGTTAATTCCAGATTTGCACAGCAGCCTGTTGCACTCTTTGAGAGTTCCACTGGGCAAGGAGAGAAAATTCTGTTCTGGAGATGATTTAAATATTTGTAATTCTATTTGGAGGTGAGGTGTCCAATTTGGAACAAACCTTCAATTTTGACAGGAAGATATGTCTTCTTAGCTTTGAGCAGGTCAACCAGTAGGCTGCCAATAGACCCAGAAAGCCTGTCTGTGTACAAGTGAAAGGTGATCTGCTGCTCAGGTGGGCTCAAGAGGAGAAAGGGATATCTCTCAGAGATGCCAGGAACCAGACAAACTGTACACCTGACCTGGCAGGCAGCCTCCATGAGGATACCCATTGAGATCAAAACTGCTCCATGGTCCTCCAGACAGAAAGATCCTGAAAGCAGAGAAACCAGTCTGACACAGCAGGACTTTTTTGAGTAGTAAGGAGCTACTAAGGAAGCCTCATAACCCAGCCTATTGAAATTTTCTGAGGACTGGCTAGGGCATGAGAAATCCAATCTGTCTAGGAAAAATCTAATGTTCTCTCTGACACAACAAGCTGGTTCAATCCCATTTCAAATGGCTCAAGCAACTGAGCATTCCTGGTTGTCCATTTATGTGACCCATTTTCTAATGGTGGCCAAGGGGTTCTGGCTGCACTATAAACTGCAGTAAAATTTAAAGGCCTCCCTACCCTCAGCCTCTCCACAGCCATGAGCATTCTATAAAATCCAAGATAGACTAAATTAGATAGACAGTATGAAGAACAAGTTAATTGGTGGTGTCACCCAGGCTGGTACATCTCATTGCTTAATTAACCAGTAAGTCACCACAAGCAGCAGACTGTCCCTTATAATATTTGTCATAGATGGGGAAAAGTTGCCTCGAGGGGCTACCAGAGAGCATACACAAGTACTAGCACAGCCCCTCTCCCTCTTGATGTTGCACTTGCCTTCTACTGCCCTGGGTAGTGGACAAGGACAAGCTACAGGCCTCTTCCATGAGCGCTGCCTGCACAAGAAGGAGGGCTGGAGACACCACCGAATGAGGCTGGAAGCACTTCCCCATCACAGCAGTAGGGACACTGGTGCTGCAAAGAGCATGCCAAGGGGAGCACAGCACTGGCCCAGCATTCCTCTCTCCCCACCTTTCTCATCTGGGCCAGCCGTGGTGCTGGGCACCTCTGGCACGGCTGAAGGCTACAATTCTGTTTTGGGTCACAGGCAGGGTTCTGAGAGCCATAAAGCCTAGAGCTCCTGGGACACTGCTGCAGCAAAAGTCATGCCAAGGGGAGCACAGCACAGCAACTAACACTGCTCCCTCCACACCTTACTCACCTGGGCCACTCATAGTGTTGGTGACCACCCTCAGCCGTGGCTGCCAGTGAGTTTCAGGTAAGAAAAAGTGGGGATGTTTAGCCTGGAGAAAAGCAGGCTCAGAGAAGACCTTATCACTCTCTACAACTATCTGAAAGGAGGTTGTAGCCAGGTGGGGGTCAGTCTTTTCTCCCAAGTAACAAGCAATAGGAGAAGAGGAAACACCCTCAAGTTTTGACAGAGGATATTTAGATTGGAATTTTTTTTCCTTCTTATATTAGGAGAAATTTCTTCACCAACAGGGTTGTCAAGCACTGTAACAGCTTGCCTGAGAAGGTGGTGGAGTCACAGTCCCTGGAGGCATTTATAAAACATGTGGATGAGGCACTTAAACTTACATGTTTAGTGGTGGACTTGGTAGTACTGGGTTAACAGTTGGACTTTATCTAGAAGGTCCTTTCCAATCAAAATGATTCTATGATTCTGTATTCTATGATTCCTAATAGCTTCTCCCCATGTGGCAAGGCAGACCAGCCCCCCTTTCTGCTTTTTCAGGGGCTTTTAACACCTAATTAATTAGTACTCAAGGCAGAGTTTTATGTAAATTTTATTTAAATCCCAATCAGTGCTCTCATTTCCTTGCAGAATTATTTTTACCATAGCATCAGCACTCAGGTGGGCAAGGAACAAAACTACCTGGGGAGCAGAACTCTATGTGCCCAGCCTGACAAGGAGACTGGGAGCACCAGGACCACGGGAGAGGCTGCCAGATGGAACAGAGACGTTCCCAGCATGCAAGCCAGTGTTGAGGGGAAGGAGTAGGAGCAGTTATGGTTTCAGGGCACTGATAAGCTCTGGCAACAGTTGAAGCAAGCAAGTGTTGACTGTGGAGATGACCATAAAGTGCTGTCTCCTGAGGACTTAGCACCCCTCCAGTGGGGAATGGCCTAACACACAGGGATGCTGATGCTACAACCACCAACGGGATGCTGAAAGCAAATCTAAAAACCAGTCTCAGTCTAGGGGTAGTGTTTTTAGCCGATTTGCAAAAGCAGAGAGTGTCACAGCAGAAACCTCAGTGGAGCCTGAGCATCATTGCTGGAGCTGCCAGGTATAGACCCTGCCAGGATCAGTCCTTCTGCTACCAAGGCTTGGTGGAGATCCAAGGCTGAGGATCAAAGTGTTGCCACCTCTCTCCAGTCTGTGGAGAAAGCAAAGATTCTTTAGCATGTCCTAGTAGGCCATTAGACTGAGACAAGATGCTTCAGACCACAAAGAGGAACCAGTCACTAACCCGTGACAAAACCACACAGAAGAGGTAGGAGGATCTAGCAAGGAAGTCCCAGATTGCTTCAGATTGGGAAAGTGAGCTCATCCAGGTGATCCAGAAGCAGAAAAGGAGTTAAAACAGTAGGATCCCCTGTTCAGCAGCACAGGACAGCTGCTTCTTCTTCATGACTGCTGTTTCACAATTTCCCTGGGAGTACTTCCTCTTCATGCTGCTTACATTCCCCTTTTACCTGAGGCAGCCCTGGTTCACTGAGGTCAGAAAACAGTAAAAACCTGGTCTACAGTGCAGTCTGTGGAGTGCAGATTTTCAGCCACCATATATGACCCTCCACAGGGGAGACAGTTTTGGAATGTCTTTTTATCTCCTCTTGTTCTGATTTTCTAGCAGCAGCCAGGAGACTGAGTCAATGCAAGTGGCTGTGCCTCGTGCTGGATTGATTCATGTTGTTAATCCTCTCTGCCAATCCTTCAACAGCTCTCACTGTGCTACTCAGCTCTTCAGAAATCTATCTATTTGCTAAAAGATACCTCATCTTTGGTTTCTATCTCATGAATCCTTCTCCTATCTTCAGCCTGGATAATTATAGTTTATTTCTTAGGAGAGATGGGAGGAAAGGATTTGCACTGGAGTCACGGTTAGCATCTACTACCCAGAGAAACAAGGATTCTGCCACTCATCGCAAAAAGGCTCAAAGGCAGCATATACTCTCTTAGTGGGAGAAAAAAAAAGCATGCCCACTACCAATTTCTAAACATCCATGGACTGGGGAAAGTCGCTCATCACTATCACCACCGGAATCATTAGAAAGAAGAGGGTGCAATATCAGAGCAAGAACTTTGTATTAATGCTATCAACCATCAATATGTAAGACTTGGAAAATCCAAAGCAAGTCTCTCCTAGACTCCCTTACAGTCGTGGTCCATGCACAGAGAGAGTGTGTGCAACAGCTTTGGGGACACTGGAAGAATTCCAACGTGATATTAGTCAACGTCTAATACTGCTTCATAACCAATTAGGTTTATTAATTTTCCCTGCCACCCAGAGTATTTTGTGTGATGGCAGACAGATGTTCGCCAAGTGTTTGCAGACTGGCTTAGCTAATACTTTTGATAACCTGAAACTGCAGAGCAGATGCATTAACAGATTTTGACATGATGCCATTAGTTTTGCCATGGATGGCAGGGAGGGATGAGGGAGAAGAAAGAAAAGAACAAATAAATAAATATTAAAATAGAGAGAAGAAGAAATCCTAATTTATAGGCTTCCTTCTCTCCCCCAGAACACGCAGTCCAGGCTCTGGCAGACAATGTTCCCATCTGCGCCATTCCTAGGGCAAGGGAGCAGATTCCTCAACTGGCTCTATCCTGCCAAAATCCCCTCCTTCCCTCTCCACCTTTACCCCTTCCTTTGAAGTGTGATTGCATAGACTTCCATCTGGCTTCATGAACACACACACGTACTTTGAGACCAGAGCAAGGAGGGTGCTCAAGACACAGAGACAGGGAAAGCGCATCGCAAAAGGCAGATAGTGGGTAATACAGAAACAGTCCCTTTTCTGTTCCTTCCGATGAGTCAACACGATGAGTCTGTTGTGTAAAACATGTGCTGCTTGTACATTTGCATAAAATGAGGCAGCAAGATCTAGCACCGTTCATTAAGGGGCTGAATTCAAACCTTATTTTTAATCTCAAGCTTATTCTCTACTCATAATTAGGCCTCCAGTCAGTCATTGAAGCTCTATCTGTGTGCCTTTCCTTACCCTTAAGAGAGGATTAAACCTTCTGCCTAAGGAGTTGTAAAGAACTGATTCTACATCCATAAAACCTTGTGCTTTACACTGGTGGAGAGATAAACAAATAGTTTACATCTGAGCAAGATCCGAAACAGACACAGTGAGCCGTCCAAAATATGACAAGAGAAAACCCATATCAAAAGATCCCTTCACCTTTCTCCCTGGGAGTTAACACCACAGGCAGAGGCAAAACAGGGGAAATAGAAGAGAGTGAAAAGCCACCACCTTTGCCAACAGACACTGTTGCCATGCTGGAGATGAGTTCAGGAAGCTGGTGACAGCTGCCCTTTTCCCAAAGAAGTTCAACAAATGCAGTAGCCTGGCATCAATTTGCAGCCTTTTTATAACGTCTGGTAACATGTTTTATGAATTAAACTCATGAGATCTATGGACGCATTACTGGCTTGAACACAACTCCCTTCGGATAAAGTATGACCTCTTCTGCAGGAATATTGTGTAGAAAACTGCAGTATTTCTGCCTATGTGCCATTTGACCAGATGTTTATCACACCAATCAATGTTGCCCTAAGCCCACACACCATCAGATTTCAAATCCATCCTTTTAGAATAACGAGCATTTTGATGGAAACCAGCAGATATTCACTGAAGAGGACAGAGAAATTAACACCATGTCATGGCTCAGCAAGTACTGCTGTTCCCAGTCCCTAGGCACAAATATTTGCCTCCCCTCCAAGTCAGTGGGGCAGAAATCATCCCCACCAAAACATCCTTTTTCTCCACAGGAAGACTGCACCATAACCAAAACCAATGCCGGGGTATTGGGTAAGCCTTTGTGAAGGCTTTTTTCTTTGCCTTTCATGAGAATGTTGCCTGGACCATTTCCCCCCTTCCTGGCAAGTTAAGTTCCCTCATTTATCAAGGGATCATTATTCCCAGCTTGTACAGCTTTGCGCAGGCTTTCATGAAAACAGGACGGCAATTTAAGGTACATCTGATTTATACATTATCAAAGAGGAAGTCACTTAGTCAGGAAAATTATGTAAGCCTGCGTGTGTCTAAATACTCCGTCTCCATTATACAGAAGTGGCAGGCAGTGTCCTTCCCGGTGAGAGTTCCAGCCGCTCTGGGATTAGCACAGTTTGCCTGTGTAAAACATTACCAGCGCAGCGAGGCGAAAGCAAAGACCTCATGGCTCCAGCCCTCTCTGCCATGCATCAGGCAGCTCGGTTTGTCTGTTTTAACATATTCCAGCAGTAATCCTAAAATCAGGGCAACAATTACTTAAGGCAGAGTTCTTTCAGATGCAGGGGAAACTTGCATAGAAAGAGCCTGCATTCCTATAGGCCATGAATTCCAAACCTTCCCTTGTCTAGCATTAATTATATGAAATCACCAGTGTTAGAAGATATAATGTAGGGGAACAGAAGATTATTCAGAAGGGCATGGCCGATTGCTGATTTATTAGCATCTAGCTTCATGGTGTCAGTCAAGTGAGAGTGTTGGGGAGGAGAGCAGAAGGCCATGACCTTGTTCTCTACCCTCATTTAGCCAACTTTGAGGCTTAATATTCACAGAAAGAACTATGTTCCTCAAGAAATGTCCCTATAGAGACTATAAAGACAGGGACTACAGAGGGCCTTGATAGTTTTCCTTTTTCATGGAAGCAGGCTGATCTGAAGAAGAGGAGTCTTTGTACAAGCCTTTGGAAACATGGTGCATCACAGCTACTGTGGATTAGAGCTCTTGGCTCTAGCCCTCCCCTAATATATTGCACTGGGTCGGTTTGTCTGGCACAGCACAGACACTCTCCTGCCTCTTGGCTCCATATACCCTGTTATTTCCCTTTTATTCTGCCCCTGGCAGAGACATCACTACAGAGAGAGAGAACAAATTATTTGTTCCTGTACTGGCAAGGATCTGGAGGGAAAAGTGGTGGCAAACAATTGCATCTCCCCAGATGACTAGTCAAAATTCTCTTTCCCAGTCAGGAGTACAAACCCTGCTGTCATCTCCAGGATGGTGTGGGATGTCCCCTGCTGCTGCATCGTTCCCTCCAGGATGTGCCACTCTAAGATCACCGAGGCACCCTTACAGGACTGGTACACTGGCCAAAGGGCAATCAAGACCTTCTTGATGGTAGCTTGAGAATAACCCAACTTGGAGATTGCATGAGAGGTAGCTTCCCAGGAAGCACCCCAACATAGTCAACTATTTGTGCAACACATTGTCAAAAAGCTAGAACAAAAGCTTTAGAGAGCAATGGAGTTCCAGTGGCCATGTGTTGTCCATACCATATCAGGAAGGCAAGTGGCCACCATTCTGCAGGGCAAAACCAATTTTATCTAGCCGTTAAAGCACAAAAAGCAGAGCATCTTGTTCTGCATACTGTGCTGAATAAACAACACTTCTTTTTTTCATGGGTAAACTTAGGTCCTAATTCATCTTGTTTATGTGACCTGGTGGGTCTGGGGTCAAACAAGACCAGAGCCACTTGCATTAGCCCCACTTGCAATTCACCTGAAATCTGGCTTTCAGTTCACCTGTAACTGAGTGCTCAAAGGGTGCAATGGCAGCAGGCTTCCTGGGTGGAAGACACTCTGCAAGTGTCTGTACCAATGCTGCTCTTACACAGAGTATGTCAGAGAGAGTAGCAGGCCAGAGGTACTGAAGTATTAATCTTCTGGCGGTGTTTCCCTTGCATGGTGCTTGGAAGGAGACAGAAGAGTCTCTGCTGTGATACCTCTCCCCAGGTGTAATGTCTTACAATAAACACCATCAGCAGTTCACCCACACAGAAAGCTGTAACTCTGTTCAAACAACCATTTATCTTAACCCTCCTACACCACAGGAGAAGAAACACATCCCCCTCCAACCCTTTCATGATTACAGACACATCTGCACTGCAACATACAGGTGCAACTGCTACCCATGCAGGAACATCCCTACTGACTTAAAACTAGGCTATGTGGGTGACAGTCTAACCCCAACAGTGAGTCCTATCAACCAGCTGGACTCAAGTGGCCTTTGGACTCTACAGCCTCCAGTTTAGGGTTGGGGTCACTATCATTAGCTCTAAGAAGCCTCTACAGAGGTTTGCTTTATCAGTTAGTCGTTCTCTGATAGATTTTTTTCCATAGTTAAATAATCTTTTTACCAATGAGATCCTTACCTGTGCCAGGATGCTAAAGACCTTCCAAGTTCACAGCTGGTAGCCTCAGGAGTTAACTTTCCTCAGGGAAAACAAGAAATGTGTGACAGGAAGATTCCATAAACCTTAAAATAGCCAATATTCATAATTATGAAAATTGTAGGTTTCACAGTGATTATACACATGACTTTGAAAAGTGATCAGGAGTCACTCAGAGAAAATTAAATCTACCCATTAGGACACAGTCAAACCATACTTACTTTAAAGCTTTTGCAGCCAAGAGATGTTCATCTTGTAACCTCATTCAAACCATACTGCTCTTTCAGGCTCCAGTGCATTGGGAGGTTTACTGCATTTTTCAACTTAACCTATACTGAATCAGCATGTGAAGAACCAGCAAAGCAACCCCCAGCCCTGGCATCCAGTGGTCTCTGTCTATCTGCTCTGGTCCTCATCTTGATTTGGTAAGAGGAAGGAGTCACATGTCTGTTCTCCAGATTAGTCCAGGTTTTCAAGGGGATCCAGCAGGTTTCTGAAATAAATATTGCCCAGAGCCTCATCAATTGCACTAAGCACAAAACCGATAAACCTCAGAATTCAAAGCTCACAAAAAACCTGAGCCTGAGGACTATCAGAATTTTTTTTTTTTTCTCTTGAGTTATTTGGGCTGCAGCAGGAACTTATTAGTTGATCTTTTAATAGGTGACATTTCTGGGAGCGTTTGCTCCAATTTGAGAGGTAATTTGTATCAGCTGTTCTGGTTCCTGTTCCGTGACTCTTTTCCCCTCCCCTGCAGCGGGCACCTGAGCTGGCAGCTTTTATATGTGTGCTCTGAGATAGCATGAGAGTAAAAGGGGTCACTTTTATGCAGGATGAGAAAAATGTTGAACACAATGGGATCCTGACAATGTCTGTACTTACGCCTTTACCAATGTAAAGAGCCAGACCTGAACACACCTTCTGCAGAAAGGGGCACTGAATTACATCTCCCTTTTCATTTGAAGACTGAGAGAATATTTTAAACTTGCAACAGTTTGATTGTCAGTGCCCTAAAACGATACTCATTTGGATGGCCTACATCATTTGTTCTTTGTACCATTTACCTAATGGTTTGCATTTAACAATTTGGATAGCTATAAGTCCTGCTGCTCCCAGTGCTTGCAGTAAACATAACCTGTAATTTGAAAACCCAGGTCAACTATGGACATTCAGCAAGAAGTTCTTGCAGGTTTGGTTATGCCAAGTGAACATCTTTTCTGGAAGTTTAAAGGATTACATATGGAGACGAGATATGATTGAAGAGGTTGCTGCATCCAGATGCTCCCTACATCCCCTCCCTTATGCTGAGTGGCTACCCAAGACCCAGCCCAAACTGCCTTCCTGTCGGGTTCCTGCTGGAGCCCACATAGCCTCAGTGGCCAGAGTGACCCACTTCCCCTTCAGCTGAGCATCTGTTGGTAAGTCAGGCCTGAAGAGACTTCTCATGGCATCAGTCAGACTGGAGCCGATGGATAAATTACACCTATGGGCATCACAGACAGATTTTATATTTGAGAGTTGTAGGACCCGCTTAAATTAGGGAGCATAACGTTCTCAAAGGACTCAAGAGTCAGCTTGGTGCGACTGCTTCCTGAGCAAGTCTCGCAGGTCTGACCTCAATATTCTCTGCTCAGGAGAGCAGCCGAGAGCTTCCTGTAGATGTCAGAGTGACCTTATAGCAGTGAGGCAGTGCCTGGATGCAGGACCAGCTCCTTGTGAGGTTTGGTCCCACACTCATCTGCTCGCCCCAGCCTCAGCCATGAGGAAAACAACACTGCATTGTCAGGCTCCATTTGGAAGGAAAAAAACCAGCAGTCATAGCCCATGGCTTAGAGATTTGGGCAAAACAAGAGCCAGGCTCCTGCTTGCTCTGTCAAGCAGTCTGTCTTGCCCAAGATTATTTTCACGCCAAACATTTATTTAAATCTATTTAAAGTCAATCTAGAAGTCAGTACTAGGAAGAGATTGTGCTAGTGAAACACCCTTTTTTGAGGTAAGGATGTGGATGCAGGGTTTCCACTCAGATTTGTAGTGAAGCCACAGCAGGTTTTTGGCATCTAAGAGGTGTATGGATTTCCTGTGTATAGGATCACTGGATGAATCACTGCAATTGGCAGAGATGACCCATACACCACCTGCATATCCCAGCAGTATTCACACTTAAGAAAATCCTAAAATTCCTTTGAACTTAATATTTTCTCCCTTTAGGTCTTTAATCTGGGTCAGCTCAGCTTTTGTTACCAGTACAGCTGGGTCACAGCATGTCCACCTGCTAAATAACCACACACTCTCCTCGTTTCTCATGTGCAAGTTTTGCCATTCACAACAAGGCCTGGGAACTCCCATATAGCAGCAGCAGCCTCACCCAGACAAATCTGTGTACCCCTAAATGGAGTTAAGCCACTGTTACTCCCACAGGCACCCAAAGGCTGCACTTGGACACACTTTTATGGGTACAGTTCAGGAAGACTAAGAAATCCCCATACTCCAGACCTGGCAGCAGAGCAGCATCGTTGGCACTCCCTAGCACAGCTCTGCTAATGTAAACCAGCTTAGATAAGTATTCCCAAACAACCCAAGATGTGTTTCCCCCACCCAGGAGCAGGCTAGGCAGCCAGCATGCACACAGTTACAGCACCAAATCAGAGGGCTTGGGAAGAACAGCCAGTAGCCACCAATAACAGTTTCTCCAGCCACCAAATGCCCAGTAGCAGCCTTCCTCTCTTCTCTGCTTCCCAAGCCCTGAGCAACAGTTTGCACAGCCCGGAGCAGTCTCCCGGTGCCAAACATAGCTCCAGAGGCAGCAGTTACCCCCAGGGCATGGGGATGTAGGGGACTGCAGCAACAAAAAAAACCCCAGAACAAGATGATTTCAGAAGGACATTAGTTGAAGGGTCCCCTACTGCTTCCCTTTATACCTGCCACCTCTCTGAGGTGGTTAATATCCTCACCCACACTATTTCTACAAAGAAATTCCCAGGGAGAACCACATAAAGGGAGAAACAATGAGGCTTTGTCTCACCTGTGAATCAGTTATATCTTTCATGGCCTGAAAAGGGCCGGAAGGACTTTAGATGATCATGTGATTTTAATGCCTTTCACCAGCAGGACAAATGTCTTCTGTAGTTGTTGCTGTGATGATAAAGAATCACAGAAGGGGTTTTGTATACTCTGTGGGTTGTACAGTTGGTATTGAAAAGTTAACAGCATTAAGTGTGATGGATTATTTGAGTATGAAATATTCTTAGTCATAGTCAGAAGAAGAGCTGAGCAAACATTTGCCATGAAAAAATATAAGGGTTTAGTGTTTTCTTGGTTTTTCTTTCCCTTCCCCCATCCCTATGAAATTTGCCTGTTTGGCAGCCAGGAATAGTTTTTTATCAGAGTTTAGACGTGAGGTGAGAGGCTCTGTGTGTGTGTGTGCATGAAGAAAGGAAACGTGAGGAGGAGCTGCCTGCAGCATAGCTAAGCTCTGCTACTTAGCTGTCACCTTGGTCTGCTCCAGTGATGCAGAGCCCTGAATTTGGGTCCGTTCCCAGACACCTGGATCCAACTCTGAGGTCTGCCACAGACCTCCTGAGAGACCTTACAAGAGACAAGCATATCCACTAATGGTGCTAAGCATGTGTTCAAGCGCTTGTTCAAAGCAAGTGTTGGGGAAAGAGGCTGCAGCATATGGGCTCAGTGAGAAAAGCTTGCTCCCGAGTTATCCCGGTTGTGGATTTACTAGGGGGCAGGGGAGCTTCGCCCACTCCAGCCCAGCTGCTAAGTGTCCATGTGCACCCAGGAATGTTTGCAGGTTGTGCTGATGCTCCGTGGAGGTCAGAACTGTCTGTGCCTGTGTCTGTTGCTGGGAATTGCTAAAGCAAAGCTGTAGCCTAGAAGGTTGAATGTACAGCAGCTCACTGTAAAATTTGCCAAATCAGATGCCTATAACTGATAATAAGTTAGGCAGGCAATGTGCCAGAGATACTTTAAAACCTGCATCTTGCATGGACATAAACATTTCAATAAATAGACCTATGGGTGAAAATGAAGATTGGAACACCTTTGCTAGGGGGTGTTAAAGTGTTCTGCAAATAAATTGTTCTGCACCACACCAAGAACAGGACAGACAGATAGTGCTGCATGTTTTGTTAGGTCGTTTATCAATCAAGTGAAGTGTACCAAAATGTACTTCATGAGTCTATTTTCCTGAGAAAAATCCATGTTTTCTTCAAAGGTCTGTTTTCCCTCCTCCTTGTTGTTTCTATAACAGTTAGGATGCAGACTAGCTAATTTTGTCCTGTCAGTGGCTGTTCAGCTCTCCCACCTCCAGCTAATTTGTGGGGGTTTTTTTCACAATTCACTATGTATAAGGGTCTCTTTGTTCTTGTCTAAGGTGATCTCATTCTTATGCAAATGGAACAGCTTGAGGCAGAATGATATCTTTCTCCAATTAATTTAGAAATTAAATCTGTCACCACAAATCGATATTTTCTACTTGTGGCCAACTTCAAGACATATGGGCTAAAGGCCTTTCATCTGTTTAGCATCTCTGATGATGAGCCAGTATGGTGCTCTGAGCCACATAGCTCTGTGCCTGGGAGAGAATTGCTATGCAGAACACCATTATCTAATATCGTCGTAACACAGCCTCACGTAACACTCTTGTATCACATAACACTCTTGTATCTTCACCACAGTCCACTGTGGGACAAAACACAGGTATCTGCTTGCTCATTGCAGCCAGCCTCTCTTGGCTGGAGACACTATCTGCTGTGGGTGAGAGCTGCAGCACGCTGGAATGCCATCAAGTAGCTTGAACTTGGGATGCTTCTCCCAAAACTGCACAAAGGGAGTAATTAAAAGACCTGGTTCAGACAAGTAATTTCTGGGCTGGCAGAATCTGGACATTAAGATAAAGGAAGATCTGCTGAGCTCAACAAATCTGTTCTTACCCACCAATGTTTTTTCACTGTCATCCTGAAATGAGAAAAGAGATTCCTCTCTGGACCTGGCACAGTAAAGGAAAATCACTCATTTTCCCTGCTTATACTGGGAGAGTCCAACTGTGGCTATCGTGAGCAAAAACCAATGTTTTCTCTTGGTTCTATTTTAGTAAATCATGTTTAGTGTTCCAAACTGGTTAATTTATTCAATGAGGCTTTAAAAAACCCACAAAACCCACAACNAAAAAAAAAAAAAAAGGCGAACATCCTAGCAGGAAGACATATGGGTGAACTATGGACAGGGCCTTCCCCTCCCGTGTACCACCTGGCTGGGCAACAGCACCCTTCACTCCCTGTGACACACACAGCCGCTTTCCAATACTTTGGCACCTCGCAAAGGGACCAGGTTTGTCAGAGAGGGTTCCTACATGGAGCAGTGGTGCCTCTTAGATGCTGGGCTCTGATAGAAACAGGAGAATATAAACTCTGCAGGCACAAGGGGGCTGTTAGGTGTGCACATCAATTTCTAGTAGAGATCAGAGCTATTCACGACAGCCCTATCCTTGTGGTTGGTGCTGTGACCCCACCCTGTCCTTTTTTACTTCTTTAAGTATCAGGTCATGCAAATAGCAGTGATTGAAAGAATGCTCCCTGGTCTGGGCGTATCTATCTAATCCAAACTGAGACAGTGTGTCTCTTCATTGGAGACAGGCCCAGAGCAAGGCAGGATTACTAAAGATTTCAGTGTACTCTTTCACCCAAGGGATGTTACTGCTAGGAGCCATGCATTTCCTATTGCAAGATCTTAAAGCTTTTATTTTTTTTTTTATCACATCTCATGAAGTTTCCATCACCCACCCCTCTGTGTGAAGATTAAAAGTGTTATTGTCCCCATTTCAGAGCTGGGGAAACTCAGGCATGAAGGGCTAAGCTTAAAGTAACCTTTCTAAATGGATACAGGAGGCTTTGGCAGAGTCCTGCAAAGAACCTGGCTCTCTGGCTTTACAATTTTAGCCTAAGACCATTTTTTCCTCTCCTCTTCAGAGCCCTGACAGTCCTGTGAGAAATCTGATGTAAATACATGTTGTAGCTGTTGATATAAATCACTGTAAATCAGTAGCTGACATCAAAAGCATAAAACTGCTGCTTCTTTCCTAATGAATGGGCATTTCATACACCTGACAGTGCTGAGAATCGTATCTCCCTGCAAGCCTGCTTCCATCCCTTGCTCTCAGTGTAACCAGAGGCAGTGCTGCCCCATCTCTGCATCCCGCCATGCAAGCTGTGCTCAGCTCTGCTGCAGAGAAATATCCTTTCAAAAGCTGCTCCTTCTCATTCACCTATCTCAGATGCATCGCAGAGAAAAGGGCTTTACTGTATTGCATCCATCCATTCACTCATCAAAAGCTGATCTCAGCCCTACTGCAGGATGAAACCCTTTGCTCACATCCCTCCACCCCTTCCACTGGTCCACTGGTGCACCTCCCTTTGCATCAGTCCTATATCCTGCAGGTTCACTACAGGGCTGCTCAGGCCCTGTCAGCATGGGCAAGAAGGGAGAGAGGCAAACCAGCGTTAGCCGCCTTGGCAGCCAAAGCACAGACAGTCCAGTGTTGTCTTTCCAGCAGCACGCCTCTGAGCCAGAATCAGCTAAACACAAAGGGAAGCCTCCCCTAACCTGAAGGCACTCTGGATTAGGGCCCACCATCAGATACCTCAGTGACCAGCAACTGCAACAACAAGTCAAAACGGTTGCCAATAGTCAACATCAGATTTTTTAATGCTACCAATGGATGAGTGGGTGATCCCAGGGACCATCCAGAATTTCCCATCATGGCACCCTGGGTCTATGCGGGGCTTGCAGGTGCTGCTGCCCTTCTCACCCCTGTAGTGCTCCAGCATGGAGCAGTGCTTGCTGGAGAAGCCAGCATCCTCACAAAGCAATACCTCATTCATATTGCACAGCAATCCCTTGGGCTCAGAAAGGTGATTGTCTCTAACCAGCTGTGCTGATATTTCAGTCCAGAAACCTTGGCACTGCCTCAGTGCCAGAAACCTCAGCACTGACTGAAAGGGTGAGTAGGTGGTGCGAAACCTTCCTGAACCTGTGCCGAATTCAGAGCCTGCTCCTCAACAAGGGGCAAGGAGGGGCAGAGTAGAGGGAACACGTCATACACAGCCTGGGAGAAAATACAGCGCAAGTCCCAGGCAGCTGGGTTGCCATGGCTGAATAAGCTAAATCTGGACTATGGTGTGTGGTGAGAATAAATGCGTCAGCACCCAGTGGAATAGGAAAGCTGTCCAGGTAGATCTCTTCTCCTTTTTCAGGCTGCACTACATGGCTTTGCTCCAATGACTTGCAGGACAGAAATCTTTGATTTTTGAAGCTGATTATCAGGCTAAGAGATGACAGGGAAGAGAAGAGCAGTAGCTCTCAGCCCCCAGTAACCTATCTAGGGAGTGAATGAAAGTGACAAAAACCTGCCAGCACACTGCCTACACATGAAGAAATTCTGTTTCCAGTCCCCCGGGGGAGACTTCTCCTGAAAATCCCTTTCCTGGGAGAAAAAAAAAAAAATAAAATCAAAATCACTCCATGTGTGTGTCTGTATGTGATTTTTCCGCTTGACTTAGACCTATACAAACAACGACACTATGACAGTCATCACATTTGTGTCAAAGGAATGGGACAGCCTTGCAGCTCTGGGCTGTGACAGACTGGTACCTGGGATGACCCTGGTGCAGGGCGGTACCTGCAGCACCGACCGCCCCACACGCTGTGGGAGCGATGAGAGATGACAGCTTTAATTGCTAACTGCAGAAACTGGGAGCATGGAGGCAGAGGTGCAAAGGAAATGCAGGAGGAGGCCATGCGTGGGATCTCCCCATCCCGCACACGTCCTATCCCTGCCTCCTTTCCTAGACTGAGAGAGGAGCTCACAGGGAGTGGAAAATGCAACGGGAGGAGGATGGCATGTATTTCTCCTTGAGACACACTCCCCCTTGCAGCACTAGGTGCAATTTACATATGAATGCTGCGGTGTTCTTCAGAAGCAAGAATTAAGAGAACAAAAGAGTGCAGGAAGTGAGGGTAAGGGAAAGGGAAAAAAGACAAGACAGAAACTGGAGGTGGTGACAGGCACCTAGAGGCAAGGTTACAACTCAGAGTTATTCAGTGTTGTCCCTGCTGACATGCACTCCAAGGGTATAATTTAAGAAAGAGTTACCTTCCTATGCTTTGTCCCCATCCTGCCTGGCCTCCTGATCTGTTCTGCCCTGATTTCTGATACACTCGTGCAGCATCCAGACCATCTTTCTAGGGTGGACACAGCAGGCTGAGCTTTTCCAACCCAAGGAGAACTTCTCTTAGTGCTGCAGCCCTCCCTCCTCTGTATTGCATGCTTTGTTGCATGTGACTGACAGCCACATGTACACTCAGTGATGAAAAAATTAAAAGGATTTAGAGAAACAAATTCAAATGGTGCCTACACATCAGGGATCTCCAAGGTCAAGGTTGGCAAGCACAGAGGCTAAGGTCCAAAATCCCAGTGAGGCACACACAGATCGCTATACATAAATTCAGAATCTTATTTGACAGAAAATGAAAGAACATGGTTGTGCAAGTGTACACATTTGGTTAGAGAGTTCCTTAAAAGTAGTTACTGGTAAAACAAGATTTCTACGTTAACAGAAAATCGTATCTTTATTCAATCTCTTGTTAATTTACTCAACATCCTCAAATTGCTCAACTCTCAATTTCAATAAATAGGGGTTACATCCCCAGGAATTCTTCTGACAAAGGGGTCCCTCAAAATCCAGAAGACTACCCAATCATAATTTTAAGAAAGTTGCAGCCGGAATGACTGAGTAAAGATAGGAGTGGTAGGAAAAGAAAGTGTGAGAGCATGTATGAAAGACAGATAGCTTCACTTTCTCACAGGGGGAGTGAGGAGAACTATACCTGTCTTTAAGTTTTGTGGCAAGTAGAGCTGAGGTTTCTTGCTGCTGGGTTTGGACCAGCTTGCCTTGCCAATCTCCTTTTCTTCTCCTTCTCTCTTTCTGTTTTGCTCTGTGCAGGCCTTGTATTTTTATGGAAAACTTACGTTGCTTCTTATGGAGTCTTTTTAGATTTGTATGCATCAACAAGGAGGTTAAGAGTTTTGCCCAGGGCATTTCTGGCAGAGAATAAAAGGCTGCTGTTATTCCTGAGCTGAGTCAGATGCAGTGGTAAATAGATTTTTCTCCTGGGGACACAGAGGAGGTGTCAGGGAGCCATTACCTTTAAATCCCAGCTAGAGCAGGTTCACCAAGTGCTAGCAGCCCTTCCAAACTCTCTCCATGTACTGGGAATTGTCCAGAGAAGGTGATTGTACTTTCAAGCCTGGAAGAAGAACTGCATGATAATGCATTTCCATCCTATGCCCGTAAGAGGTATTGAAGTCCCTGGGTTGCAAAGAGAGAATGTCCAATTAATTCAGAAGCATTTGACTACAGATCAAGCCCGTCTACTCTTTATTGCTAACAGCTCCTTCCCAACTCACCCTTGGGCATGGCTGGGCAAACTCTACTGTCAAACCCTTGTACCATGAGATCAGACCTTCTGGTGTGGACAGCATGGCTGTGAGCCAGTGAGCCTGGACAAAAGCTGGGAGCTCAGCAATGCACGTGGCCCTGGGCTCCCGCCGTGTTTGCCTGAGCTCTGGCTCACGCAAGGTGTTTCTGCAAGGTGATGCAAAGTCTGAAGGCTGTAGAACCAAGAGGCTGCAGAACCAAAGAAAGCATGGGCGGGGAAACAGAAAAGGCAAAAAATTATCATCTGGAAACAATAATTTCAATTATAAAACCATTTTGCATGTTAGTACCCCATCTGTGGTCATTTTCATAACGTTTCTAGGACATGAGTTCAATTGTGTGTTTGCAGAACCAGCAACGCTTAAATGAGTCCTAAAGGAGACGTGCTGAGAGAGATTTTAGACCCTCTATAGTCACGATTTACATGAGAAACTTGATTCTAGGAATTACACACATCCAACAAGAGAACAAAGACCTATTATGTGACCTACCTGTCCAGTCTAATCAGTGCAAATGCAGAATGAAATTAATTACAACAATTAGAAATTGAAATGAATAGGCCAGAGTTTCTCAAGAAATAGAACTTGGTAATGTCTCAATTACTTAAATGTTTCAAAATCATGTTTTCAGTTCTCATATTTCTTTTCAATTTAATTTTCCAGTTTTGTTACTTTTTATAGCTTTTAAATAAGTTCTGAAGATGTCAGCATGTATAATCTTCACATCATAAGACAATGTGAAAAAAAAGTAGTGAAGAAGAATCTCTAACAAAAAAAAATATTTTCAAATGCAGTTCCGGCATTTTCTGAAAATATTTTTTTTCATATTTAAGCTTTCTTATCTCACATTCTCCAAAAAGGAATTTTACAAGATTCGTTCAACTTTTATCCAGGAAATAGCAAAACAACAAAGAAACAAACCCCACAGCCATTGAAATGAAGACATTTTCAGTGAGATACTTCTGCCTAGGCTTGCTCACTGCAGTGTCTTTCTGGATGAGTGGCAGGCCACAAATTATCTATGGAAATCACGTGCCAAATCATTTCAAATTAAGTGTGCGAGGAAACCACGATATGCTCTTGAGCAATTTGCAGTCACCTGTGCCGTGCGCGGTCCGTGGCCGCCCGGCTGTGGCGAGGGAGCCGCCGGCCCGCACCGAGCCTCGCTGCACCAGCACACGGACTGAAGCCTCGGGAGGGACGGGAAGGCACCGACGGGCGGAGCGCAGAAATCCCAGCCTCGCCTGCCTCCTTCCTCACGGCCCCGTGTCCTCCCACCAGCCAGTGCCATGGGTTTCCAAGAAAGTAGTTCAGTCCATTGCAGTCAATTAATCCGAGCGAGTCGCGCGCCCCGTCTGCTGTCAGAAGCCATTGGGAAGAGTTTCTGTAATCCTGCCTTTGAACTCCGCGGTTATTGCCGTTTACAATGGGTTTATTAGAGGCTTAATTGAATCGGTCCTGCTCGCGCTGCTTATTGCTAACGCGACGGCCATTAGCGGCTGCTAATGAGGGAATCCAGAGGATTACTGCATCAATTATCAGGTTGGGTTGGGACCGGAGGGGCAGCCCACAGCGAGCTCCCGTGAATTCAGCTGGCAAGTGTGACACAGAGAGCATGCGGGAAGCCCATGTGCTCAGTGGCTCCGACATCCCGGAGAAGCATCCAGTGCCGCATCCCCGTGTGCTGAGCCTCAGCCATCCGGCCTGCCATCCTCATCCTGCGGCGGGTGTGCTGGAGAGGGAAGGACCAGCACACCCCGCTGCCACCAGAGGAAGAAACACCTGCTTAGAGGGAAACCACCAAGAGAAAGTATTCAAAGCCATGGGAAAAGAAGTAAAATGACCATATTCTTTCAAAAATAGACTCACTGTTTGCTAGAAATGGCTGGTGGGGCCTTGTTTTCGACAACGAGAGAGTCAGGAAAGTCGGTGTGTGTCCCGAGTAGGAAAGAATATTGCACGTGAAACAACACCATGTGCATGCAGTGTGCAGATCCTTACAGGTACTTCAGACAGGTAAGCATCGCCCTCTTTGGAGAAAGGGGGGAACCCTCCCCTAGGAGAGACAGGCTGTGTTGGGAGGAGAGGGAGGGAGGGAGTGAAGATCTCCCACATTAGGAGAAGGATGCTACATGCAGCCAGGACCTCACAGCAGGAAGGAGGCATCAGTCACAAGCTGCCTCGCTGAGCATCAGCGCTCTCCAAACCCCGAAGGGGAGCAGGGGGCCTGACCCTGCCTGGCTGTGAACAAGTGCTGGGGATGCAGCACGGGTCGGCTGGTCTGTGCCTGCCAGGACCACGGGATGCTGGCTGCCCATCTGCTGCCTTGCTATGCTGCCAAACAAAAACAGGAGAGAGATTTTTTTCCTTTTTTTTTTCTTTATTTTTTTCCCCTCTCCCATCTCCCTTCCCCACAGCTCATTTTCCTTCTGTGTTTCAGATCAGAGAGTGTTCATGAGCAGAGTTAATTATGTTCTGTGGAGGTGAATATCAGGCTTTTGGGTTGCAGCAGACACTCTTGTGCCTGGGGCAGCTCCTTTGCTGCTCCTCCATGCTGATGTGCAGCCCAAGGAAATCCTGCACACGGACCTGCTGTGGAGCTGGAGGCAGGCTGCAGAGTGCCTGTGCCCCAGCCGACGATCTGCCGTGCCATGGGAGCCATGGGTACTGCAGAAAGCAGGTCCAGCAGCCTAATGGGGAGGGCTGTGAGGGGAAACGAAGGGAAGAAGGGACTAGTGAGGGAAAAAGCAAGGAGGTGATCATGAGGTGGGAAGAAGATGACACTAGAGGGATAAAGTGTTCCTTTTGGGGAGCCCTAGAGGAACTGAGAAACTGGTGGTCCTTTTTGCATTAGGCATTTTCAAATGCTGTGATGGTTAGATTTTTTTAAAAATTATGATGGGAAAAGTCAAGCTCTTCTTCTCTAGCACCACAAACTCATTCCCTTCTCTTTCCCTGGCTTGCAGTTGTAGCAGACCTCTTTTGAAAGGTTGCCTGAGTGGGAGAGATTAACACACAAACACATCCTCTCCATGCTCCTGAGCTGGAGTAATACAGTAATTGGGACTGCCAAACAATTTCTGGCTGGGAGACAAAAAAGCAGTGAAGAGGATGACTGACCAACCACCAATAAAAAGGACCACCTTCAACCAGTTGTGCCAGTAAAGGAAAGATCCGAGTAAAAAGATGGGGGAGTGAATTTCCAGGCGATCTCTTGTTTCTTCATACAATCCTGAGGAGTTGCAATGTAAAGGGAGGAAATTGTGTTTCTGCTCTGAGCGGTGCCAAAGCTAAGCAAACCCTGAGAGGCAGGAGGGCAAAACCTGGGATCACTGAAAAGAGGAGCTTGCTGGAAGCAGAAAGAACAAGAAATTACCAAATCTGGATCAAAATGACACTGGGAGAAAGGGAAAAAAACCTCTTGCTGAGGTGGAGTAGGCTAATCATTAGCTCTCCCGAGTGGTGGAGGGGGAGGGAGTCTGCCGAAGGAACCGATGGGACGATTACTTGGGGACCTGAGGAGCTAACAAGAGCAGCTATTTCCATTTCAAATGGAAAGGCGAGAGGAGATCAAACACATTTCATAGTAATGATCCGGAGCCTTTCCCTGAACACTGAGCCACACAAACGCTCAGGGTAATTGAAGCCACATGTAGCTAAGATGGAGAAGCTGAAATCTGCTCAAGGGGACTGGGGGGGAAAACACCCACAAAGCAAACAAACATAAAAACCCAACCTGTAACAAACAAACAGCTCTGCACTGAGCTCCCCACTCTCCAATTTGCCTACCACGTATCATCCACACGCATTAAGTGCTCTGCAAAATGACACCACCCTACTCTTCCTGCAGCTCCTCAGAATCCATGGACACCTATTCCAAATCCCATGGGTGAATGAGCCAGTGAAAAAAATTAAAAACTGGTGGTAAATAAATATTTGTGTTAAACCTCGGTTTCAGATAATTATGGAGTAAGAATGTTGGTAGAACACAAGTTCGGCTTGAGATCTTTTTGCTTATTCATCCATTTTCTAAAAAGACTAAGGTGACTTCTATTTAGAACTAGTGAGGAATACTGATCAACTGCTCACTGCTTTTCAGTCTCCTGCTGAGACTGCATTTAGGTATTAAATGGTAGTTTGATATGGTCCCATTCTTCCTACCTGGGAACCAGACTGAGATCCACCAGCCTGTTTCAGAGGGAGACATCTGTTGCCACTGTCAGCATTACCCCAGGGTTAAAAAAACTGTCAGTTCCAAGGTCATAAACACTGATTACCTTACCAGCCCCAGATTTATAAATGCCCATCTAAGAGCAAATCCGAGTCCCCATCCCATTCTAGCAGTCCAACAACCCTTAGACAAGGGAGAAGTGTTTCTATGTTGCAGAAAGTATGAGGGTCACATTTATTTAATGTAAAGCTTAGTGTGTTTATTTGTTCAGATAATCCAATTTTTGTTAAAAACATGTGCCCCAGGTTAGAAACAATTGCCTTAGGGACAAGAGCATCCACAATGGTATCCAGCACCCCAAAAACCCTTAGCCCATCATCCTCCTCCGCAGTCACCTTGGCCAAGCTATGGCAGAAAACTAGGACTTTTCACTCTGGCAGCAGAGCCAGGAGCACCTTTATAGAGAGGGATAAGACCACTCTGCAGAGCATTGGATCTTTTCTCCTGTTGGGAGGCGGAAGCCTGCATTCTTCCTGCTGTACCCATCACTTAACTTATGCACAGCAGTAGGAAGAAGAGGAAAAGCAGTTTCTAAGGTAACCAGCACCCAGCACTTTGGGCTGTGCAGAAGACAGCCAGCTGCTGCAAACAGCTGGGAGGCACTGGGCAGCCTGCAGGTGAGCACTGTCCCTGGCAAGAAGCCCCATGCAGCAGTGGGAAAGCATGATGTCTCACTGAGCCAGCTGAAGGAAAGGCCCTGTGTGGGCCACGCTCAAGTAACCCCATCCTGTGGGGACCAGGAGGTGGGTCAGTGAGTTAGCTGGGCTCCCTGCATGCAGGTGCAAGGAAACCCTCTTGGAGCATGCCAGTGGCGAGGCATATCCCACAATGTTTCCTCCCTCCCCGAACCAGGTTCTGAAGGCTGCTCATTGTTCCAGCTCTCTGTCTCCTGTCCCACACGAAATATTTCCCCCCCAAGAGATACTTTTAACCCTTGTAGCCTGTCCTTTGCAATGCAGATCATCAGCATCTGCAATCCTGGCTGGAAGAGTCTCCTTTAGCATCCGCAGCATACAGACATATGTGTGTATGTGTGCAGGCTAGACCCAGGTGTGAACCCTGTGTGTGTGTGTGCATTCAGGGTAGATAGAGGTACACAACACACATGGGCTCTGTGGCAGTGAGGGAAAGCCCAGACACTTATTTCTGAGCCCACTTCGTAAAATGCAGGCAGCAGAGCCTCTGCCCGTGCAGTACATGGGAGCACCTCAGCCAGCTGGCAGCCCCACCTTGTGCTGCAGCCAGCACCAGTGCAGTCTTGCTTGATATTGAAACCATTACTCTTCACCATTCCCTCACCCTGTGCTGCCTCTTCATCCCCCAAGAAGCTTGGAGCTAAAATTATATACCCGAATAATTATTCTGTGGCTTGAAAACAATCTTCCTCCCTCACCACTCTTTTCTTTGACATGTGTGTTTAATATCAAATTATTTATAACCCAGCCTCACGGTCAAGCTTTTAATAAAAGAGCTGCCAGAGACTTTTAAAAGCATCGTGTTCACTCGACTAGCCACATTATGCTGAGTAAGGGCTGCAGGGATTTAGCAGAAGGAGCCTTGCTGCTGAAAATCCCCCCAGTCCATGTGTGCATGGTCCATGTGTCCATGCAGTCCATGTGTCCATGTGTTTTACTCACTCACACTGTCTCTCATTCTCTCCATGTTGTTTGTTCTGTCTCTCCTTCTCCCTTCACCTATCCAGATCTGCAGTCTCTGCCTGGCTATCACGAAATACTGCCAGCACTGATGTCTACAAATAAAAGAATGATTAAGAAGGGATTCTTCAATGCCACATGGATTTTTCCTTCCCTAGGATTACGCATAACCAAAGAGAGGTCAAAAAATGAAGGAATGGATCCTTTAAACCTCCCTCCTTCCCTCCTCAGCTTTATCTGCTTCTTTTCACTGCACTAACCTTTTCCTTCCCTAAGAGTATATATGCACATGTACATATTCCTCTCCCCCTTCAGCATGAAATATTGATGAATTCTGCTCCCCTAAATGAAGGTTTGTTGGAGAAGAAGCCTGCAGTTCATCTTCAGCAGGAGGAATGCAAATGTGTTGAAATCCTAGGAGGGATAGGACAGCAAAATACAAGGGCTGCTGCAGCAGCTGCCAGATCATGTTTGATTCTGCGCACGGGCACAGACAGTAGCAGGGCAGGAAAGCTGCCCCGAGCAGTGCCAACCCTCCTAGTTCCCCAAGCAAGAGGCAAAAACATGCTGCCCAAGTAGGAAGCTTATTTACACAGAATTTATGCCTTGAATCATAGGGGAGGGCCACGCTATTGTTAGCACAGATGTAAATCTGTGGCTAGTGAAGCTAAAAGGGAGTTACTCCAGATTTACACTCCCACCAGGGGGGTTTATACATGTGGTTTTCCACAGTGCCTTCTGCCATCCCAGGCATCCCTGCACATGTCCAACTTGCATGGGCTCTGGCAGGAATAAAGCACGCATAACAACTTGGTAATCAGTCCCCTCCGAGTCTGATGTAAAAGACTTGCCCCCAGGGGATCTGAGCACTTGGAAGAAGAAAACCAACAACAACCCATAACATTTAGGGAGCTGTGCTTTTCTTTGCATCCTCCGAGGAACAAAGCGATGATGCCTGTTAGTCTCTGTATGTAATTGGACTCCGAGTGCTAAGTGAGGAACATCAAAGAGGTGAGGATTGCTAGCAGACCTCCAAGTGAAGCGCTGTGGCTCTTCCTGAGCCTTTGGCACTCTGGTAGGAAGAGATGGAGATAGAAGGCCTCTAACATCACTACGTACAGAGGTCCCAAAGCACAGCCCTTTCCCAAAGGAGCTGCTGACCCCTTTTTAAGTGCTCTATCAACTCCCGCATCTGAGAAACCAACCTATGTTCTCCAGTAGGGAGAGAGTGGTCAGGGTCGGGCAAGATGACAGTGAGGAAAGGCACACATGAGAAGGGGTCAGGTGCTAAGAGTCTTTTCCCAGTCTTCCAAGTCACTGAAACATCCTGTTTTTCCCCAGGTCATAAAGTCATAGGATGGTTTGTGTTGGAAGAGTTGGCTTGAAGATCATCTCGTTCCAACCCCCTGCCATGAGCAGGGACACATTCCACTAGACCAGGTTGCTCAAAGTTCCATCCAGCTTGGCCCTGAACACTTGCAGGGATGTGAAACATGGAGATATGAAAGCTTCTCCTGATACAGAGAGGAGCATAATAAGAATTTCCTAAGCTCTAATGCTTGAAATTAGTGCTGCACTGGCACCTCTAAACGTCACCGTCATCTACACTGTCTTCATTTTGAAGTGATTAAAAACCTTGGAAAATCCCCTTTCAAAGTCCCTCAGCCAGAATCCAAACCCAGTGAAGCCAAACACAAGCAACAGCAGCCAACCTGATGCTTGCCCCATGCTTGCTGCATGCCTCAAGCGACCCTACCAAACTCACTGCCACACTACCTGCCCCGAGAGCCACAGCTTCTCTGCTGGCCTTGCAGACCCTTGCTGAAGCCAGACGTACTGGGGGATTTATGAGGGTTCCCATGAGCTCTTCTCAGCATCACATACTCCCTGGCCACAGCCAGCCCAGGGACAGAGCCATAAATCCCATTTCACAGATGACAGGAGTAATGCAGAGAGTGGACTATTTCACAGTCAAATCTCCCATCCAGATCCCTGCTACCTTGGTTCCCCAGCCCTTCCCAAACCCTTATGAGCAGCTCGGACCCTTTACAATGTGCTGCTCCCACACTACGACTTGTGGTGGTGTTGATGGAGGGTGCCCATTGCTCCCCCTCCTTCTCCTCTGTGTACTGGCAGCTGAATGTGTTATTTTTGTCCCCAGTTCAGAGGCAGTTTCATGCATCCCACTGTGTGGCTTATCTTCTGCAATTAGCACTTTCCGCCATATCTGATAGGAGAGAAGGGCTCAGCTGCCCCTGATTAATTGCCAAGTATTTGCTTTCTTTTCCACTTCTGTGGCCTGGAATTAATTAGTTTATCCCTCTTATTCCTTTCATGGGCCAGAGCGTTCTCCTTTTTTGTGCAATTATATATAATAGCAACGCTTGAAATCCCCTGGGGAACAGTTGAGAGAGGCTCTCAATGGGGAGGAAAGGAGCCTGAAAGCGAGGAGATTACTAAAGGTCATATGTCCTACAGCTTCCCTGCAGTCTTAAAATATATATTATCCTCTGACTCCAGCACAAATTCCTTCCCTGCACCACCTACCTTGCTGCCTTCTCCAGGTTTTTCAGTTACTTAATGTCTGAACAGCAGGAAAAGCTTGCAGACCTAAATCCCAAGTGTGAACAAGAGATGTAAAAGAACGGCCCCCCTTTGGCTGGACACCTTCAGGTGTTGCAGAAAACACAGACCTCACAGCCCAGCAGGGACAATCTCGCAATCCTTGCCTGGCCCCTATAAGGTACATGGCAATAGGAACACTGGCTCTAATTTGGAGGAGATGCTACAATTTAGATGCTAAACAATCTCTGGCTGAGGAGGATGACTCCTGTGGCTCACCCAAAAGCCAACCAACAGCACACTGCTGACTTGGGGGAATGGAGGACAGAAGATGTTCCTGAGCAAGAAGACCATGTCCAGTTCCTCCCTTGCAAATGCAGGTGACACTGGCACCAGTGTTCACATCCCAGTTTTGTGTTCCTGAACAGTAAATCAGGAGTAAATGAACATGAAAACACTCTCATTGAAAGCAAACCTTGATCCTTTGGCCAAAAGGGGAAGACTGGTTTTTGGTATTTTTTAATTGAGTATCCCCAAGCCAGGTCTTGTCTAGACACTGCAGCCCTTGCGGAACAGCATGTGGGCCAGTCCTGTACCTGGCATGAGATAAAATCAAGGCATCTGGGAAGGAGTGAGGCAGAACTTCATCTGACTGTTGGCAGTAGATCCATCTAAGCTCTTATTTACTGAGGTTTTTAGACTCATAATTGTTATCTTCCTTCTTATCTGATTCACACCCATTATTAGGCAATTTTGTCTTTACAGTTCACCACATTTGAGTTACCACACTTACTGCATTTCTTTTTAAGCTGGTGTCAGATGGCTGCATTTGACCCAACACAGCCTGCATTTCAGGGGGCTTTTTTGTGTCAAGATTCCTGTGCATTAAAATTTCTGTGCTATCTCACTTGAAGATAAGGAACCATGATGCAGCCAAGATGCTGCCCCCAGTTCTCAGGCTGTCAGGATGACTGTGGTCTCATCCAGGGTGTGGAGGGAGGGATTCCAAGACAACCAAGAATTAGGCAAACACTTGTTTTCCCACCACAATACCTGCAGAGCTAAAGCTGTTTAGCTTTGAGTCAGAGAACTGACAGCAGGTTGGCTCTTATGGGTGCAAAAGAGATGGGATGATTGGGCAAGACAGTGTGCTTAAGACCCTGGCACCCTGTTCTTTGGATTGACATTTCTTTCTGCCAGCTCCCCTGCCTCTTGTCTCTACCTTCATTTGGCTGTCTTAATTATTAGCAGTGACCAGTTGTCTCCCCTACAATCCTTTTGGGCAGACTAGAGGTGATAAACCTGTAGAAGGTGAACCCTGTGCATCGCCTGAGCTGCAAAACAAGAAGTGGCTGAGGACTGCAGCCGGGTGGCACAGCATCTCCCGCAGCTCTCCTCCCCTCCCCTTCTCTCCTTTTCCCTCTCGACTTACAGCTCTGCCAGTTCTGCATCATGGAGCCCTCTGAACCTGCTCTGCAGGCAGGGTGTGAGCAGAGCACAGCCGTGCCTGGGAATCTGTAACTGCACTGAGATACCTGAGTGTGTCAGGGAGGGGGAGATGGGTCAGGGGCTGGCCACGCACACGGTGTGGAGCTGGGAAAGGCAAGCAGGCTGGGGGTATTGCACACACACTTACACCCCTACAACTGAATCATGGTCTGCACCCTTCAATATACACTGCATGCTCCAGAGAGCATCGGCTGAGCAAAAGGCATTAACATACAAAAAGGAGGGAGCTTGCTTTAAAGCAGCTGTATATATCCATCCAGAGCGTGTGCCGCAGTCAGTGAGTCGTTTCAGGGGAAATGGTTGCATCTTTCTCCTTGGGAAGGTGCCTCGGTGAGCACTGCCGGGCTCTCCCTCAGCTCAGCATGGTGTTGGGGCAGCAGCCGTTTCCTTGCTCTCAGATTCAAAAGGACAGAAAGCACCCACAGCTGTTTCTCATACATTTTTTTTCTGGAGAGGACATGGTGGGGTAGTTTTTTGCCTTACTCTAGAAGGAGTTTTTCCTTGTCCTGATGCTGTGGGGCAGAGCTGAAGAAGATGAGTCTGTATTTGAGGAGAGCAAGCTGTGCCAGTGGTCTGTTGAGGGGTCTAACATAGCCTCTGTTCCACAGGGACCTGTGTTGCAGTCTCCAGCAGCAGGCACAGAGGAGACCCTTTCACCTCCCTACACGAATTTCCATTTATACATGAAGATTTAAGATTTGTGTTCTGGTTCTGTTCCTTCAACACCTGCATCCCCCAGCAATGCTCTGCTGGTGTAAAATAGCTAGTCTGCCTTTACTTGGGCAGTGCTACAGTCATTTTACACCTCCCAAACCTCTAAAGCTCTTTCCTTCATAATTAGGGCTGTAACTGACCTCATATGAAGAGCTCTTAAATGGCAGGAATGCAAAACTGAGAAGGCTCTTCATCCCCCTAACTCTCCCCCACCCACTCCAGTACCTGCAGTGCGATTCATGCACATGCACCAAGCAACATTCTTTGTTTTACCTTACAGTAATCTGCCGCTTTACTAAGGTGGCACTCACAGAAGTGACTTGAAAGCAAACCCATAAACGTCTCTCTTAATTACCTGGTAAAACATTTAATTTTCTATCTCTTTGTTTCACAGCTGTGAGTAACAGCAGACAGGGAAGATATGCAACATACCGGCTTTGAATGACATGGGAAGCCAAGTGCCTGCTCATGACAGCTCATTCAGGTTTGCAGAAGCAGAGCACAGAGGCACATGCATTCCTGCCTGCCCAGCTCTGAAACAGCATTCGCAATTGCTGAGTGCCTGTACAAACCAAGCATGTTACAGGAGCAAACATTTTTTCAGCCTCATTTGAATGCAAAGCTGCCATCATTACGCACATAACGTAAGCATGCAATATCCTCACAAGACCCCCAGTGTGACGGAGCTCATTCCCCAACTTCCTAACAGCAAAGTCCTGCGATTTCAGTGTCAAGCAGTGCTCAAAAAGAAGGTTAGAATCTCATTAGATCCTAGTTTGTTGCTACACACTGTCTGCCTCAGGTTCGACTTACTGGCTTCTGTACAAAGTGTTGTTTTTGCTTACTTCTATATGTCTTTGCTGGGTTTCCAGACATTATTAAGTATCTGACACAATCCATCCCAGAGGTAGCTGCACTTAGTTGTGGCTGAATGATTGCTGAATGTATGTAGTCTGCAAAGCAGTGAGTGATTCTTCAAGATGTCAGTCATCTTCATTAACATAAATAAGATATGTTTCATTTTAGTCACTCTAAAATCATTGAGTCATTTATTGATGTCTCAGTAATTTATAAGCTCTGTATCTTGGCTGGAAACCTACCAGTGTGACTGGTTGTAGGAAGAAATGGGCACAGTACAGAGATAGATCTCTGTCTAGCTGAAGTTCAACTATTTCTTCCCTGGGTCAAAGGGTGAAACAGACTGGGGTGACAATGCTTGGGAGCCTTTCACCTGCAGTTCATACAGCTAGTGACAAAATGCCACTGTAGTGCCCAGTGAGAAATGCGATGGTCATCTCATGTTCCTCTTGGTGCCGTGACTGATCACGGGCATCCAAAAACGGAATCCAACTCCCCTTTTTGCTGGCAATTTTAGCCCAGAAGGCAAAGGACTCACTAGAACAGAGAATGAACTTCCTTCCTGTTCCAAGAAATGGTCAGCCAGGAGAGGTGCACATTATCTCTGCTGCAGCTGGAGCTTTTATCTGGAGGGTTGACGAAAGGGAAACGTGAGTTTCCCGGGGTGTCAGTCAAGCACTCTCATCAGTCCAATTTCAGACAGAAATTTTATCAGGCAAGAGAACTGAGTGGGTTCAGATGAGCTCTGGAGAGGCATCTAGATCCTCTGCTGATAAGACAAATCAAAATGGGATGCCAGCTTGTCACAGTTCAGAGAGAAGAGGAGCCCTGCATCCTCAACACCACTTCAACAGCCCTCGGCTCAGTGGTGGGATGGAGTATTCGTCAAAAAAATAAGTCCAGGTTCAGCATCTCTCACTCTGGCCTCCTTCTGCCCCATGTTTCAGATCCTCTCCACTCAGAAATGCCCAGCAAGTGTGACTATGAAGCCAAGGAGGAGAAGGGTGGAGAAGTCATGGCCCGTACAAGAGTCAGCCAAGCTAAGTGTGATGTTGGGTGTGCACACAGTCACTCCAGCTCTGGCCATGAGTTTTTCCTCGGACAGGAGGAGGAGAGCAGGACAGGTAGGATGCCCAGAGCCCACACTGACATTTCTCCCTTCTGCATAATCTCACCTCTCTGTCACCTCATTGCTGGGAGTGAGGCAACTTTAAAAAGAGGTTTTATCAAGCCCAGCAAGGGGGAAAAGAAAAAGACCCCAAAGTGTCAATAAACTTGTGTGCCTTAGTTTCCTTTTCTCACCCCTATTTCTTCCCTTTCCCTTTGTTTCTATCATGTTTTCTTCTCCTTCTCTTACTTTCCCTGTCATCCCTTTTGGCCTCTTCCAGTCTTCTTCCTCATGTTTTCTCCTTGGAATTCCCATAAGGATCCTGCTCTGTTCACAGGCCCACAAAAACATCTGGCTCCTTTAAACTTTACTTTTAAACAGGTGTCAGCAGTGTTTCAGTGACCAGTCAGAGGTACTCTGGCATCACTGCTTTGCCACCAGGCTTCTCTGTGCTGTACTACCTCTTCCACACAGCCCATAGGAGCTTGGAGCACCACCCAGGGACCCTTGGCCCTGGAGCAGGGGGAACATATGGCCCTGTCCTCACTCCATAATTGTGCCCATGGATGACCCATGTGCAGGCTACAGATGCTCATTTGCTGCCTGATCTTGTAACTGGAAGCCATCAGGAGCCCTGATTTTTACATAGAGGGGGTTATATCCCAAAATGAAAAGACCTTGCTCCTCCTTCCTCCCCTGAATGTCACCTCTTGGGATGCAAAACCAAGGCTTGAGGCTGGAATTTGTCAATTCTGCATTTGTCGACTTGTCACCCGGGAATGTTAATGATCTTTCTGCATGGCCCACAGCCTTCAGAGGTAAAATAGCTCATGTGGAACACTAGGACTTCCATTGATTTACTTTTAGTGCTTCCAGGCAGTAAAATTCTCTTGGTTTCAACCAGTTAATTGTATTTTCCAAAGGGGTTTTATCCACCTATCTGTTATACGTGAGTGGGATGCTGATGCTGCAGCTGGGTGGGCTCACACAGGTGGACTGATAAACGTCAGTGGGCCCATTTAGACAGGCTGTGGAGGAAGCCATGTGACTGCAACAACCAGTTCAGTTTTCAGCGCAATTCAGGCATGCAGCATAGTGGGTCCAGGTGACTGCAGCAGATCGCTCTGTTGAAGTCCAGCTGCCAGTAGCGCCATCCATGGCTTTTGAATGAATGCCCTTTTGCAAGCTACCTGCTCTGCTAACTGTAGTGGAAATGCAGTTACATCTGGTGGCACTGGAGCAACAGCTCAGCGAGCCTGGCTGTATCGAGCTCCTCTGGCCAGTGGAAAAGTTGTGCAGATGCATTTTCATGGTGATGATAACTGAGATGTTTTATCTCCCATCTGTCATGAGCTATTAGCATCCACACAATTAGTTACTACAGCCCAGCGGTCAGCAGTAACAGAAGATGCTGCGGTATCTCTACCGCACATTAATATCTGCCCTTAGTCAAATAAAGCAACCCCTCTGCGTGAAAATAATGTATGATATATCACACTGCCAGATGAGTTTTTCACAGGCATCCGAAAGGCAGGAATGCAAGCAGAGCACACACACACAGAGCCCAGCACAGGAATACTAAATTGTTAAAGGCATGTCTAAACTTGTCACATGGGACACTTCTCCGAACCCAGGCATTACTGCTTTCTGAATATCTTCCCTCCTCGCAAGATGTACTGAAACTCTTTCTCACTGAGCACAATACAGGAGTCAGAGCTGACATTTGAAAGCTGAGGCAGTTGTCTAAATGCAAAAGACAATAAATCTATAACAGGTCAAAAGGCCAGAACCATCTTAGGATAGCTGGAAAAGGGTATCTCTAGGCCAGTCACCAGATGGGAATCCAGATCAATCCCTGCTGAGCTGCTGCCATAGCTGTCTGGTACTCTGAACATTTTGTTTTAATCTTTTAATTTGCTCTTAGTGAAACTTTTTAACCACCCCTTTGGACCCCTTGAAACAGGTTCCACTGAGACTCCCCACATTTCTTGACACATTTAGGAGTCCACCCTCAGCTCACAGGGTGAAGAAGATGTCTGTCAGAGCTACCTGGGCTTCAGGAGGTGGTTGGAGTCTGCACCCAGGTCTCATGCCGTGCCTAGTACCCAGCAGCAGGGTCTCTTGCAAATATGCCACTTGCAAAGATGAAGCGTCTGGCCTCAGGACTGTGGCTTCTTCCCTTCTTCTGCCAATCTGTTTGGAGGTGGAGAGGAGAGAAACCCCTGCCATCCATGTTAACAGTGACTCAATGTGTTATTTCTGGCAGTTATTCCACAAGATTTCTTCTTCTACATTAAAATTCAAGAGCCCAGGAAGGCAGCCCAGGGCTAGACTGCAGGATGCTAAATCCTGTAACTCAGAGAAATACACAAATGTATAATAAAACATGGACAGAAAAATAAAAAGGCTATACAATTCTTATTGTGAAAACCTTTTGAGGGTCCAGGATATTATTTAAAAACAGAAACACAATAACCCAGATCTCCAAGGACCATGCAGTCTTGTGCTGCACTGGTGCACCTTCCTAGGACTGGCCTTTCAAGCTGCCTGCCTGTGACTATTGCTGCTGCACTGCGTGTGTATTCCGACACAGAGGATGGGCACCCATGTCCCTGCCCCCTGGGGCTGGACTGCCCCACAGTGACTCAGCTGCCTGCCCCTGGAGTGGTACTGAGGATGGCGAGCACCTCTCTGAGTCACAGCCCTGCCCCGGGGTGACTCAGCTGAGGGGACACAACCCTTTGCTTTTCTGTTTGTTTTTTTTCTCAGCCTCTTTCCAGGTGAGCCACTCAGTCCCTGAAAAGCTACAGAGGGTGCCAAGCTCACACCAGTCATTCAAAGCCTGGGGTGTAGTGGAAGACTGTAGGGCCAGCATTGCACTTGGATCAAGATATGAGATGAGCCCCTGATGGCCAACAAGGGCGTTGTGGAGCACAGTGTAAGTACTTCCCATGGGATTCCTGGGCATGCAAGGCACTGTGGAAATGCAAGGCATCCTATTTCGCCACAGCCTGGTCACTCCATCCCTTCTTTAGAGCTTGCAAAGGGAACATCCCTCTGCCACTTTTACTGACCCCTCTACACTGGCAGCCACCGTGCAGAGTTTAGCTTGTAAATGCATTTTACCCTTGACCCCCAGGCAGTCTATCACATTCCCCATTCCTCTCCCAGCTGCCCTCAGCATTTGCCAGCACATCCCTGGGGATCCCCGTGGGTGACTACGGCCCTTGACATGGAGATGTGTACTGTTTTCCAGCTTTCCTGCCTGTCTGCTCCTCTCTGGCACCACGAACTGGTCTCTACAGGGCCTTCCCAAGGCCTGGGAGGGGTGGCCGGTTTTGTGCAAGGCACACAGGTGGGTGGCTGCAGAGGACAAGGGTTGAAAGAGACACACAGAGAGAAAACAAGGCTCCTGGAAGAGATATGACACAAGAAAGGAATCCTTCCCACAGATTTGTGGAAGGTTGGAGGTGCCAGCAAGATGGAGAAAACCTTGAAGAAGAAGTGGTAATGGTTTGCTGCTGTTGCCCAGCCACCTTACACAGACACGCCAGGTCCATTGCACAGGAGGGAATGTGCAGGAGAAGGCATTGCTGTAGGCAAAGCAAGCTATGCACATGAAGAATGAGACTTCAGGAGATCTGGATTTGGGGCTCAGCCTCAAGGCTTTGGTGCTTTACAGTGTGGCTCCCGGCTGCAAGTGCTTTTACTTGCTTGTTTTTGTGCCTGAGTTTTTCTCCCTTCCCTCCCTCTCTCTTACTTTCCTGCTTTTCTGTTCAAGTAGGAGCTTCATTGTGAGTTGGCCAGGGCTGGAGCTCCAGCTGAGAGCCCAGGGCCAAGGAGCAGAGAGCACAGTGGTGGAGACAGGTGGTGGCTCCAGATGGTGGAGAAGGGACTTTGTGGTGGAGGCAAGGGTAGGGAAAAGGAAAAGCTGGGGGGAAGGAGAGGATGAGGAGTAGAACAGGTTGAATGAGAAATCACAGAAGAAAGAGACATGGCCATTCAGCTGGGCACCACACACTTTACACTGCAAGTGGCTCATCTGTGTCTGAAATGTTTTGGTTAATGCTTAGGGAATAAAATATGTGGAAGCCTTTTTTTTTTTTTTTTTGTTAATAACAGTCATCTATTTATAGGCTGTAAATTATACACCATGAACGTTACTCAGAGACAAGACATTATTTTGCTGCCAACAGGGAAAAGGGAAGGAAAGGGGAAAAAAGGCAGACAGAGAGAAGGGAGAGAGAGGGGGAAAGACATACAGAGAGAAAGCGAGTAAGCTGTGAGCTTCTGACCCCCCCTGCACCCCATGCATCTACAGCAAAGGGCATGTCGTGTGCAACAGGGGTGACACTGAAAAGGAGAAGAGAAGCGTGTGGAGCCAACTGTGGAAGCCCAATTCTTCTCATTCCTTCCTGTCACAGAGGAAACATGTGGGACCGGTTCTGAATGAGTTGCACCATTTTCTAGTGCTTCTTTTGCATGCCAGAATAAAGCACCATGAAAAATGTTGCACAGGAGCTGATGGCCTGTGGAATCTGGCACCCTCCTGTCTGTTGCAGACACAAGTGCATGGGCCACTTTCCAGGCTTTCCTGGCCCCTTGACAGCAATTTGAGTGCTTCAAAAACACTTTACCATCCTCCCTCTCTTTTCAGCCTCTTCTGGTTTCCGCCCCAAACCCTCTCCCTCCTTTTGCAATCACACGTGCACAGATTCATCTGCCAGGGTTAGAAACGCAATCACACTGCCTCCCTTTGCAGTCAATAGAAATGAGAGAGGGTAATTTGCCTACTTGATCTCCCCATTAGTTATGGGATGGCCCTATAATATTTAATTCAGTATAATATTTAAGTATCTAACAGTGGATGAGATAAGTTTAGGCTTTATGAGAAACCCAACAAATTGTTTCCATCAAGCTTGCTGTGTACAGGATGAAAACATTCAGGAGTAATTCCGGACCATGATAGAATAAGAAAGATTTATTTTTAATGCAACTGCTGATAAACTTTTTCATGAAAACTTGGGCTTCAGAAAGCATCACAGCAAATCTAACACAACTTCCTCCTTTTCTAAAGCTTATTGACCTTTTTCTTTGGCTCCCTAAGCTTCATCACTTAATTGTTCCTTTCTTTCCACTTCCTTCTTTCTCATCTAGATTTCATACTATTTTTATTACTCCATTCCTTCTAGTTTTATACACTGGAAAAAGAATAAGAGGTTTTGACCCAGCTTTCCTATAGGATTAAAAAAACTTTTTCATCTCTGAGGTTTCCCAGTATCTATCCTGTATGATCAAAAGCAAATCCTGTAATGTGAAACCCACTCATTTTACAGCCCCACTATAGAAAGAACCATATATGCACCCTGCTGGCACTAAAAACATATCCTTGGGTGGCAACCCACTGCAAAGCATCTGTGGCATCCACTGAGGGATGTCACTGGACCAGAATCAGACACTGCTCCCTACGTGACCCTGAATGCAAGGAGCACATGTGTGGAGGCATGCAACACTTGAGATCCAAACTCAATTCACCTCTTTTCTCTGGTACTTAGTAATTGAGGGCTCATGTTCAACCACGTTATACAGCCAGGGTTCCCCTGTGTTTCAGTGAGGTCAGCGTGGAGAACTGGAAATAGATAAAGATTTGTTTGCCAGCCTACTGAATCATGAACAGTTGAGCAATGGGTGGCTGAGTAACTGGAGGGATGCTGCTTGGCATTGTTTCAAACCACATGTTGCTCACGAGCAAGGAGCAATTTAAGCCAGTGATCCTCAGGGTAGAGCAAAACTGGGACCATGGACTTGGATCTGAGCTTGCAAAGCAAAAACCTCAAAGTGGTTCTCTAAGCTGCTAGTTAGGAGGGGTGGCACACACGTGTGAGATGTCCAGTGCCACGTAAGGAAATCTGTGAGCTCCCTGGAAGCTCCAGCAAATGGGAGCAACAACATTACAGTGCTTGGCATTGAGAGTTGCCATTGCAAGCCATCCTAGAACACTGTCCTATAGAGCAATCCTTTTCATGATGAGTGCCTGTTTGGTGACCTGTGTGCAAAGGCACTTCCCAGTTCCACTTTAAAGGACACAGGCAAAACATCCTAGATGAATCCAAGGGTAGCTCTCATGCAGTCTAGTACAGAGATATCAAGGCAGACACTCAGCAAAATGTTACATCACACAGAGTCACATAAATGTGTTCAGAGGTTTGCCTTTTGCCCTGGGGGTATAATGTGATATAGACCATTCAGCTGAGAGACCAGGTCACCAAATTGCCTTTTTATCCCAGCAGTGGGTCTTTCCACAGCTAGGAGAAGACATCCATGATGGCAGTGATGTGTGGGCAGGGAACCTGCAAAGCAAATGCTGTTGCCAAATAAATAGAAACCCAGATCTCCAGAGTTTCTAGTTTGGCCTGGAGGACAAGTCAACCAGCAGAATGTATCAGCATAGATACTCCTCATCTGAGCCCCAGGGAACATCTTTACCTAAGCACAGTGCACCCTCACCCCTCAAGCTCTGATCTTGCCAGAGCTCAAATACAAGCAACATGAGAGAATATCCCACAGTTGCTGATGAATTAGAACATGCTGACTTCTCTCCAAGTCAGTGCTAAAGCTAAATCTGTCTGCATCACATTAAAGAGCTATGCTTCCTCCCCAAACCCTGACATGTGAAGCCTCACCTCATTTCTATCCCCTGAAGCTCAGAACTGATCCTGGGCCAGTGCTCCCAGCAAGCAGACTGGCATCCTGTACCCTTGTCAGGGTCTTGCAGCCAACCTGTGTTTTCACTGGTGCAGCAAATCAGAACTGAGCAGTCTCCTGGTCTGCGCCTTGCAGGGCATAGCAATCTCTAGAGCTACTGTCTGTAGCCTCTGCTCTCATGCCCTTCCCAAGCCAGAAATGCCTCTTGTCTCTGTGCCACACAGCCAAGCTGTAGCTGCCATTCCAACAGCAGATACCTGCCAGGGAGACCCAGCAGGGCTCAAGTTCTGCCGAATCACATCTGCTTCTTTGTCCTGATTTCCCCCAGCTCATCTATGATTTCATTTAACTGATATCACAACAGCTATTCCAGTCCTATGTAGGCAGGACAGATCCCTTCACTGTTTTTTGGTTTTTTTTTTTTTTTAATGAGTATTATTTTGGGGTGTAGGTGGAGGGGATGGTGCTTAAATGAAAGAGTCTGAATCTGTAGCATAAAATCTCATCTCAGCCTAAAAGAAGAAGCTGGCAGATTGATGGAAAGCATCACCATAATGTGAAAGAACAAATAGGGTGAAGATGCTGCCAGATGGGAAAGTGAATCCTCCCTGGCTCTATGAGTATGGATATCATCAGTGGTGTATGTACCACTGGCACATTCTGCAAGTAAACTTTAATCTTAGCTCTGGCTACCACCAAATTATGCCATGGTCTATAAGAAGCAGCAAAATATTGTACCCAAGTGATCTCGGGGCTTGGAAAATCCTTTGCTTGTCTCACTCAGCAGATCCCAGATTAACACCTCTGTCCTTACACCAGTGACTTTAGCAGCATGATGAGTAAAGGGGACTGGAAGGATATTTTCTTCCTTGTGCACCCCATTTACACCTCTCTAACACCTGGAACCTTTTTGCAGTGAGACATCTGGGAGCAGTGGCTCTTTGCAGAAGGCAAGGTGGTTTCTATGTGGGTGAGATTGTTGTTGTGAGGACTCTAAAGAAGGAGAAAAATCTCCTCTGTTACAAAGCAGGGATCTGAAGGCCATTGTCAGGGGAGAAGCAGAAGAATTTCCATAAAAGGAAGAATTATTCTGCCTGCAGCCAAACCACCTGGACTCTGATCTTGTCAGATCTCACAGCAGTAGCAGGACTGGTCAGCAAGGGGAGACAGGGTGTTGCAAGGAAGGAGGGAGAGAACTCCTCATCCTGTGCAGACAGTAAATACACTATCCCCGTGGATTTTAATTTTTTTTTTCTTTCATGACCAAAAAAAGAAGTCTTTTATGATCCAGAGGGTGAAGTGCGCATCATATGATGTCTAATCTGACTTTCTCATCTAATTCCAACAGGAGCATTTAGATTATGCTGGATTACTTTTCCTCTTTCCACTTTCTTTCATCATTCACCATAAGCTGTTCTAACTGGTTGCCAGCACCAGAACTATTTGAATAACTGTGTATGAAAAATTTCCTTCTGTTGTAAGCAACATTAGGCCCCTGGAAACAAAGTGACCCTTCGCCTGATCAGCAAGAGGGGTCCCAGGACATTAAAGCAGAAATGGACATGACAGAGAAGGCACTTAGGATACAGGGTCCCTGTCCATCAATCCAACACCAGAGCCAACACCGACCACTGTGAACTGCAAGGAAAAAGAGGCACCCCCAGATCCCAGCCCCTCTTTCTGCTTTACCCAGGGATTACCTGAGGCAGGTTGTCTCCTTGCTTTGTCTCTGAACCGTGCCCAGCAGAGATGGCAAAGCTGCAGAGGCTGACACAGTGGAGGCACCCTCCAACGTCCTTGAAGTCCCTGGGACAGAGCTAACATCTGGGTTAAGTGCACCCACAGGAACTTTCCCTCGGCTCAACCAAGTTGGTGTTGAACACTCTCCACATGATGGCTGTTTAAATTCACTGTAAAACAAGTAGGAGGAAAAGAATGGATCAGGGGAAGGAAATAACCAACTCTTGTCCTGCTGCTCTTTGGCCAGTAAAGTGATAAAGCAGAAAAGAGAGGAAGCTTTTCCCCTGCTGTATTAAGAAGCTGAAAATTGAAGAGCAAATGAAGAGTATATTTGAAGATAGCACAAATCCTCGATAAAGCCCCTCTGAAACTTGATGAAAAATTTCAGTGTGCATTAGGAAAGTTGGGATTTGCTAAAGGGTAAGTCCATCTGACAGGACAAACTGAGGAGAAGGGACCGACACAGATGGTTTGTTTGTGCTCCCTGGAGCGGGGTAGGGGTGCAGAATGAGCACTAACCTCTGCTGGCCTGTTGGTCAGGGATGGAGCACTGGCACGGAGGGCAAGCATGCAGAGTCGTCAGTCTCTGCTAAGCTTCTTGTGTCATTTCAGGAGACAGCCCCAGCATGTTGGCACCACAGATGCAGAGGCTTCTGGGGAAATCATGAGCTTGTCGTGGTCCCCCTCTTGCCTTGCTCTCTGTCCAATTCCCTGTGACAGGGACAAGCTTTGGACAGCACAGGCAAGCAGCACACTTGATGGCTCCCTGCCTCACCAGGAAAGCAGGACAGCATGAGCTGCTCTGGGCCACAAAAACCCAGAGTAGTTTCAGATACAATGAGGTCTTTGAGAGGAGATGTAGATGCAGTCACTAATCTCAGTCTTGGTTTTCTCCAGTGTCTCCTCTAGAAGAACAAGCAGAAGCACTCTGCCTAGCTTTCCCAATCTGCACTAATACTGTCTCCCCAAATAGGAAAAGATTTGGCCTAAATTTCTTACCCGTTCTTTAAAGATTTCTCTTACCCCCTTTGCATTTCCAACAAATTAATTCCCTTGGAACAGGCCTGTAATTAAAAAACTGTACAGGGAACTTTGTCATCAGGTAAATATTGAAGATGTTGTCTGGAGACAGAAATTCTTTCCATGAAGATTAATTAAGTAGAGCTCCTGTCCCAGTCTATCTGGCAGTGGGGAGAACAGGGTTTGAACATGGGAGAGAAGGGTCAATGCTCCCCCCAACTCCGCCCATCTGGCAGCATCCACCCAGAAAGCATTGTTCAGGGAAGCCTTCAGAGGATACAAATGGTTTCTCTGTTCTCAGGCTTTTTGTTTAGGCAGAGCTGTTACTAAGACTGGTCCTGCATCAGCAGGGAAAAAGGGCAGAAAAAACATGCTTATTCTTGATCAGAAAGAACCACATCTATTTGCCTCATGTGCATCTGCTTCCCAGAGGGGACATGGACAGGAACTGATGTTTGCAATCCACACAGTACTTAGTGGGAAGGCAGGTCCAAGAGAGGCAATAGGACACAGCTATGCCTCTTCCTGGCAGATCATCCTGGTAACAGATGTTTTGCCTTAGGAGTTTGTGCTATTCAGTGCCCACCAGGCAGCAGCAACCTGACTGCAAAGGCCTGAGTCAGTGAAGGGAGCAGGGAAGAATAAAGAGAAAAAGCAGCTTTGCTTTACATGTTGAGTGGAAAAAGAAAACAGCCCACATGAGGACAAAAAAAGCCCACAGAGGTCACAGCACACAAAGCAAAGGAATGGAAGGAGAGGTGATCCAAAACACATCCCAGAAACTGTGTTAAAGCAGCAAGAAGAAAAAGGCCAAGGAAAGATGTACCAAGTATCCAGCACTAGAATTAATTAAATGTAGCCAAAGAAGGGAAAAGCTCAAGAAAAGACAGGCAAGAGAACAGCAGATCTTGGTGGCCAGTGATATTTGAGAGAGAGCGCTCACCCTTTAACCAGGAGACTTACATGCACAGCTCCTGTTAAAGGGCAGATGTGGACAGAAGCACATTACCACAAACAGGGAGGCTCCTAGGCCTCTATCTTGCACAGCCACATTTGAACTGTTCCCATGGATTTCATATGAACCACACCAGAATTTCTTTTATCAACTCAGCCAACAGCACTGGCAAAGGCAAGTAAAAAAACATGTGTTATTCACAGTGATCCCTTCCCCATCACCACTGTGCTGGTTTGAAAGCAAACCAGTGAGAGACTCCAAGTCAGAAATACAATTTAATAGGAAAAATAAAGTAAATGCAATAGTACAAAAAGAAACCACTGACAGAATCAGAATACAACCTGACATCCTGTCAGTCAGGGTGTTGGTAGCAGTCCGATTCAATGGTGGCTGCAGTCCTCCTGGAGTGACGGTTCTGTTGAAGCAGTGATCCTGTAGAAAAGGTCTGGTCTTCACCTGAAGGTCCAGTAGTAGCTCTTGTCCTCTGGGGATCCAGTAGGTAAAGGCTCTCTGGGGCATTTGAAATCTCAGCTTATATCCAGGATGAGATGCTTGGTTCCTCCCTCTGGGCGGAGCATCTCACAATGGGATGATGTAATTTTGTCAGTCATGCAGTGAGGCTGGATGGCCCATTAACAGAAGATATTCCCCTAGAGGGAGGATGGGTCATGGGAGAGATAAAGAACCCTGCCCCACCTGGTTTCAACAGCTCATGAAGATGGTAATAGAATACACTGCAACCCAGGACAACCACTCACTGGAAAGTGGCATGGGCTTTGCAGCTCTCAGCAGCAGATTTTAAACAGAGAAGGGAAGGGTCAGGCACACCAGCCATGTCTGATCATCCAGCCCTTCCCAGAGGCAGCGAAAAACAGGAGCACACAGCTCTTGACAACAATCTTAGAAAAGCTCCTGCTTATGCATAATAACTTGTTCTTTTAATAACAGGGACAATACCTGCACTTCTTGTAACAAGTTCAGCCCTTGGGACATCTAATGACAGAATTCCAGAAAGCTGGATCACCTGGTTGGGAAGGCATGGGCACTTCAGAGAACACCAGGTCTCATCTGGGATACAAATGGCTTCAAGTAAGCTCTTGGCCCAAGGTGGTGACTGGAATGCTGCTGACATTCCCAGGAAGGAAAGAAGAGAAAAAGATATTATGAGAAGTTGAAGAAAGCTTTTGATGTTTAGTTTAGTGGGAGGCATAATGTGATATATTAGAGATTTAGCCAGCATTATCAAGTACTGGAAGAGACTGTCAAGTCCTTCAGAAGAGTGGTGCAGAGCTGTTCAGGACACTTCCAGAGAATTTATAAGAGGAATCACTATTGCAGGCCTAAGAGACAGGGAATACTGGGCTACTCCTTCCAGCTTGAACACACACTGACCTTGGCAAAGAACAAGAAAAGCTACAAGAGTAGAAAAGAGACATGAAGATTTGGAGGGTAGGGTATGCAGCGGAGGAAGAAGCAGATAGTTTGACCCAGCCCCAGGCAAGTGAAAAAGACCAGACACACCAAAAAAAAACCCAACCCAACTCCAGGGACAAAGAAAGAAACAAGAGAAACCATTCTGAATATCTCTGTGAATTCGTGCACTGTATTTTCATGCACAAAATAAGGTTTCAGAAGATCAAAAGAAAGCAGGGCTTCTGTTCGACAAGCAAGGACATAACTAAGTGAAGCTGCATTTGGCGCCAAAAGCCTCTGAGGTGTGCAGAAGCAGGGTAACCCCTCACACCACAGAGACCTTAATACGCACGACTTCGGATGTTACGATGAAACCCTGAAGGCAATTACAATTTGGATTGCCAGGAGGTCCCAGAGACAAGCAAAAAACCCCTGGAGCCCACAACCCCAAGGCTGGCCCAGTCTTCCATAACAACTCTCAACAGAGGCAGGGTAAAATGAATTTTTTCCCTGCCAAATGTTCGTTTGTGGTCAGCATCTCCATGCTCTGTACCACCTGCAGCTTGGCAGGGGATATTTTGCCTGCAAAGCTTTCCTTAGGAGGCAAAGGCTCTCATTTGAAAATGAGAGCAACAGAAGTGGCAGAAGACACACTTCTGATATGAGGAAGGAGCTAGATGCCCAGGTGTGATTAATGCCATGTAATTTTTGGTGTCTTAAGCACAGATAAAAGCATGACATAGAAAATGGAGCTAGAATTGCTTGCGGTCAAAGGAGAGACAGCTACTTTTACATTGTGATTCTTTGATCTATTTGAGATAGGTACATAAGGATGAGATAAATCATGCCCTTCCTCTCGCATGGATATAAAGGGAGCCTGGCACTGTGGTAGGCATTTTTCATAAAAGAAACTTGCTCCCCACTGCTAGAGAGCTTTTAAAGGCTTCAGTTACCCACGTAAATGCACAACTGACCTGGCAATAAAGACCAGCGAGGACACCAGTGACACAAACCCTGTGCTAAAGCCCATATATCTGGGAAGATGCTGTGCTTGCTGCAGGTGCAGGACCACTACCACCCCAGGGGAAGACCATGGGGCGGCCTTGGCCTTCACTCAAGAGATCAAGACTTCGCTCAAAAGCCCAAGTGCTCTCTTCCCAAGGCCCAGCATGGCCCCAGCAAAAGGCCAGCTGTGGAAAGCAGAGGATCACCACCCACACACCCTGTAGACAAAGCCCCAGAGTCTCACAACCACCAGAACCTTCAGTGGAAGAGGCAAGAAACAAGCAGTTATCATTTCCTTTACAAGACAAATGAGTTTGTCTATCCCATCACTTAGGGCAGCCTCCATGCCAAGTAGGAGCTAATGCTCAGAGCTTCCCAGCCCCATTTTCTCATTTCTCTGTTTTTCCGGGTCTGCTAGCCCAGGAAGGTCGTGGCAGCCTCTGTAGATGGGAATATGGCCCAACAGCACAGCCTGAAGTGCAATTGTAGCGATCATTTGCTTTTTCTCTGTTTGATGGGCAGCTAAGTGCGGGGTAGGGGAGCTGTGCCACAAACCGGGCCCAAGAAGTACTTCACAGAGAAATTAAGAAGACACTCCTAAAAAAAAATAATATCCTGTTCTGGAGGGACCCAAAGAGGTCTTTGTTTAACAGGCACCACACACAAGTGAACAGCGGCAACTCAGGAGGCCCTGCCCTCCTCTACGCAGGAATGATTATTGCTGGTTTCCAGGGAAGAATATTTGTGTCTGGATGGTCAGAATGAAATCCTCTTTGGGGAGAAGTACAGAGCAGCCTTCTCCCCCTGGTGCTTCAGCATTTCTGTCTGAGGGAAGCCAGACTGCTCCACCTCTGGCATCTCCTCAGACATTGCCAACAGGAACACAGTTAGTTCCAATTGCAGAAGGCCGTCAGTTTTGTATGTGCATATGTACGTGCGCTGACCACGTGGAAATGAGCTTACAGAGCTGGAAAACAACAATTTCCCTATTTGCATAACTTTCTTCTTCATCTTCTATGCAGATATAAGAAGCAGGCCGCAAGCAAGAGAATCCAGTCAGAACCTTGAGAGCTCCAAAGAGTTCCACTGGGGTTGAAGGAATATTTTACTGCTAGGCAAGGGGGAGTGTGTGCAATCTTGTCTCTCAGGAGGAGAGATACAAGCTAGGTTTCTTTGCATAAAGGCATCCATGGGGATTCTCCACAAATGGCACGCACTGGACAATTCTGGCCACATGCCAGCCTGATTTATTGCATCTCAGATCCCCTTCCAGCTCACATACACTCACTTGTGCAGGGACATACATGTGGCAGGGGTAATTGTAGGTGCTCTGTTCCTGCCCCTAGAGCATTCAGAAAATAGTCATGGTCCTATGTGGTTTGCACTGTAATCACAACAGCTATACGCTGAAACAAGGCAGGTTGAGGCTGTTCATTGAGGATGAGCTTAGGGAAGCTTTCCTTCTTTTGCAATTACCAAATCTAACTTCTTGTGTTCTAAACACCACTGGAGGTTTCGTGAAATCAGAAGACTCCAAGCCTGGCACTTAAAAAAGCAAAGCAAGGGAACTTCAACAACTTTCACCAGTCTCTGGGGTTACTGATAGCTGTAAGGTCCTAGTTGCAGTCTCTAACTTCTACCTCAAATAAATTATAAAAGCAAGCATTCCGCAAAATAAACACTGACCAAATGAGGCTGTTTACCATCTATGCTTCTCACACTGCTTCATTGCTCTGACCCATGATCTTTGAGCTGTTTGCTTCTGTAAGAATAAGATGTCTTTGGAGGCACCTCACCCACAGCATCTGGATTAAGAGTGCAACCACAACACAAGCACTTCAACCTGTCCTTACAAACCAGCTCCATCCACCAAAGTGACTGAAGGAGAGGGCAGCAGAGATATAAATCATGACTGATGTTAAACACTTTGTGAAGTTCCAGGGGCTGGTATTCAGAACAGAGGAATTAGGGAGTTTAGTTTGCAAGTAGGAGACAGAAGACACAGCACCAGGTAGGCTGAAGGATATTAAGTACATTCATCTTTTCCACAGATGAATGAAATATTATCAGTACATCCAGAGAAAACAATTTTACTTTTCCCTCTCTCATTCACTGCAGTTCAGGGAGAGAAAAAATCCTTCACTGGTTCTATCAATAAACTTCAGTTCCATTTTTGTTCCCCAGGGCCTGAGAGTGTAGGACATACAAAAATGTCCTTTGTGCACAGGAGAGGTTCAGGATGAAGCAGAGGGAGCAGTGGAGGAGCAGAGCTGGCAGAGGGTTGAGCCTATTTGAGCTCACAGTAACAAATGGATTTGGCTGGAACAGATTGTGGGATACCCAAGAGAGAGAAATGGAACTGCTGTGCTCACTGAAGAGCGTGTGCATGGAAAGGTTGGACAAAGAGCTCTGCAATGGACCTGAGAGTCAGGGGTGCTCACAGTCAAGCAGCAACTCTCATGCCAAGTCTTCCAGCATTGGAAACTTACCAGCAACGTTCTGCAAAAGCACAGCACTGAAGGCTGCATCCATCCAGAAAAGCAAAGAAACCACACCGTTGTTGGGACCGGCCATCTCAGGACCCTTGCAAGTCCCTTTTCAAGAGGTTGTCCACTCAACACTAAGAGGAACAGACACACTCCAAAACATCCAAAAACTGGGTGCACACAGTGAAATGAAGAGCCTGTTATAGGAGTGAAGAGCAAGGGGACAGAAGGACTCTGATGAGGGCCAGACACAGAGGGCATTGCATGTGCCACAAGGGTCTGGCAACCCAGAATCTTCCACCTCTTCCCTTCCTCTTGCAGCAAACCTGACAACAACACAGCTTTCCTCTGTCCCAGATTCACCTCACATCTACCCCCATCCCGGGATCTCCTGTGCCTGACACAGCTGGTTACGTGGTCTGAGATATGTCATGGGAATCCACATATCAAGAGAAAGGCTCCTAGGCTGTGCTGTGGCAAATGGACCCCCTGCCTCTTTCAAGTTCCAGGTATTGCCTTCACAAGTCCAGGATGTGGTGGTGATTCTGAGTGCTGGAGGACTTGTTCTTCAATTGGCTGGTGAAGCACTCTGCATGAGCTTGGCACAATGAACCTGCAACAAAGCCCAGACCCAGGAAGGTGGAGGAGGATGCAGATTCTCTCTTAGCTGTAAACACCCCTAAGTTGTGATGTACTATTGTTCTGGCCCGAAAAACATATGGCAGGAACTCCATCTGTGCGGGTCCTGGTTAGACCTTGACATGCTCTGGTAAAAGTTTTACTCTGAAAGTGTGGCTTTGTTTTATTTTTCTGGTTTTTGGGAGGGTAATGAAACTGCAAAATGGGAGGAAAGAGTGGAAAAACATGTTCAGCAAGAACAGTACAAGCACTGCATGAGTGTGTCCCAGGAGCACTAGGGGAGAAGAAAGCAAAACGTGACACATCATCTGTTCCATCAAAATCCAACACACTGTCCCTCCAGTGCCAGCACTGAACATAAAATCCACTTTTCCTCCAAAAAGCAGCCTAATTGATGCACAGGAGTGTGAGCACGTTACCGTGAGGGAAGCGCTGTGGGTTTGTGTGTGTACAGGCAGGAAGGCAGTCCTGCGGAAATGGGGGCAAGAGGTGGTGGGCAGGGGGCAGGGATCAGTGTCCTCCAGCAGGGCACTGGAGGGGAGCAGGGGTCATGGGGTTCTCACAGGGGCTGTAGAGAGAGGCATCTGCAAGGCACTGCACAACTCACTGAGCACTCAAGTTTCTGAGTGCTCAACAGCCAAAGCACTTGATGGGAGCTGTTATTTAAACAATCCAGTTGTTAATAAGTGGAACCTTTTAGTCCTAATTGATGAAGAACCACAAGCCTGCAAGCCTCCCAGAGCTCTTCAATTATAGATACTGCCCCAGAACTGCTGGGAATGACGGAGCTGGTTCATGAGCTGCCACAGAGCTGCTCATGTCCATCACTTCATGCAGCTCTGACAGCGCCCTGGTTTGTCGGTGCTGCCATGACAAACCTTCCTTTCCATACCCTGCAGAGGCACATTCACCTACAGCCAGTCCAAGGCTCTGAACTCTGAAGAATAAAGGCTTTTGGAGCAGTTGTTTGCACCAACTCTGTACTCTGTCCACTGCAGGCTTCCACCCCACCTCCCCCCCATCAGCTCACTGGCTCTGATGGAGCCTGTCTGACTAACACAGACTTTGTAGCCAAACTACCATCAAGTGTTTCCAGTTTGTTTCCTACATCTCTCCTAACTTTACCAGTCTTTTCCCACGTGTGGAGTGCCGGACAAGCCCAGAGATGCTTTTTTTCCACACCCAAGATGAGCCAGGCCGGCATGGTCAGAGGCCAGGTACTTACTGCCTTCAGCCAGGCTAAGGAATCTTCTCTCCCTTGATTTTTCTCTCTGCTGGAAGACACCATCACTGTTAACTACCTTCCTTTGTGTATCCATGAACAAAAAGCATGCAGAGAGGTGTGAGTGAACCCTTCCCACCTTGCAATATATTTGATAAGGAGTCAGCACACAGTTAGGTATGGGAATTCATCTAAGAGGCAGCAACATCTGCTGAAGGCTCTGAAATCCTCTGGTTCACCATTTGGAAAACCTCTGGCTCTGCCAAATGAAACATTCAGAATGTTGAGGTCCCTTCCAACTCAAACCATTCCGTGATTCTGTGAAAAAGGCTAAGAGATAACTACCCTTTGGATACCAAAACAGAAAAAAACCTAAAACCCAAAACAAGTTTCCTAGCCTGGCTAAAGCTCCTGGACTCAAAGGCAGGAGGCTGGAAGCCAAGGTGAGGGGCAATGCAGCAGCCAATTGCTTTTCTAAACAAATGTTTAACATGCCCGAGTCCCATCCATGGATTTATCCAATTGGGTACACTCCTGCCAAACAACAGGAGCCTCACGAATCAGTTTTCTAACAGAAACACAGTGTCAAAAAAAATTCTCCATGAAGCCCCAAATCCCTGCACGTTCTCAGAGAGCCTACAATGCAAGTAAAGTCTCAAGAGTGGAAATCATCTCATGGTTTTAAATCCATGACTTGGACCCTCCTCTTTCTTCATGAGGAATTAAGTTTCCTGTCTTCTGGTACAGCTGTGTGCCTTCATTTTCAGAGCTCTCATTTGTAACTCATGAAGATAAAAGAAGGATTAGAGGGAAGAGGGAATTCTGAGGTGGTAAAACAGAGTCTGAGCTGCTTCTCCACAGGCAGCCTATTCATTCTGTTGCCAGTGTCTTGCAAGGACTTCAGCTGTCTGCTCCTGGAGCCACCTAGACATTAATAAGCAGAGTGGGGAAGGGAATGCTACTATTCATGCTTTGTTACACATTTCTAGACTCAAAAGTAAGCCACACTCTGGGTAGGAGCCAAAATCCCTCCATGAGTATGAGCTGCCAGCCCAGCCCGAGTGGCCAGACCCTGCAAGGTAAAGGCAGTTAAAGGCACGCTGGCAAGAGACATCCTACAAGCCCCTGTGTGGGGAGGGCTGAGCTCTGCAGGTCACAGCTGCTGTGTGTCTGGAAGGCAGAGGGATCCTGCACGCTGGTGGTCACCTCTGAGCCTGCTCCTCAGAGCTGATGAGACAAGCTCACCTCTGAGACGTTCAAAGGGCACATGGGCACACACATGACCCTTTCTCTGCTAGTGTCAGACCTTTTTCTCCACAGCCACAACTGGTTTACCTCCTCCAGTCTGTTCAGAGCTCTTCAGTAAAGCTTTTATCTCTCCTGCAGACCCTTTCCTCCTGGATTTGAGCTCTCTTCTCTGACTTTCAAGGTTTTCTTTCTGTGAGAACTGTTCAGGGTAGCTCTTCTGCCATGGGCAGTGGGGGTGTTAGTGGCTTCAACAGACTTAATCAATCACTAACAGTAGTCAGGGCAGATTGTAAAAATCTTTTTGCACATTTTCATGTCAGGGCCTTCCTGTTGTTTCCATAGGCAAGGAATATGCCATAATATGCTCTTATTGGCATAGTGGGAGAGCATACTGAATGAAATCCACGCACACACTCCCATGCTCTGAGGTTTATGTCCTGGGTCTTGCTGCACTGTGCTGTCCCAGTTCCCCTCACGTTTGTAGGCCAAGGGAATGCCAGGCTGGAAAACGCAGTGATATGTCTCCTTTTATAAACAGGTTTCCTCCAGCATAATGTCCATCAAGTTTGGCTTCTCCACATCTGCTTCTTCCTAACCAGGAATCAGCCTTTATAGCAAGCAATTTTGAAAAATGGAAAAAGAAAAACAGAAAAAAACCTCACAACATGGAAGCTCTCCGTAACACATATTTTGTTTTCAATGAGGAAGCCTTTGAGGCAGCTTTGAAGCAGTTGTGCCAGAAAACTGTGTCCTGAAGCTCTTTGCCCTTGGGCTGTCACCTTACACAAATCTCCAGAGAAAGCAGGAAAAATTGGGTTGGGGCTCAGAGAGGAGGCTGTACAGAAAACCCTGGATGCTGCAGCAGGCAGGAGGTGAGGGTCAAAGCTACATATCTGCCTTACATGGCTCTTCCACAGCTCAGTCCCTTGAAGAATTGCCTCATACTTACTGCCGTGGGGTCATTCTACAGCAGCAGCAGGGCAAAATGGGTGAAGTAAAGTCCAGCTCTCCAGATCGTGTGGGCAAGGGAGGGCTGCAAAGGTACTAGATTGTACCAGTAAAAGCATGACTGCTAGAGGCCAGGAGGATGTCCATCCTCAAAAGCCTTTTGTTCAAAGAACTCTGTTGACGGAGACAGATAGCCCAGGCACTGTGGCAGCAGAGGGCTGGTGGCACCACAGCAGGGTGGCCAGGGAAGCCCCAGCACTGTGGTGTTTGGGTAAAGGCTCCAGAAACCCGTGTGTCTGACCACTATATAGACACTTTGCTCTCCAGCCCCTACACAGATTGTTCATCCTGCCTGGGATTTTCACTGTTCACCCTGCCACCATTCCCCCTCCTGCCACGAGACCATACATTTTTTCTCCTTCTTAACACATGAGCTCTCTTTTTTTGTTGTGTATGGGATGGGGGTTCATCCTTTTTTTACTTTCTTCACCACAACAGCAAAAACTCCTTCCTGCAAGTACCACTGATCTGATCAGCAGGACCAGTCCTCCCTTGCAGGAACAAGGCAACCATGGTATGAAGAGAATCTGAGGTTTAAGTGGACCTCGTGTTCCTGCAATCAGTCCAGCCTGAATAAGAGCCTCTGCAGCCCTGCACCACCTCCACCAGCACCGAACCCCTGCTCTCACATGCCAGCATATACAGTAATACAAGCAGGCAGGTCACCTAGGGACTTGGTCCTTTTGAGGCTGCATTTGTTCTCGTGCTGTTCACCTTGCTTAGAGATCAGCTGCCCTGGTGCCCTGAGCCTCTGGCACTTGCTCACACTGCTGCTGATAGAGCTGAGGGCTGTCACACAGCACAGCAGCCATGTCCCAGGCTTGTTCACACCGCTGCATCGTGCAAAGCTGCAGACAGCAGAGCTGCCCTTACTTGATGCTTTGCGGCTGTGAAATCTACCATCAGAGGAGATCTGTGTCATGTGGCAGCTACAGCAGCTTTTTTTGCAAGCAGATATTTAGATCCTGCATTCTCCATCTCTGGGTCCTGCAGCCAGCTGCAAAAGCTACAGCCCACAAGCTGCCCTGAGAATCTAGAGAGGGGAAAGACACTCATCTCTGAGGAGGATGGAGGTCCACGTGGGTACTGAAGGGCTCTGAAGCTGGCAAGGTCACTTGTGGCCAGGAAAGAGCTGTGCTGTTAGATGGTTTGAGCTCTGTGAGGGTGGTAATTTGGCAGCAGTGATAGCGGTGTGTCAGCTGTGTGCAGAGCCAGGTCAGAGCCTGTGAGGCACACGGCAGTGAGGCAAAAAGAGAAAGAATTGAAGAGTACACCTGGGGAATTCCAGATGCTTGTGAGGTATGGGGAGGAAAGTGAGAAGGTGTAGAGACTGTGTGCAGGGGTAGGTCCAGCTCTCAGCATAGCCAGTCATTCACTGTGCTCCAAAAGCCACACGGCAGAGCTTTCTTTTGACCTAGGAAAAGAGTGATGACTGATTCCCCATGCCCAGACAGCTTCTGAGAGAGGGAGAGGCAGGTCACTGTCTTCTACCTCTGTCACAAACATTAATTTCCTTGAGAAAAGTTAGGCACAGAGATTTGTAACAATCCTGTGCCTTGCAAATTTGCAAATGTGTTTTGGGTGACTGAAGCTTGCTTGAGATACTCAGCAGGCATGTCAGTGATATGAGACCCTGGACTGTAAAATACAATAAAAGAAATCAGTGTTCAACAAGGGATATGTGAAGCTGCCAAAAGAGGAAACTGATCTCTGGTCTTTCAAATGGAGTTTACACATCTGTATTCCCAATTCCCTTCACACAACGGGGACCATTTCAAAATGTGCAGACTGACACAGATGAGCTCTCATCATTGCAGTGCCACATGGAGGAGAGGTCACATGAATCTCTCTTCCTGGAAGAGAGAACAGGTGGAGGAGAAGGTGTAAACCTCTGGCAAGTTAGGGATCACAGTGTCTTCGTGCCACTGTGCAGAGGACACCACATATTACAGCCTACTGCAACCCTCCGGCTCACGAAAGCCATTCTGGAGGGCTCGCGTTTGATCCTCACAGGGCTGGTCATGAGAGCAAAGTTGTCCCACTCCCAGTTTCAGTTTGTGTCACGGAGATGTCGTGTACAGCTACACAGACAGAGGTGAGATCTGGCAGGTTGAGAGGCAGTGGAGGCCTGCAATACAGATCTTGCCTAAAAATGCACAGGCACTGAAAAACACTGCAAGCTAGCTATCAATGCCAGCGTGTGCCTGTCAGCAGGATTGCCATTCAGCAGTGAGTGCAAACAGCAAGGCAGAAGTTGTTAGAGGATTTTCTGCTTTGGATGAGAATGCCACTCGGGAAAGGTGCCCTGTTTCTGCATAAACTAGCTAGCAGACCACAACATTGATGATCCCATCAGAGAAAGTAGTAGGGAAATAAAACAGTATTGTACACATCTGAAGTATTTTAAAATTTTAAAAAGTGGGCTGTCTGAAATATTATTAATGCTCAAAAATAGCTGAAGGGGACTTGATCACCTGACCTTGGAATCACCATGAGTACTTGTGATGGCAGCAAGGACTGTCCTTCTGGTGGGCAGAATCAGATGACTGCCAGGCCTGAGCTGGCTTGCTTTTTAACATTAACTCTGCTGAGATGTGTCTGTAGCAGTGACCACAACTGCACAGCACTTGTGAAAAATAAATGTTTTAACACTCTAGCTGACAACTGCTTAAAGTTACTTACTGCCCAGACTGAAGCACAAGCTAACACGGCAGGAACGAATACACACCTAATTAAAAAAGCCGTGGTAAATAGGGCAGGGACACAGCGGTGGCTAGACTGTCTTGCACTAAAGCAGAGACAACCTCAGCACAGCAGAACAGCATCCAGGCACAACAGCACTGCATTGTGCATGCTAGAAAACCATTGGAGAGAAATGTTGTTCTCAGCAGAAAGAAATGTAAAATGAGTTAACTAAATGTCTCAGAAGGACAAAGCCCTGCTGACGATTTAAATAGCTGTTTTGAAACCAGCATTTACTACAAACTGGTTTGTGATTGACAGAAAGAAAGAAACAAAGAAGCAAAGGAAACATGACAGATCAAGCCAAGCACATCTACATCACAGCAAGCACTTTTTTTGATAAAAATAATTTTCTGAAATGGCCTCCCAGGAGGTCCATGTAGCAAAACTAAGCCCAACATCCTTGCCTTTACCAAGACCAATTACAGAAGCAGAGTTTGTAGTAGGCAGCCTCACCTGGGTGTACTTAAGAGAATGAGTTGCCAGTGAAGACGTTACTGCTTGACCTGGGATGTTACACAGAGAAACAGAGCTCCCTTTGGCACCCACCAAAAGGATTATGACTGTATTTTCTTAAAAATTCCTTCTTTCCTTTTTTTTTCCTCATCAACAAAATTTTATGCATTTTCCTCTGCTGCATGCCAAGATAAGACTGTTTAATAGAGCATAAACAAACAAATGAATAAAATTATTTAAAAAAGAACTGCTGTGAAAAAAGCAGTTAGAAATCCTGAAAGATGTTCGTAATGGGAAAAAAATCTGCTAAAATGCAGGACTTTAAATAATGGGTAAAGTAATACTTACATGAGGTCTTTCTGCTTTGTTGCAGCTGAGTTGCTGCAACTGAACTCCTCATATAAGGAAAGGCTGAGAGCGCTGTGGCTGTTCACCCTGAAGAAGAGAAGGCTCAGGGCCATCTTGTGGATGTGCACAAATGGCTGAAAGGGGAGTGCAAAGAAGATGGAGCCAGGCTCTTCTCAGTGGTGCACATTGACCAGAGGCAATGGGCACGAACTGAAACACAGGAAGTTTCCTCTGAACACCAGGAGACACTTCTTCACCGTGAGGGCGACTGAGCATTGGCACAGGTTTCCCAGAGAGGCTGGAGCATCTTCATCCTTGAAGGTACTCAGAAGCCATCTGGGTATGGTCCAGGACAACTGGCTCAAGGTGGCCCTTGGCATTGCTTGATCAGTGAGGCTGGACAAGATAACCTCTGAGGTCCCTTCCTACCTCAGACGTTCTGTGCTTCTGTGAACCTAACTGGCAAGAGGAAAAGCCTTGGGGAAGTAAAAGAAGATGCCAAAGATTACTCTTCGAAGATTGACGGTCCAAGGTGTTAGCTAGTGTGAGATCACAGAGAAGGGGCTGTTGGAAGGGCTGTCAATCTATGGCATCAACAAACATCCTAAAGACAAATTGGCAAAGGATCCATGATGTTCCTAGAGGTTACTGGTTGTCCATGGTCTAGACACTGTTCAGATTGAATGAAATGGGAAAAAAGTATTCTCATTTCTATGAAGCAAGCTTTGCACAACAAGGAGTGAGGGTTAATAAAAGTAAAAAATTGCGGGGGTTTTGTACCAAGTTTTGGGCGCATTCCTAATAAGCAGTGATTCATTTGTGTGTTCCTCTTTGATGTGTCATTCCAAGCACACCATCAATGCAGAGTCGAATTGGGTAAACGAGAAATCCATACAAATGACAAGAGCGCTGGATGGATGAAGTTCTATTGGATTCAAGTGATCTGTCTTAGCACAGAACAAAATACCTGACAGCACATTATGAGAGTCCCCATTTCAGAGATTCTTGAACAGGAATTCTGCCATCGTCTAAAAAGTTTTTGGATCCAAGGTTAATTAATACTTAAGTTGCTACAAAATAAACCTATGTGCCAGAAGACACAGAAGACCTCTGTAAAAAGAGGGTCAAACTGTTACTTGCTAGAGAAATGAGAAAGAATTAGATGTGTCATAACCACTAAATGAGACCATGTGGCAAAAGTGACCATGACATGTTTGTATAAAGACAAATTACATCAACAGAGTTTGAAATAGAAGGTTGTGCATGAGTCTGGTTTAAAACACAGCCTGCCAGTGATGAAATCACAGCATGATTGAAGGTCCAAGGGCAGGGCAAATAGATTTTGAAAGAAATGAGGAAGGCTGACTGGTAAAACACCTCTGCTACCCACACCTAGGTTGCATGTCTGTGATGTCCCTCAGAGGTACCCCCCTGAGAGGAACAGAAGATTTCACCTCCTTTTCCAGGACTCATACAATGTCAGTAATGCTGCTCTGTGTCTGCAGAACTAACTCAGTCCTTCATGGAATGAAATGAGGTTCTCCACCTTCTGGAAACAACCCAGTGGCCAAAGTGCCCAGAAAGGACAAGTTTGGTAAACCAGGAATAGTTTGCTGATCAGAATAATACCCTTTTCCCACTGTCTGACTTTTGTTTGCTGGACTGAAATTATCTCTAGTAGTATTTTTGATTACAGGCTTGATATGCTCTTCAGTGTTTTGATAAAATAACCAAATGTCACATTAACAAATAGGAACCAGAATGTGTGTCACTGAGGAGCCACTTATACTCCCATATTACAATGTGAAAACAGTCTGGTGAAAACAGAGAGGTTTTTCAGGCACTCAGGTATTTCCTTGTGTTTGAAAGCAGCAAGGTTGAAAGGCATATATGTCTCAAGGCCCCTTTGCACCCCCTCTACAGGATTAAGAAAAGCTAAGGCTTCTCCCCCTAATCAGTTCTGCCTCCTGCACATCCATAAACCCCTCACTTTTATAGCTGAGTGCCTGGATCACCTGTGTGCATGGCAGACACAACTGGTCATCAGACCGGGTCTGTTTGCACTGTCCCTGCTGCAGCTCTCCTCGAGCAGACATGCAAACCTGCTTCCCCATCCTTGTAGCCACAAGGACACAGGAGAGCTTTGAACTGTCTCTTGTTTCCTCTGTGCCTGTCGCAAGAAGAGTAGTGCCAGGGGATGTCATGCCAGGTGTCAGTTCCCTTTGGAATATTCTTCCCTTCCAGTGTTTCCGTTCAGGACCCATCAGCATTTAACAAAGAAAAGTAGCTGAAGTCTAGGTGTAAGAACAGTACAGGAGTGCAAGCAAAATGTCTAAATCCATCCAAATAGGAAAAGCAACTCTAGCCCTTACCAGCTGATCACATATATACCCTGCCAGGAGGATAGATCTGATGTTACTCCCAAGAGCAAGGAATTCCCATGCAGAGCTGCCTCTAGTTGCTAACCCACTCGGTGAGTTTGCTTTTGTTTTGGGATTAATTTCCAAGAGTGCCCATGTGGTTTTGTATGGCTGTTTGTTTCTAAAAACATTTAGCCTACCCTTTTGAGTTCTGCTTTTCTTCCACTGGAAGATAAAAGCATCACTAGGGACTGAGTCCCCACTGAAGTACTTACAAATGTGACATAGGTGGCTAAAACATATTGTTTCATTTCAAGAGGCTCACACTGTGTTTGTACTGTGGCACACCTTTGGAGACAATCTCAGCACAGAGCAAAGTCCCCACCTGCTCCTTCATGAACATAGACAAGAGCTCGTCCCTGCCATATCAGTCCTGCACACCAGACATGGGGAAAAGCTGCTAGCACAGCAAGACTGCCAGAGGAGGCATAACCCACCAGCTGGGGAAGAGGCAGGAGAGCCAACACAGGGACCCAGAGTAGAGATCCCCTTCCCAAGCCTTGCACCTGTGCCCTGGCAGCTGCTCTGCTTTCCTGACCACTCAGCAGCGGGATAATCTGTGGTCATGGCACACCCACTGCCTAGCCCCTCTCAAGGACTTATTTAACTACCACGGAAAGAGAAGTCTGAGCCTAGAGAGACCCTTAGAGATGGAGGAGAGAAGGAGCAGATACGCTCCTCTGCTCCAGCTACCTTTCCTCCTTCTTCATGGCTTACATAACCATGGAGGGTCCTTGCTGGGTGGTGCAGCACCAAAGGGTACCTACAGCATCCTCTTGTTAATGTCAACAGTGACAGAATCACATCACAGACATCGACAGTCTCCACTCAAGTGGAGTGGTCTCCACTCAAGGATTTATGGCAAAAAAGCAGTAACACAGGTGCCGTTCATGTTGTGTGCAGATACCAACAGTCAGCATGCTTTGGGTGGCTGCTTTAGACTCATCCTCCTCATCTCAATGCACCCTCTGAGAGGAGACCCTCCTTCTTCTGCAGCTTGTCTTTCCTGTGGCCTAAGACACACCAGCAGGAGAGGTAGTAGTTTTTCTTCCCTACCTGAGCTCTACACTATCTATAATTATATAGTCTTCTGATGTCTTCCTCTCCCTACTAGAGATTAATTTATGCTTTTAATTTTGCTCTTGGTAAATTTCAACCAAGTTCTTCTTGGGGCACAACACTCCTACATTAATGTCTAATCTGTAAATTTACTATTCCTTGTGCTGTACTGTGATAGTGGTTTTGGTCTGGACGGGTGGGAATTGATGAATTTGTTCCTCTCTGAGGGGTGTTTTGAGCCATGAGAACTCCAACCAGCTGGAGTAATGTGGAAAAGGGCTGCAAGTCTCTCTAAGGGCATTGCCTAGGAGCCTTGCTGTTAATAAATACCTGCCTGGTTTTCCACAAAATCTGTTACATTATATATATTTGATGTATGCAAAAAGAGGAAATCCCAGGGACTGATTAATTGCAGGGTGAAAAATGTGAGTGCCTTTAATCCACAAAAAGGAAAAGCATGTAGCCTTTAAGACTTCCTCTCTTGTACCAGGCTGACTTGGAGTGTCTGTTGGCCTGTTCTTGATCATTCATCATGCACCTGTTTATTACCTACACTTCAGTCTCCAGCATCCCTAGTCTCACCATGCATCAGCACCTTGCTCATCCCCTGACAGCTCCCCAGCCCCTCTTGCTTTGGATCATTTGAATTGCCCTTCACTGGACCTCTATGATTTCTGCACTCCTCATTAATTACACCGCTCCTTTCTTCCCTCCTATGTTTATTCTTCTGTTTGTATCAGCACACCTCTGCTTGCTTTACAACCACCTGGCAACACATGATGACAGGGTGTTGAAACAGCTTAGTTGGTAAGGCCTGAATAGCTGTCAAAATGCCATGTTAGTTACACAGGAGCCGCTGACTGAGGAATTGGCTCAGACACGCAGTCACCTAGTGCAGCACAGATTCACATTGCCTTTTGACTGAGCTGAGGGAGGGGAGAGGCCTGCCTGGCCACAAACATCACCACCACGTATCTGAGTGGGTGTGAGCAGAGCAGCAGAAACATTGGGCAGGTGAAGAGAAAAGCTACAGCCTCCTTCCCAATGTGATGCACACAGAGAAGGGGACAGGGCTTGGAAGAGATGCTTAAAGCTGTTTGTTCCCAGCATCAGCAGTGACATCACTGTCAAACTTGTTCTCAACACTGTCCATGGGCTAAGGAAGCCAGCCATGGACACTATTTCTGCACTCTTCAGCCATACTGAATAACCCTCCCTGCGCAGTGGTGGGATCTGCTGTGCCATTGGTAACACCCTCCACAAACTGAACATCGAGTCTAAGTACCAAATGGGCTTGCAAAAGGGTCGCTGGTAATTCTGCCGCCTCAAACTCATATCCTGTGCAAGGGGCCATATACGCAGAAACCATTTTACTCACCACTAACATACAACCACCTCCCACAGCTGTGGCTGCACGGCCACGCTACCAGGATGTCTTCAGCAGCTCTGCCAGGTCGGCTGCTTGTGGGGGCTCGCGAGCCTGGATGAAGGGAGCCCGGGGTCTGCCTGCTGTGCCCTGGCCACAGCAGGAACACACACAAAAGCGGTTGAGAATGCAGCTTCCTCACTCGAAGGGGCTTCCCCCAGGCTGGTGGGAGGTGCACCGGCAGAGACAAAGGAGGAGAGAGGCGGCCTGCCAGGCCTGCCAGGAGGTTTAATCTTCTGAAGATGGGAAGGCAGCAAGACCCTGAATAAAGGAAGTACAGGCATTTTTATACTGAGACAAAGGGAGGTGGGGTGCAGGGCATAATCCAATAGGGAAAGGGAAAAATGGGAGGGGTCGACAGGGAAACAGCCAATGGGAATAGAACAGAGGAGGGATTACAGACAACCAATGGGGCACTGAGGAGAGGGGAACACCCTAGAACATAATGCATATGGAACAGGGGAAATGCATAAACATAGGAGGGCTGCAGGGGGTGTGGGAACTCACTGTTCACAGTGCCACATACAGTCATTGCTACCCAGGTACTCCGGTTGTCACAATCTGGCATCAGAGGTGAAAAGAAGGTTGTACAGAAGTACACATCTAATTGCTTTGGGAGAGCACCCTTACAGCTCCAGCAAACACCACTTTCTGGGCATGTGTCATTTGCAGTCAAACAAAGCATCTCCTCACTAGAAAATGTTTATCACTCACACAGACCTATGCTAATGTAAGCAGTTTCAGTGTTGGCTACATTAACTACACATCGCATTGCTGAATGGAGTGGGGCAGAGCACTTTTGCCGTGCCCGAGCTGCTGTGTTCCTCCACTCCTATGAAGGGGTTAAAGTAGGCAGTTCCCCATGGCAGGGTTCAAGTAATAAAATATGCACACCAGCCCTTCAGTCAGGCACTAAAACAAGGATTTTTGGTAATTTTGGGACAGTCATTTTCCTCCACATTATTAACTGAAGAATATTTCTGCAAAGAATAGGTATCATCTCACAGAGTAATCTTTTTCTGATTGCATCTCCTGAGCTGAGGCACATCCAAATGCATATGCAGTGCTGAGTATATGTCTGATTACTGAACAAAGGGCAGCATTCAGATAGCTGGTGCAAGGAACACTATGCAGTAATAAGCAGTCAGTCTGTGGGAGATTTGGATAGTGCAGGGCGTTTTCAATATATGGGTGCTCAATCTTTCTTTTTTTTTGTTTTCTTGGCAGGATATTATTGCATATAGCCCCATATAGCACATCACACGGTCACACAATAATTTAAGCAAAATGAATTACAGCTTTTGTTGGTGGAACAACACAAAAGATAAAAAAGGGATATAAATATGCATGCATACATGTATATAAAGGAGACACAAAATATTCAAGAAGTCACAGGAGAAAAAAAAAAGTTGGTGGTTTGAAGCTGTAGTTGGGAAAAGATTAAAAAATACATCCTCACTCATTCAAAAATACAGGTAGAATTTTTAGATAAGGAGAAATTAATTATACAAGCTGGAACTTGGCCAGGACACTGTCCTTTTCTATACTGCACAACGTTATCATGTTTGAACATGCTTGTAGCAAATTGAGTCACAAGACACAAAGCTGAGCACAACTTTCCTCTGAGAGCAGGAACAAGCCAGCACAGCCCCCTCCGGGTCACGCTGCTCCTATTGTCATGGGACATCATGCTTTTGAAGGCAATTTTTCTAGGGCCCTGCTAAATCAGTCAGGATCCAATCTCTGACTGAACACAGCATTCAAGTACAAGGCACCCCTGTCCTTCATGCTCTTGTAGCCATTTGTGCTAATGTTACACCAGCTGAGAAGAGGGCTCACCAGGATTTAGATACAGAAAACACCCCTGTGCAGGTGACACCATGGAGCAATTCTCAGGAACCTGTAAGATCTCTATTTGTACAGTGCTTTGTTTACAACTCATGTGGCAGAAAATGGGGGGACAAGAGGGGAAACACAACATTGCAGCTGACTGACAACCTCATTCTTCTTTTTCACTCCTGACTGAAAGCTGTGAGTACTTCTTACACCAATCGATCTTCCTGCAGGATCCTGGTTTGCCTCTCCCAATGAGGCTTTACCCTATGCAAGGCACTGCGGTGATGACTTTTGCTTTAGGGTCCTCTAATAAGCCTTCCTAATTTGAGAATAATGAAGACTGAAGGGTTCACATCCCTCAGGCCAGTCAAGGAAGAGGGCAGCCCAGGATAGTAGAGGTTGGGGAGAACACTAATATATTTTAATTGCTTGCTAAATTTTTGCTCATTCTTCTGGTACAGAAAGGGGCCCTCTTTGCTCCAAATAGTTTGGCTGCTGGCACATGATGGAGTGATTTCACCCCTCTCACCCTGCACAGGAGAATGTGGCAGCTGGCACAGGACCTTTACTGGGGCAACCATATTTCTGCATACCTTGGGATTAATGTTGAAAAGACACAAATAGGAAGATGGAAGGCAGTGCACACAACACAAAAGGTGTTGGGAAACCTGCCCGCTCCTGATCAGTTGCGTCCATTTGCCAGCATTTTCTGAGGGATGCCCACAAGATGCGGTGCACCCAGCAGAGGAGAGTTGGTCCCCAAGGCAAGTGCAAGAGCAAAGGTCCTTCTCAACTACAGCTGCACAGCCAGTGCCGTGGAGAGTGTCAGGGATTATGTCCTGGAGGATGGCAGAGTGGTCATGTTCTGGGACAGATGTGGGGGGACCCTTGCTGTACTGAAGACAATGTCAGCCATTGCAATCATCAGTACCTTTGATTTCAGCTACATTTTTCCCCAAAGACATACATTATTTTCTGACTCTTTTTGCTGCTTATTGATCTGCCACTGAGTACAGGCTGCCAAGAGATGCCTCAGACAATAGAGTTCATTACAGTTCATTGTGCTCCCATTTTACATCACTCAGCCCTCCCCTCCTCTGTGCCTGACATTTTCAGCTACCCTGCAGCAAAGAACTTGGCCAGGAGGGAATTCCAATCCCACCTCTGTCCTCAGGGCCTGTCACTCAGTGCAACTCACCTGTAAGGGAGGCATTTACCCCCCAGTCATATCTGCCATCTTCAGTTAAACACAAGGAGTGGGCTTTGGTTAACCTGTCCTTAGTTGTCTTCTACTGAAGATTTCCATGGGTCTGAACTCCCAGCAGATATTTCCCAGACAATGAGTTTGGTGGGAGATTTCTCTGAGCCAAAAGAGATCTCTCTTTGGAGAGAATGTAAATACTTTTCTATAGTCCATTTACTGGACGGAGTCTAGATGCCAGCGAAAACCTAAGCATATAGCTGAGGTTTGAACACCTAAAGCTTAGGTGAGCCCCTATACACACACACATGCACACACACACACACACTCTCCAGTGCCAATCATCTGAACAATTATCAAAGAAATGCTCATCCAAGGGCAGTTGTGCCTTCTGCACAGGCCTTGGGCCAGCATAGCTTATGTTTGAGAAATGCCTACTGCCTGGGGGAAAGAGGCTTGGAGATATCCCCTGTCAGACACTGGTTCGGGTGTCCCTGTTAGGGAGATGCATCCCCACCTAGGTGGCGAGGGTAGGAGAGCCTGGATGGAGCAGTGAATAGCTCTTTTCTATCACTGTCTTCCTGTGCTGTGTTTTAAAGCTTTTCTGTAAACCTTGGCTCTTCAAAGAACCAAAGGCGTCAGTAAGTGCTGGGAACATCAGAATAAACCTCTACTTGTCAAACTTGAGTATCATAAGGCCCGTCATAATGTGATTATTTTCCCATGCATTTTTACCCACTTCTTCCTACCTAGTCCCAGGTCACTGGATTCACCGGAAGTGGAAGTAAGAGGAAAACCTATGAAGGAAAGTTAATCAATCTCTTCCCAATTCCAGCACATTGTTGTGCATCTGGGAGATTCAGAGAGGGAATCTGATTTTTTGGTTGCTATCCCATTCACTGATAGCATCTCCAGACCTCTTAAAAATGATTCGCTTCAGCTAAAGCACTGTCAGTTGAGCCATTTGAAAAGTTGTGGTTGGATTTTATTTCAGTGAAATTTACAGAAGTAAAAACCCCCTGAGAAATACTTTTCTACTGTTCGAATACTTCTTCAATCCCTTTTGATGATTATCTTTACTTTTCTCTCACATACTCCACTTATTTTTCTGTTTGGATTATTTGTAGTCTATTAGGAGTTTTCAAGTGTGCAGCTTGGCCAAAAGGTGACTATTTTCAAACCTGAAATTAAATTGGCATTAATTTTTTTTTTCAAAATAGAACCTGTCAATTAAAAATTTCAGTAATGAGAAAAGGAATAAATGCTAAGAGCAGTATTGAAAAGGTATAAAATCTTTCTGTTTTGAAAAGATAAAAGCTCAGAACAGTGAAACTTTCAAACCATTCGTTTCCCCTGCACCTCCAGCCAAGACTTAGTTTTGGCTAGCAAGTGAAATCTAGTGAAATGCCTGCCTTCCTCTGGCACAGGAACCTGGACCAAGAGCTAAAGTTTGAATAAACTGTACGATATTTCAGCTAAGTGTTGGAAGTTATCCAGTTTTGATGACAGTATCCTGCATTTGAGTGGGAATTAATGCAGCTCTGTTCCAGACCTGGAAAACAGAATTTTGTTTTCTTAATGAAAAATATCAGGTGCTGGCATAATTGGCCCAAAAAATCACATTTCATTTTTGCATTAAGCCACTGTCAAAAAAGTAATTATTACCCATCAAAATGACATTGTTTGAACTCAGAAATATAAGGGTGAGCACCTTATATTAGCACATGATTTGAGACTGAAAACCAGAACCCCAATATTCACCCTTTTTTTTGCCTTCTGGTATCATTAAGGTCACAAGTGCACGGGGGAATTCGAGACTGGGAAGAACCACTGTCACAAGGCTATCCACACAAGCAGCAGCTGAGTCATTTCACTGCAGCAAGCCCAGTGACTTACAGCTGATAAGGGAGCGGAGCAGGTATATCGAGGGGTGCAGCTGTGACAGTGGGGGCCTGGAGCTGCACCCCTCTTTGGGTCTCAGATAATGTCCCACTTCCTTTGGTGATGAACAGCAGCGCAGACATTACCCATTTGTTTCTCCATATAAAAACTGAGTATTGAGCCTCTCAGCCTCTCCTGTGCTATTATTGACTTATCTCTCATCATTAGTACTTAACATGTATTTTCAGGATTTCCAATAAGCATGGGCTTGTGTATATATAATCCTATTTACCTTTATGTTTACTGCTGGAGATTTTCATTCTCTGGTTCACAGTTTTGCTCACCTCATGAATTATCTTCATTTACTAACATTTATTTTGTGCCAGCTGTTATGAGCTTCTCGGCTGAACACTGCTTTTCCTGTTCTGAATCTGCCTTGGTGCATCTGAGTGTTTCTGCCATGTTCCACACTTTTAATTGCACCCCACAGGTAGTCTAGCATCCTCTGACTAGCTCAGCTAGTCCATTTTCTTTATTTTTAGCTTCCCTAAAAATAACTGACTGCCCTCTCCCCATTAAAGGTGATGCACGGCTCTGTATTTCCAAAACCTGCCACTTCTTAGCACTTCGTTATAAATAACCTCTTGAGCCTTTTCCATTGTTTGGACCAGGGTAACCTCTGCAAAGATCAACTCCTTCCCTCAACTTTCTTGTAGTCTTGGGGGTTGTGATTAACGGCTGGTGCCGAGGTAAGGTGACATCACTGACGACTTCCCTGCCATCTTTTCCACCCCTGTCTTTGCCACTTCTCTATAGTCCCAACCTGGGCTTTGTTTTATGTAGACAATGTGCCAAAGCCTTGTCACTTGCTGGCTGACAGGAGGGGCTCAACATAGCTCCGAAGTCTTACAGGTTGGTTAGCAGTGATATCAGCAACTTCGTGGTGGCTTTCATCATGCAACCCCCAGAAACACTTTCAGGCAGTATAAAGGGAGATTCAGCCCCTTGAGACAGTCTCCCATTCCTGTCTCTGCCTCAATATTGTTTGTGTTCCACGAATATGATCAGGCTCCTTCATCCACTCACTCTCATCATGTAACCCCAAGACAGTAGCCTCAGCCCACAGCTAATAGTGAACACCAGAGCAAGAGCCCGTCTCAAATAACATCGTAATCCTAATTTCAACTCATCCCCATTTCAGGCTTTTAAAACATCACTCATACAGTAAAATTCCCAGGCGTTCTCCAAGTTAAGAATAAAATGAATGAAGACAACAAAGAAAATATTCTGATTATGGGTTCCAATATTTTTTTTTTAACCCTGATATTCTGTGGTACATTTCTTTATTTTCGAATATAAAGTGACAGAAATAATTTGTTGTTAGAAAAGAGAAAGTATCTTTGACTATTTACAGGTTTTGTACATCACAAACGTTTTCATGTTTTTGTTGATTTTTCTTCTTTTTTTTTTCTCCACATCCTTTAAACAATGCTGAACTGGAAATCTCAACAGTTCACAAAAACCCTATTCCCCAAAAAACAAACCCCAATGAGAAACAAGAAAAATCAAAAGGGGAAAAAATTAGCTCCTTTTATAGTTCTCCAGGAAATCCATTTGCTTAAATACATATATTTTTATATTTATAGATATTATTTTCTCAAGTTCAAACACCAAAATTCAAGAGAGAAAGGAAAAAAAAAAAAACAAAACCGTGTCTTCCCCACCCCCCTCCAGAATCTGTTGATCCCTGCTTGTCCAAAATCAGAAAGAGTTATTTACAGAAAGAAGAACCGGAGGAGGGTGAGGGTGTAGGAAAGAGGAGGATGAGGTTGTGACTGGTGGAGAAAAGAGAGTAGGATTAGGGCCTCGGAGAGGTGAGGCAAGCCTGAGTTCGACTGCACTTTCCCTTAGGAAGACGCTACACTGGGGACGTGTCCCCAGTGTCCCCTTGCCCCCACGTTCGGTGCAAGGGTGCTGCCTTTTTGGATCCTGTCTCAGCCCCACACCAGGTGCTCAGTGTTCATCGCTGCCCTTCTCCCCACACCCTCCACTGGTCTTCCCACGCCAGCCAGCCAGCCCTGGACATCTCCAGCCAAAGGTATTACAAGGAGCAGAGTGGAGTGCCTCAAGGGTCTCCGCTGCACCCAGCTGAGCCCCTTCACACAGATCCATGACTGACAGCAATGACTGACAGCCTTTCCCCACCACTGCCTCCTTTTGCTTCTCACCCATTTCACTCCCAGTCTAACATCACTGAGCGCACAACTAAACTGTGTGTTCACAGGGCCTGACTCCAGGCCCAGGGGTTCCATTACATGAAACTCATCCTTCCACCAGCTAACCTTGGCACCCTCTCCTTCTGTTTCATGACTGCAGGGTATTGGTAAGTAACAGGTGCTACGGAAAAACTTCACAGAAAATCCACCTCTGATCTCCGTTCTTCCTTCCCTCCTTATAATATCCTGACTTCAACTGCAACCTGCTGGAAAATTTCTGCCAGATAAGTCAAATTTTACACCATAGAAAATGAAGTTTATGTTGCAGATGTGAGCCTGCAATTTCCACATGATTTGTGTGTATTATAATGTATTCATCGGGAAACACTATGTAAATGTGTGTAAATGCAAACCACGATCTTAAATCAGTTTTGCATAATGCAAGTAAACAAATTAATCTCCCAATGTGCTTGTAAATGTTAATAAAAACTTGACATTAACCGTTAAGTTAATGTCACTAGACGATAATGTTACTGGATGAAAAAGCAGTGTTGTATGTCACATGTGTCCTTTAAATGCAAACGAGTAAAATTTACATGTCCAAGAAACGCATGTTCTTGAGAACTCAAATTGCTGTTTGCTGCAAGTCATGTAAGCTCTACTTTATCCGTCAGCAACTTCTTTTTAAAACACTGCCTCCTCCCTGGAGAGAGTAAACCATCCAAAATTAAATGTAAGGAACCCTTGAATATTTGAAGAGTGGCAGTGACTGTGTAAGTAGGAGTATGCATAATTTAAAAGGGCTCTGGCAAGACAGACCTAAAATTTTGGAGCAATTAATTAGGCTGGAAATTGAACTAAGCTGAACTGTAACCCTAGGAAAGCTAGCTTTATCATTCTAGACTTTTGAAAACAAAAGGAAGCTGGGTCAACCTCTGTCCAGTTGCATGTTTGTTTGCACTTCAAAGCATTGTTCGAGGTTTGAAAGCAATGCCTGAGAAGAAGTTGGCCAGAAAGTTCAGTCATTATTCAAACAGACCAGGATGCCTTGGATGAAATTCATCAAGAGTTGCCAAGCTGAATGAGCACTTCGCACGATACAAAGAGTTTCTTGATGAAGCCTCTCTGATGTGACAGTCTGAGGTGTTACTGCACACTGGTGGAACCAAAAAAAGGGAATTATTTTCTATACAATATTTTGACAGTCTGCCTGTAAATGCTGAAAGTTTGTAGCAGCCTGACAAAAGCAGCAAAGGAATGCTCAAGACTACTTGTGAGGAGTACAATAAGACCTTGATGTGCAAGTTTCCAAAGAAGGGAAATGAGTTGTATTTTGAATCCTAGTAGAGCTTCAGCTGAGAGAAATTAGGTCAAGCTGGCAGCAGAGACTGAGCCCCGTGTACTGCACACATCCTCAGAGAGCATGTACAGCCCAGCACTTCTCTGGATTAGGTCCATACATGCACTTTGCCATGCTACTTGTAAAAGCAGAGCTAATTAAAAATGCATAGAGAAATCACAATTTGTGGTTCAGGTTCTCTTTGTCCAAGGCTGGGATAAGTTACAGCATCCTCAAGGCTTTGCCCAACTGAAGAAGTGAAATGAAGCTGGAAAACTTCAAAAATGAGAACTGCCAGAATAGCAAGATTTCTCACCAAACTCACCTGAAGCCAAAGTTGATTGCCCTGAGCATGCTGTCATCCCTTTATGATTTCCAGAGGTGTAAGAAGAAAACATCCTTCCAGGTACTTAAGTGGTGACAGGCAACTCTGGGGTCTTATGGCCCGCTCCTGGGTGAATCACAGATTCACCTCCTCACTGCTCCCCTGCCTGTGTAGGAAAACCTAATCCCTTTAGAACATGAGGGAACTCAGTTGGGGGGTATGTGCACAGTGCTGCAAAGAGACAAGCGTTTCTCTTTCAAATCTTGAAAAGAAACAAAAAAAAACCTGACTGGCCCTCCAGGTTGAGGTCTGTCAACATCCCAAATCAAGTCTCCCAGCACAACTTCCTGCACTACTTCCGACTAGGAAGTTCCTACACTGCTTTCTCCAAACAGCAACCATGAACATAATACTTTTGCAAATGAAAATGCCAGATGTCCTTTTCCTCTGCTCCTGGTCTTTACCCCTGTTCATACAAGTCATACCAAGTCACCTAGTTATCACATGTCTGGATGCCTCAGTTATTTCCCCTATAAAATGTATGTCTCATTTAACCTCAAGAAAATTAGATGCAAATGCATGCAAGATTTCAGGATATTTGCATAATATATGTAAACTATGGCATCTGTCAATTTACTTGTTAATGTAAATGCTAATATTAACGTATTTCAGTTTAGCATCAAAATCGCAAACTCTTTGAAGTAAGGACTGTGGCAGAGTGAAGCATCAAATGGACAAGTCTTGTCTGAAAACAGGACCTAAAATGGTTTTGATCAATTTTATGTCAGGGTTTCACCCTGCTGGCACAACATTTCACTTCACTTGCTGCTTCCCAAATTAATGACTGGTACCGGTACTGTCCAACTCCACAGCAAGAATGTTGTTAGGAGAGGTGGAGTCATTTTGATCAACACAGAATTACCCCAGAAGCCACCAGTCACTGCTTGCATTCAATGTGCATCCCCAAGCATACCTTTCTGATTAAATCCTGCCCAGCATGCTACCTACTTCCCCCTCAGTGACAGGTGCTACTGAGGAGGGAACTTTTGCACCTTCTCAAGGGATCTTCACATCCTCAGCTCAACCCAGGGCATCCTCCAGGATTAGGTGGTAGCTGAGATTAATATCACAATATTTTAGGCTCAAGAGAACTCAATTAGTTTACCTCAGTATTAAATACTCCAGCCCCTTCATAAAGAGATTTTTAAAAAGAATAAATATTTCTAGTTTCTGTAATGGCAATTTCTAAAGGCATCTGAGCATCTAAGCACTATTGGCTTTCGATGAGATGGGCTTTGATGTAATAAATTTCTTGGAGCTTCTAAAATCCTTCCCTATATGATGCAAACGTGGCAAAAGCATTAACTGTTTATTTCTTCCCAACACACATCTGGTGGTGCCTGGGGTGCTCTAGGTCCAGGATGTGTAGTAGGGTGACTTGAACAGAGCCAAGCAAGTGCTAAGTGATTGAGACTGGACTCAGGGCTCATCCCTTGAGACCAAGGTGGCAGAGAAAGGCCCTGCCCTCTGTGGCAGAAACTATTCAATTCCCACAAAAAACCAACGTAGAAACATGCCCAGAGCCTCTGTTTGAGCATCAGTCAAAGATCTGCCTTATTCTACCATTGCAAAACAATACTCCACATGGAGAGACAACAGTCAGAGTTTCCAAGTGAGGGAAGAACCTTCCCTTTCTCCTTTCCAGGAAATTTTCCCTTGGGAGCTGGGGAAATAGAGAAGGAAGAAACCAATTCCTTCTTTTCTGCTTCGATGCGAGTCTACACGCCAGCCTTGAAGGCGTGGCGAGCACACGGTGCAAGTCACTTAGCATTCCAGTGCGCGTCCGCTGCTGAAGGGCAAGTGCTTACCCAGAGCTTAACCTTGCAGCTGGCAGGCCTCAGTGTCTTGCCTCCTCAGCAAGGGTAACTAATCAAAGAGCCACAGAGACAGGTCCAAAGCATCATGCTTCTCCAGTTTTAATCTAATGCCTCAGATAAGAAAGTGGCCAAGAAGCCCTTACTCCCTGCATGTAAAATGTGGAAGGCCAGCAAGGACAGCAAACTCGGTTGCCACTGCAGCACAGAGAGAACTCTGAAGTGGCTTGAGGAGGAAGAACATCTGAACAGTTAGTTCCTAAGCAATGTGAAGCTGCAAAGATAGAAGAAGTGGCTAGTTCATTCCAAATAGGATGTTTTAACCTGTATCTTAGCACAGTAAGGTTCAGTTTCCACAGCTGAAAAATGAGTATCTGTGTGCAGGAAAGGACCAGAGCCTGTGGAAGTGCCTTCATTACATGGGAAAAGTCCTTACATGTGAAAGGCCTAAGAGAAGCCCTGAAATTGTTTGCTTCAATAAGCAAAGAACATCAGATAATCTTCCCCAGGTATGGGAAATACCCCTTTGCAGATGCTTTTTCTGTAACTGCAATCCTAGTCCCTTGTTCAAATGTCAAAAGGACACATTGAATAGCCGTTTTTCACCGACATAATCTCGGCTTCCTGGTGGCCACACAAATCATCTATGAGGGCAAACAAACCCAGCAGTGTTCATTGTTAACAAAGACAGAGATGTTTCAAGAGTATCCGAGGCTTATGTGCTCAAAACGTCCAGACTCCTGTCTTTGCTGTACGTATGTACTGGAAGGAGTTCTGTCCTCCCTCTGGCATGGTTGAATGTCTACCTGAAAGACCTGATATCTGAGCAGTTTGATGCAGGGACAAGGTGAGTAAAATGAAAGCTGTTCCACTTTGTCAGTAGGCCCTGTGGGTCTAAGGGAAGGCGAGCCTGCTGCTTCACTTCAGGCAAGGGAAAGTGAGTGAGCACAGAGGCTGGAGTAGAATGGCCCCTGGCTGAATTTCTAGCATAGCACATTGCCACAGCCCTGGTTCCAGAGTCTGAGACATTATGCTCGGAAATCTGAATGTTCAGAGCATTCGCCAAGCTTCTGTTTTAACTCTGTTCCACTTTATGTGTCCGTCAGTAACAAACACAGAGCTAGTGCACAATGGTCGTGGGTGGAAGATACCATATTCTTCGTAAGGAAGCAACTGGAATCTTTAAGGTACTGGAGAAAAGTAAGGTAAACAATACCCCTTAGCTGTGTGTAATGACTTCTTTACCCTCATAAATCACTGAAGGATACAAAGCAGTCTCTCATAAAGGAGCGAGGCCCCTTTTTCTTAACATACAAGGGCAAAAAAGATGGGACTAGCAAACAGAACAAGTGGGAGGAATGGTAAATAGCCAGATACTCACTGGAGGAACAGCCTAGATTTGTAACTAATAATGAGAAAAGCTTCATAAGGCAGAGGAAGTCTCTTCTTCCCTGTAGGACTCAAAAAGCAATCACAGATAGTGCATGGCATAGGGATTGGCAACAGAGAGAGACAGGCTAACTCAGACCCACAGAGGCCAAGAAGATGCTTCGCGATTTGGTCTTTTTTATGCTAACAGGACTCTCCCTCTATTTTTTCCACTAAGAGGTAATGTTCCCATGGATCGGCATTCACACCTGTATCTAGGGCTCCAAATTCAAGAACCCACCAGTCTAGCTGGTCTACACCACCATTGCCTCCAGGTCCTCCTTGTCTACTTCACCCAAGTCTATACTGACTTGAGCACAAGACAAGATTTTTATCCAGGATTCTTTTTCTGCACACTGGTAGAGGTGTTGCCTAGGCTGATATTGAGACTTTACAGATTTTCAGACTTCTCAGTCAGTGGAGAACACAATTTATTTAATAGCTTATTTTTAACTGTATGGTATTCTATTTGCCTCTTCCCTTCCAGCCTACAGTGTAGAAGACACCCAGACAAAAAGCACAGGAGCAACAGAGAAAGTCCCCTCCTAGCTGGTGGGGCAGCGTTTTAATGATTGTGTGGGACATGGGAGCATGAGGGAGGGGAGCTGAAATTCATAGGCAGGAGATCTGATTCACTCAGGCACCTGGAATATCTTCAAGACACAATAAACAGAGCAACCTACCAACCTTCCTTGACCATTCCAGAAACCAGCATCTCCCGTCTTCCGAGGAAGAAGGATCCACAGCATGTGCTGAGGAACCACCACGATCCACACCACGGTGGGTGAGTGCTAGCACCTCCTCAAAGGTAATGTACTGCTCCAGCACCTGGAGCCAGAGCCCCCAAAGGAGATAAAGAGCACTGACACCTCTGCACCTTCAGGGGAGCAGAGAATCACAGACATCATTTCTAAGAGGGTCTGGAATGCTGAGATGACATACTGTTTTGTCTGGAATTGGGAGAGGCAGTCTGCTTCCTTTAATAAACCTGGGGGAGGAGTAAATTTTTTTTAAGGAATGAAGAATGTTACCAATATATCCTGCAAAACGACACTACCTTGTTCTCTTACAAGGAAATGTGAAGAGCCCCTAGTTTAACTCCTGTGCTTCACACTACAGAAAAAAAGCAGAATTTTTTCAGACCTTCGTTAATGTCTTACCTCCTTCATACCTGCCTCCCACTACTGATACCTCAACTACTCAACAATCATAAATCAAGAAGAAAAAAATCATGATGAATGCAACACTCAAAAGCAATTCATGGCCATTTTCAATTTGCCTTTTGGTTTTTTGAGTCCTTGGGATTCATTCTGTTCTTATTTTCAAGGTTTTCTTCCCAGCAAGCAGAGATAAAAATTATCTTTTCATATAAAATGAGTTATGTTTTTTCCTTTTTTTTTCCACATAATCACAAGATTCCAGTTACCAAGATTGAATACCAGTATTGAAGAAAAACATTATGTATTGTGAAACTCACTGTACAAGCCAAGACTGTAGTATCCCTCTCTCATACACCACTGCTTCTCTCTTCCTTCTTTTTCCTCAGTAACTAAACAAAAACACCCTTTGCACAGCTTTTATTCTTGATCATTTTATTTTGGTGGTTTTCATGCTACATAAAAATTAGTTTTTATATCAAAAAATTATTCACAATATTTCCAAAATAGTTCAAGTGTTTTTTTTCCTTTTTGTGTTTTTTAAATATTTTTAATGTATTTTTATTTCTTTTTTTTTTTTTTTACTGCAGCTAGGGTTACAAAACATCCCATTTCCTCTCGCCACCACCAATTCACTGTCAGTTCCCTTTTACATTTGCATATGTAAAAAAAAAAAAAGAAAAATAACAAAACTTTTCATATCATTTACTTGAGAAATAAAAAGTCATTTGGCACTCATGTCTCTGTGGCTCTGATTTTCACCAGTGAAGTGGCTGGAGGTGGGCGTGTGTGTGTGTGTATGCATGTGCACACACATATGCATGCATAAAGGGTATGAAGAGGAGGCAAAATTTAGGCAAAGATGGTCTCAGAAGCGGATAGGATATATCTGCTGTATTCAACAGCCTGATGGGTGGCCAGGTTCACCGCAAGGTACCAACAGCTCAAGAGAAGAGGAGGTAGCAGTGTTGGGCAGTAGAAGACTTAGACTAGAGGTGAGTATTTCTTTTTCTTTTGGTTGACAGACTGAGCTTATCAAAGGTGCTCTCCAAAGTAAATGTACATTAGTTAGAAAGCAAATACAGCTGAAGTTGACCTGTGCCAGGTCTAGAGACGCTACCTGCCCCAACCCTAGTAGACACAACAGTCCTTCACTACTGTCCTCAGCCACTTCCAAGTGCCAAAGGATGAAGGTGATGGGTTTTCCCTTAGGTGTCATGATATTGAGAGCTGGCCAGCTGCCCGTGCACCACCTTTAATTCCTACTTCATGGTCTGTGAGACTCTGCTCAGCCTTGAATGATGTTGTCCAAGTTGAGAGTCGTTCCTGCCCACTTGCAAACAGGTCAGGAGAGGCAAGGCTGAACACCTCTGGCCCATTCAGGGTCATTCATTTGTCCCTGTTGGAGACCTACATGCCTGGCTCCTGCTCCAGTGTGGGAAGGACTGTGCAGGGGCCAGTGAACCATCTTCCCCTTCCTGCCCTACAGCCTGACCCACAACCCACACATACTAGAGGATGATTTGCTATGGATGACCATTCCCTTTGGGTCAGGCCCCTCTGCTACAGGCTCCTTGTCCCAAGAATGGCCATGGAAACTGCCAATTCCATCCTCACCTGGACAATCTTGCATGGCTTCAGAAGGGCCCAAGGGGTCAGACAGGCTCCCTGCCTTGCAGCAGCCTTTGGTGCAATGGCCGAAGCTCACTGGAGAAACATTTTAATGTTTTTTTAAGGAAAAAAAGAGAAACATTTAAAAAGGAAGGAAAGAGAGGGAGTACAAAAAACCCCCCCAACGACTACAACAAAAACCTCCAAAGCCCACTTGTGCAACAATTAAATATTTTGTCTTCTGTGACTCCACAGGGAAGTCAGTGAAAAACTACTTCCCGAAAGGCTGCTGCCTCCACTATATACCAGCCCTCACCTCCAATTACAGATGGTGCTTTGGTCACTGGCAAAGAGACGTTTCAAGATAGCCCTGCCATTCAGGAAAAACATGTACAAAGGAAAGACCCCAAATACAGCTGAACCATACAAACAATAACCGCACAGAACTGAGGTCTCGGAAAGTTGTATTGCTGAAAACACCTCCCTGCGCCCACTAAAAGGACTGTGTAAACAAACAAACAAACATACAAAAGAAATCAACAGCTAAACAATAAACCTTTTTTCCCCCCCATGTTAGAAATTTTGAAAATGCAAAGCTAAAAAGAGCAGTTTGCTGTGTTTCTGACCACAGGTGAGAGACAGCCTGCTCCAAAGATAGGAAAAGCAACCAGACAGGCAAAGAGGCCTCCAAAGCTAGCAGCTTTCTGTGCTAACCTCCACGCTGACTGCTGCCCAGTGGGAAGGTCATTTCCTACAGCACCTCTTGAAGGCTCCAGCTTGCTAGGAGCTTTTAGGTGTATAGCATGTTGATAATAGCAATAATATCTAAAATACACACACACACGTGTACAAGCATTCACACACATATATCTTCTCTTCCATAAAAGACAAACCTGGCAGAGCACAGGATACAATTTGATGGAGAGGAAAGAGCAGCTGGACATGGAAGAAAGCAGAGGAGGTGGACGGATGTGGTCTGATAGAATGAGTCATTGGAGACCACAGATTATTCTCTTACATTTCATATATATAAAGAAAAAGAAACCATCAAAGAGGCCCAGTGACACCAGCACTAAAGGGCTGGTTAAGGAGTCTTAAGATAGGCTAAATTATGAGAGCCCTAGCCCCTAAATGTTGCTCCTTCCTTGTCTGACTAATCATGGCATCTCTTCATTGGGTCCTGATTGTCTTTTCTGGCAGCTGGCAGAGGACAGCAGTGTCTTGTCCAGCAGTTTGGCCAGTTAAAGTGCTGTGCCACTCGGCACTGTAGGGCCCTCCCAGCAGGTCATCCTCTCTGGTGCTAGCAGTGTTGTGATCTCTCCTGGAAATGAATGGGATGGAGAATGGCTGCAGAAAGTTCACTCCCTCCCACTCTCCCTTTTCACTGTCCCCTCTGAAGAAATTGAACCCCTCCAGAGTGTGGGATTTGCAAGCTTCCTACTCAGCTTCAAGCAGCAACAGTGATGTTCTTCCAAGTAGCGGGATGGGAGACCAATTCACCTCAGCTCAGCTTTTTCCTGTGTCTATCTGACACAAGAGCAAGAACAGATAGGCTAGTGTTTTCTTGCAAGTGGAATTTCAGTGCTTGCATTGCCCTAGGAGGCAGCAAAATGAATAGCAAGGGAGTCTCTTGTTACAGGCACAGATCAGATTGACCAGATCTCTCCCAAAAGACCTTACCAGTCAGTGTGTGATTGTCTTCCTGCTCCACCTACCAGTTAAGGCCAAAGTAGGTAATGAGTGTGGCACAATGGTTTGGAAATGTGGCACAGTGGATGAAGCACAGAAGTGAATGAACACATGGAATGGGTTTCTGGTGCTGTAGTCAAATCCTCTATAGGAGTCTGCATCCCAGCCTCATCACTGATTCAGAGCTGGCCCCCTGGAATCTAAACAAAGCAGCCATGCCAGGGTGTACCAGGAAGGAACAAGAGGGTTGCCAAGTTACCTGCAGGTACCCATCATCTGGCTTTAGCAGCATACGGCTCCCATCACTTTTGTCTCGGCTCAAACACATGCGTACAAACACCTAAGCACACGCACAGTGGAACCACACATACAAATGTGTGCAGGCTGCATAAATACACATACCAATATGAACCCACCCCTGCCCCCCACAAGTAGACACGTGCAAGAAATACAGACAAGTAGCAACAGGCATGCAACATACACATGGTGATCCCAAGCAGAGGGAACCCCTGTAAGCTATGTTCAAGCATGGTAGGTTCCTGGGAGATGAATCCTGGCAAAATGCACTGCAGGAAGAGGCCCACACAAGGAAGAAAATCCAAAAAAGCCATTCCAGGCATCTAAACCCCTAAGCAGCTATTCCGAAAGCTCCTTGAATTTCACAGGAAATTCAAGGAGCTTTCAAGATGGATCTGGTTCCAAGGCCTGGAAGGAAAGCAGAGGGAGAAAGTACAAAACTTGAATCTTATCCCCTTGACTGATTTTTGTCTGTTCAGGGGCAGGTATAACCATTTTCCAGTTGACATGGGACTTAGCAGCCAGTGCCCTGGGGCCTAGAGAGAAGTCTCATGCAATGGACGCGTTCTCTCTGGACACCCTGCAAATGTTGCCATTATGCTGTACTTTTGGCACATTGAATAAACAAAGGAAACACAGCAAAGGGCCTGGTGATGATCAGAGAGGTAACTCACTATTTGGCCATAAATTAATCTATGGGATGTATTCCCAAGGAGATATCCACCTGCATCATTATGGTCTGATGCACTAGATCACACTAAGAGTGTAGTGCACTAAATGGGCCAGCATTTCCAACTCCACTTAGGTTTAGAGTTCTGCCAGGAGTCACTCAAATGTACAAACAAACACTTCCTCCCAGACTCAGAGGTATTTGTAGCCATGTATTCACAGGTACACAGACCTCCGTGGACCATGCTGGGACAGCTATGCCAACATCATAGCAAGGGTACATCAGAAGCCTGACTACCCTCCTCACACCTGTGAGCAGAGATCCATTCCCAGGTGGCTGTGGTGGTTTCTCTCACCCGGAAAGCAGAAACACAGGCCTGCAATGGAATGGCAGGTTGAGCAAGAGTTAGCTGCAGCTGGGAGAAGACTGCTGCTCTGAATAACCTCTGGCCATGCTGACCCTTTGCATTGCTCCCTGCACTGCCTGTATGCTTTCATACAACTACACTACACACATGGAGAGACTGACTGGCCCTTTCTCAGACTGTGGCCAGCAGACCCTTGTGTCTTCAGGGATAAGCAGCCAGTGCCAGGGACACTGAGGATGGTGGGTTGATGGATGTTCATTAAGGAACAATGCCAGTTGTCAAAAAGGGAAGGAAGGAGATGTCTTGGCATCTGCCTAGAGTCCCTACCAGTCTCACATTGGCTGTCTCTATGCTTATTCACCATCCTATCACTCTCCTTACTGCTAGGACATCAGACCACAAAGCCTAGCAGACAATGCCAAGTACCAGCTTATATTGACTTGTCAGACAGAAAGGGACCAAATACTACCAGGCATTCACTCCCAGGTCTGCAACACAGAAGAACTTCACACAGGTCTTTAAAAGACTCTAGGCAATAAGGTAAGTGCCCTGTGCTTTTAAAAGATAACATACTTCTCTCCAGCAGCCTTGCTTTATTCACACAGAGTAAAAGCAAAGAAACTGTACTGATCCCGATATGGGTCAACCTGGAGTAGATAAAAAAACTGTATCTGCCCCTGCTACAAATTTACCAGTCAGCCATCAAGGACAGAAATTATGTTCTTTCTCTGTGCTTTCTCAGAAAATACAATTTCACTGCTCCCTTGCACGGGCAAATTTGCCATACTGATAATTTCTTATTTCTTGAGTGTGCCAGAGCAGAACACCACCTCAGTGAACATGACAGAGGAGTTAAAAGCAGCTACAAAATATCATCTTCTAAAAATCTGGTCATGGCTAGAATTTTCCAGAAGAGGAGAAGTGGAGGCCTGCCCTTCACTCATCTTCTACACAGCATTGCACAGGCTGATGAAGACAACAGAGCAACAAGACAGTAATAAGAGAAGGAGAGTGGGCAAACAGCCAACATAAGTAATTCTGAGGGAAGAGGCACAGAGATGAAATTGAAGAATCAGTGTAAGATGGGAAACTAGATAAGAGGCCGGGAAGATGAAGCAGTAAGCTGCTGGAGAGATCAAAACACCTGAAAATAAGATTCTGCTAAGAGGAAGGACAAAGAGCAGAGGAAATAAAGCGGTCAAGAATGGCACAGAGGGTCTGAGACCATCCCACCTCCCCTTTCACTGGTACTGGAAAGGCCGTGAAAAGAGGGAGAAGGAAGAGTTGGCCAGGAGATGAAGGCCCATAGGGAGATCCCTGTAATCCACAGTAACAAATGTACTCTGCTGACATCCCAGGGAGAAGACAATGGGGACCAGGGAAGAGGAAGTAATCAAAGAGCAAAGCACATAGAGAAGGAAACAGCCCTGTGCCTCACACAAACAGTCCCTAGCAATCAACACGGCTTTTATTACAGGAAATTATTAACACCCTCTGCTACCCACCACCCCTTACCAATCCCAAACCTCCCCTCTCTGGGGACCCTTTCTTGGCACACACATATAACATCCAGATAAACTTTCCGAACCAGCAAAAGCAACCACTGAAACAACTTCAAACACCACAGACCAATAAAACCACAATTTAGAAGTTAACTTTCCCAACCCCCCCCATGCCATTATTTAATAAGGAAATACTGTACAGATATAAAACCCACCCTTTTCCCAACCTGAATATAATTGCTTGAGCTAGTTTCTGTACATATATACACACATATTTACATAGTAATGCTGCAGTCAAGAAAGCAGATGATGTAAAAGTCACAAAGTGAATACATAAATTAAATAACTACCAGCAGAACATTAGGAAAGGTCACGCTGTTCCTACTTGGCAAAAATGTATTGTGGGACAGAGTCATTAAGTGTACTGCAATGTACTTTATGTCGTGTGTGTGTGTGTGTGTGTACATACAGGCACGCAAACCTCACAGCTTCCTGCTGTCTCAGGTTTGTTCATGTATGTCTCATTTCCCCAGTATGTCTCGTATGTGTGTGCGTGCCCAGAGGAACCCCTGTTCCACAGCATGGAATTATTTTTTGACCTGTTGGAGTGTATACCAGTGCTTGCTGTGAACCTTTAATGGCAGGAAGCCAGCAGGTTAAGAGATCTGTAACTACTAACACATCACAGAGATCCTCCTTTACCTCAGCACTCAGGGGACTGTACCCTTGACATTGGCAGACATGAGTCCTGCTCTCTGCAATATGGTTTCACTGTCTTTTTCTATACACAAGCAAGTTTATGCTGTGTCAGTTTTGTTGTCAGCAATGGCAGAAGGGTGCCAGAATTCACTCAAATGGCATGGCTAGGAGAGGAATTTGGGGATGCTCAAGAAACAGAGAAAAAACTCAAAGCCAATTGCAAAGTGGTTTTCATTGTTGCCGTTCTAGTGGCAGACACCCAGGTTTGTCTGCAGTCAGCCCCAGGGAGGTCCAGAGGGCCCATGATGAAGAGGAAGCAATAGTGCTCATATTGCCAGTGAGACACTCGGCACCCCAGTTTGCCTTTGATGGGGGAGGAGAGAGGAAGCCACAGGGAAGTGTAGGTGAATGCAGCAAGGGTCTATGGCTTGGAAATCTATTTGGCTGCAAATTGAAAATAAGCCCTTGTGGGGACGACAATCAGGTCCCACTAGTTACTATCTCAATGTGCCCTGCAGCATCCAGCAGCATGGTAGGTGTGTTCCAGGTGGACATTCCAGGTGGACACGCCAGGTGTGTTCAGCAGCAGGGAAGCACTTATGGGAAAGAGTGGGTGCAGATGGGGATCATGGCTTGGAGTCTGTCCCCATTTGTTGCCAGCAATTTGGTTCCTTTCTCGCACACAGCTCCCAGGGGCTCCTGTGGTGACCCAGGCATATGCCACAGAGAGGAAGCGTAACTGGACCCTACCCTTTGCCAGCTTGGATTGAGAAGAAAGGGTGAAGTGTAATTCCTTAGAACAAGGGCACAGAGGGTCAGCACAAAGTCCTTTCATCAACACTCCTAATCTTTATCTTCTTCCATTTTCCCTTTCTTTTTGGCAACCAAAAATGCGTGGGGAAGTGCGACCTCCCACCCTTCTCCATGAGAGGGGCTCATCAAGGGTTGCTTGACTGGAGTGGAAGATGTGTGAAAGGCCTAAGTCTGATCACTGGCTGTGTTCCCAGGCTTGCTTCCATCTGTTGATAAGCAATGGAGGTGGGAGGATATGCCATATTTGATAGAAAGCTCTAAAGCAAAGACTTGCCTATGAAGATCCCTGAGGTATCTCTGATCACTCCAACCTGTCACCACCATCATATTCATTCTTCATCTCCCCCTCTCTCTTTTGCTGGCAATTTTGCTGTGAGCAACAACCTGATCTGAATGTACAAAGGGGCATTATTCAAGATGGATGCCAGTGTCTTCTTGGAGTGAGGCGCTCAACATCAGCAGGCACTGCTGCTGAAGAGGCCCATCCTGGCAACTGTTAACCCCTCCACCAAATCCTTCGACATATCACAAAGGAACCTTCCTCCCCCCATAAGCTGGAAATTGAAATATCAATTTCCTACAGGCAAAGTTCATACTTTGATATTGCTGAACATTTTGAACCCACTGGGGTTCTCACCTGGAGAGTTCTGACAATGCATGCTGGATTTCAGAGAGAATGGGATTTTTTTTGTTGTTGTTGAGGTGGGGACGGTGTGCTTCACTGTCTCAACTGACAACAAGTTCTGACTGCAGCTTTTCTTGCCTACTTAGGATGTGACATTGCAAGTTCTGATACTGCCCTCACTGGGAGGCATAACGGGAGACAGAGAACTACTACACCAGCCTGTGTTGTGTTGCACTGCAGTAAAAAGCTGGTGTGAATACTCCAAGGTTTATGATGTGGAGATCCATGGCTGCAAGTTCTACCTGCCAGTTGCTTTCCACTGTGTATGGCACATTTCTGATATTTTTTGAATATTTCCTCCATCTCCTTCATAGACATCCTCCTTCAGCTGAGTACACACACTCCAGTACCACTTCAGAAGAACATGGCTCATGAAAATATCTCTCAGAGAGCCATGCCTGGGGCTAGAAGTGAGGAGGCAAATGTCAGAAACATTGCCAAAGGTGCCTAATCTTTCCTGGGAGGCTGTCTGCAAATATTCAGTAGAGGTCACCAACTGTAGAGGACACAATGGTTTTTGCTCAGTATTCTTGTGTGCAGAAAACTTCAGAGAGAGGAAATGTTCCCAGCCACTGCCCCAGAAAATAATGGTGTTTCTACAGCAGAGAGAGAGGAATTGTAAGGTAGGGAATGTGGAGTTTTGTCAGGCTCTGGTATGAAATCCCATTCTTTTCTGGACAGGTAATAAACAGCACATGGGTGGTTTTCTAGTATAGACAACACCTGCTGCTAATATTACCTGTTTGATTCACTTGAATACTTACAATGAAAATACACCAAATCTAAAATTCTAAATATATAATCAGAGTTTAATAACATCATTGATTCATTTTCTGGATTATGAATTACACCCTCCCCCCTCCCACCCCTTCCCCTTCATCTCTGTCCCAAAACTTGTTGACCTGTCAGAACTAAAATAAACAAAGCAACCAGAAAAGATCGCTTATAGGAGAAAGGATTAACCTGATGGACACGTGGCCTAATATATTATGGGAGAAGGCAAAATACCAGACTCCTGTGGTTAGACCAGTGGTTCAGTCCAGAATTTCCAGTTCTTCTTTTCTGGTTGCCCTAGAGCATTCATTTGAGTGGTTTGTGGCACAGTTAATATTTGCAGAGCACTCGGAGTGTTAACAGTGCTACAACAGTAAGAATACTAGATAATGATTTTGGCAAACTATCATTTGCCAATCAGTGGAACAAGGGACATACCAGTTCGGAGAAAATACGAACCAACTTTCAACCCGGAACACAAAAATCAGAACCTTTAAGAAGAGATTTGAAAAAAGTTCCATTAACTTCTTTTTGGTTTGTTTTCAGCTTAATTTCCCTGCAGAGCCACCCTCCAGGTTTCCTCGTTCCAGGTGGGGAGGGACGGAAAAGTACCGAGATAACCGCCAAAGAGATTAGCTGCCCTCGTCAGCTGTCAAGCTCCCCAACCCCAAGCCCTTAGGAAATACCAGAAATTATCACGAGCTTTCCCAGGTCCAAGATTTCTAAACCAAAGTAGCATTGGAGAAGTCTCTTAATGTCAAAGTGATGGTCCAACCTGAGTGGCCAACTTGAGGGTTCACCCCACCACTATCAAGACAGTGTAGTGCCTTGAGGCCCAAACTCCACAGAGAGATGCTGGTACAGAGAGTTTATATGCAAAAAGGAATTGGGGGTGTTCCCATCAAAACATGAAACCCTGCTGGCAAGGCTTGAAGTGACGTTCCGGCGTCTTCCATTCATGAAGATAAAGGTGACAGGGCAATACAGGGGGCCTCAGGGGAACACAACACACATGGGTTTCTCTCTCTC